>CM049802.1:1867975-2102975 GCA_027422405.1 Ptychobarbus kaznakovi
ATACTGTATTTAAATATTTAAAGAAATATATAAAGTAAATAAAACTATTTAAATTAGTAAAATCCTAATAAAAAAATACATTAATTTTGTTATAGTTTTATAAAAAAAATATTTTATTTAAATGTATTTTTTACCATTTAAGTATAATTTTGAATATAATTATATTATATTATACATTTTTTATTTGAATTATATATGTATAATCCTAATACAAAAGATAATTTGAATATAGTTTTAATATAATTAAATTGTTATATTTTGCTATTAAATGTATCAATAAATAAGTAACCATGTTTACAATGAAAGCCTTGCATTAATACTGCATCTAAATATTTAATAAATATATCAAATAAATCATTTGAGAAAAAAAAAGGAATAGAAAAACAAGATACAGTGTTTCCCACAGGATTTAGTGGGACTTTTGGCGGCAGGTGACGTCACACATTAATTAGCATATTTATGAGGTTCAGACAAGTTTTGGCAGTGATCTGTTCTACTCTCTAAAGCAGTGGTTCTCCACCTTACACGTGTGTGTGTGTATATATATATATAAGATCATTTTAATAGTGTTTTTTATAATTAAATTGTTATACTGATATTTTATTTAAATTGATTTAATACAATTAAAATATGATTTTGAATGAATGTATTTAACTTTTATATGTTTTATTTAACTATATATACAGTATATTCAGTTAAATGAACTTTTAATGCATATATATATATATTATGCAAATACAATTTGAATATTTAGTCATATATAGTCAGTCATTAACAGAATGTGAAATGAGACTAGAGATAAATATATATACAAATTAAGACTTACCTGAGCCAGTTGTTTCTGAAACTTGACTTGTAGAATAACTGAATCTTTTCTCTTATTCCCCCTGTCTTTTGTTGCTCACATTTCTTTCTTTCATTCTCATAAGGCTTTCTGTCATTCTCTGCAGGACATTCAGCAGTTGCTGCAGTTACAGCAGCTGGTCCTGATGCCCGGTCATCATCTACAGTCTCCAGCTCAGTTCCTGCTTCCTCAAGCCCAGGCTCAGCAGGGGCAGCAAGGTCTGATCACACACTAGTTCATTATTTGCCTAGGCCGGGGGTCTCTTTGTGTGCACCGATGTCTTTAGTGAGAAATTGTCTTTCATGCTCTTTCAGGTTTGCTTTCGACATCAAATCTGATTCCACTACCTCAGCAGAGCCCCGGGAGTCTCCTGACCTCCCCATCTCGACTGGGCCTTCAAGCACAGGTATGAAACCAAACGTGTTCAAACCTCATTATTGCTTATTTAATTAGCAGGTGGTGTCCAGTTATCATCTCAGTAATAAATATGGTTCATTTTCATTTTTTATCAGTGTTAATGACAGTTTTCAGCAGTCCAATCAAACAACGAGTCAACAAGTAATAGAGGGTCAAGCACATTGCATTAGGGGATACAGTGTGTGACGCTATGTATGGAAAATGTCAAAGTGTTGCATATCATGTATAAATTACCGTTCTAAAGTTTGGAGTCAGTAACAATTGTATTAAAAGTATTGGTTTTATGTTAAAAGTCTCTTATGCTTTGCTAAGGCTGGATTTGTTTGATCAAAATACAGTTAAAATAACAGCATTTATAATTTTTTATAAAAAAATAAAAAAAAAAAAAATAAATAATATATATATATATATAAATGTCAATTAAAAAAAACTAATTAATCCCACATTTTTCTAAAATTAATCACGATTAATCCCACCTACATTGAGGTTTTTAAATATACTTTTATATTGCAATAATTTCACATTCAATATTCAAATGTGCAATGTACAAACAACATAAAGGCAGTATATTAATATTTATTTAATGCCATCTTTTTTATGATTGAAGGCCATCATCACTGATATCAATACTACCCTATAACGTTGTTTTTTCCCCTTAATATTTAACCATTGACTGTTCAGCATTACAGTATATTTGAGAGCTATCAATTTGAACAGTTATTAGACTTAACTACTCATTTAAGTGAACTTGAAACAATCTTCACACAAACCCATTATAATAAAGATATTTAGCTACCTGTGCCCTTCAGCAGAGATATACAGAAAATGAATAGTCACCAAACACTAAATTCTAAATTAAATATAGATGAACCCCTTAAAGCTATAAAAGTGATTAATTCCTCAAAATATTTATTTATTTGAACAACTTCAATTTGATGCAATTATAGAGGATTGCATCATAAAGTCAGGAAAGATGTGAGCATTATGTTTGCCCTAAACCTTTAATTGAATCCTTCTATACAGCCTTTAGTCATAATTAATATTTTAAGCTTTGCCTAATTCTAATGCTTATTAATGTGAAATGATGTTTGTATAGTTTTCTCACTGTTCTGTAATGAAATACGGTGATCAGACTGTGAAGAAGCCTCGCACGCTCCTGTTTAAGTCACGAAATAAGCATCGGGATATTGTGACATATTCCTTCGTTTCATAATACTCAATGAATTGTTGTAAACTGAGATTGGTGTCTTTAGAAGATGTATATGTGCTGAATTCTACAGAAATAATCCTCAGCAATGCCGTGCTATGGGCACAGCCATTGATAGAGACGGCAGCGGAAGTTCTTTTACGCTACTATTTGAATCTTCCGCTTTTAGAGCGCGGAAGTGTGATAAAGGCCTATAGTATACCAGAGTCTAGATTTGTTCCCTTTCAGCTCTATAAAGTTGGAAAAGATAGGGGTAGAAGTCAATATAAGGTGAAACTTGAGGGGAATGTTTGAAATGGAAGCGCTACACCCGTGTTTGAGAAAGTAGTGTGTTTCCCCAATCTGTGCTGTAGCATCATCTTGACAACAGGCTGTGGTCATTGCAGAGGGAGAAGTGCATGGAGAGTGCCGTGAACTCCGCCCCCTCCTCAGCCCCGCCCATGAGCTCCGTTCCCACGGTGACCGCTCACGCCGAGGAGCCCAGCGATCTGGAGGAGCTCGAACAGTTCGCCAGAACCTTCAAACAGAGGAGAATTAAACTGGGCTTCACACAGGTAATGATTTCTTAGAAATCAAAAGCTGTTCTTAGAAATCTAACTTTATATATAAACTTTCTTTCAAGACACTTTTTTGACATGCAGTTTATAAATACAATGAAATAAACATAATATATTATATATACTTACAATACTTATATTTATAAGATAATTTATAACATAATTAAGGGAGGCATTTTAATCTTAATTAATATTTTTTTTTTAATTGTTTTAATACAGCTTTAATGTATTTAAAGCAGCAGTCCGTAAGTTTTGCTCTTTGTCGTCGTCTATGTTTGAAAACCTGGAATTGCAGTAACTTGAGGAACTATCTTCCGTGCGCGGTCATGATTTGGCTCGGCTCAAGCGGGATTAATCTAATGTTTTGAGGTGAATGTGTGGCAGTCAGTCACCGCACCTTAGGAATCACAGATTAGTCTACGTCTTGGAATATATGACCCAATCAGAATTTACACCGATATTGTCATCTGAACAAGTAACAAGTCTGACACGTTTGTTCTGACCAACTGAGGAAAAAAGCATTACAATAAATCGCGCTACCAATGGTGATTAAATCTAAAGATCAGTTAACGTTAGCTCATATCACATCAAACCGTGCAAATTATTATTATTGTTATACTTTATTCTCAATTATTAATGTTAACAGCATCAGCATTGTGTGACTATGAGTATAGTGTATATTAGCGTGTAGATATCAATTTCTGTACAGTCTAATGTAATTGTCATACCATTCAAATTTCATATTAATACATTATTTTAACCCAAAAAGCAAACTATGCTCTCTCCGAACTGGTTTTCTTTAAAATACAAATCTTGTGTAAACTCGGGCTATCTGTAATCAGAAGCACGTTTAAAACTGGAATATAATTTAATTCACATGTGTTTCATAAACACATAATCCTTTCTGGATTACAATCCGCCATCAAAATGATAAGTTTAATTATTCTAGTCTATAAACGTTCTGTCACCCGCAGGATCCTCACGTGCTATAGTCTACTAGCGGGACAACTTCTTTATGTTTACAGACGTGACGTAATGACGCAGTGCCATGCTCGAATCTCCCGCGAAAACCTACCCGTACCACTCAAATTATTATAGAAAACATTATTATACGCTAACCGTTGTGAATCGGGCTAAAGTAAGATAGTTTTGAACACTGGCTGGTTATGTACTTGCTCAAATATATTGATTTTGGATCATTTTTAACCAAAAAAAATTACGGATTGCTGCTTTAAATAGTTAGTAAATATATATATATTTTTTTTAATTATTGAAATAAACAATAATTTATATATTTGAACTGATTTAATAAACTTTTAATGCTAGTTTAATGCATTTGATTTTTTTATAAATATTTAGCATATAAAACGAATCTTTTTTTTTTATTAAAATAAACAATACTTATCATCTATATAAGAATATGCATATAATTAGGAGAGGCATTAGATTTTCATTAGCTTTTTCAAAATTTTTTTTTTTTTTTTATTAAATACCATTTTAATGCAAATATAATTTTTTATGCATTCATTTAATGCATTATTTAGGATCAGACTTTTATAGATTTTTTTATTTTATTTATGTTTTTTCACATGGGATACTGGCTGTACTATTATTTTTAAGTTGGCAAAAAGATCTAAACCCTTAACGTAGATGCAAACAGTTGGCCCAAAGAGAAATTTAGCTTTAATTATGCTATTCATTGACGATCAAATAAATAAGGAGTTGCTTTGTGAGAAAATGATACGGTTAGCATAGACATTTCTATCTGGATGAGATTAAATTCTTAGAGGATTTGCTCTAGATTTTCTCGGAGGATATGTAATAATAAACCACATAAGTCTGTATCAAAATAACATATGTATGTGTAATGTAAACTGAACTGTCCTGTCCTGTCTGCATAGGGATAAATTGCTAAAACAAGCGAATGGTAACTCTGCTCCATGTCTTCCTGCAGGGGGACGTGGGTATGGCCATGGGTAAACTCTACGGCAATGACTTCAGTCAGACCACCATCTCACGCTTCGAGGCTCTCAACCTCAGCTTCAAGAACATGTGCAAGCTCAAACCCAGGTGTGTGTTTCTGTGTTTTTCTGGTTTCACACTAGCGTTCCTGCTGTTTCACACTATTCTGTGATGTTACAGTGTGTGTGTGTGTGTGTGTGTGTGTGTGTGTGTGTGTGTGTGTGTGCAGTGTGTGTGTGTGTCGGTGTGTGTGTGTGTGTGTGTGTGTGTCTCTGTGTGTGTGTGTCTGTGTCTGGTCTGTGTCTGTGTGTGTCTGTGTGTGTCTGTGTGTGTGTGTGTGTGTGTGTGTGTGTGTGTGTGTGTGTGTGTCTGTGTGTGTGTGTGTGTGTGTGTGTGTGTGTGTGTGTGTGTGTGTGTGTGTGTGTGTGTCTGTGTCTGTGTGTCTGTGTCTGTCTGTGTGTGTCTGTGTGTGTGTGTGTGTCTGTGTGTGTGTGTGTGTGTGTAACAGAAACCATGGCGATAGACAACATGCTGCCGAGCCCCAGTTCGCTGTCCTCGCCTCTGCTGGGCTTCGAAGGCTTGCCTGGACGCCGCCGAAAGAAACGCACCAGCATCGAGACCAACATCCGCATAGCCCTGGAGCACAACTTCATCTCGGTGAGACACACACATCAACACATCACATGTAGCAAGATTTTCATTTTCTCTCCACAGAAATCCTATTCTGTAATCATTCTGCACAGTCCACCTCAGCTTCAGAAATTACCTCTTTTTTGCTGTCTCATGATAAAAAATACTATATTCGTTTTTGAAAATGCTGATACTTGTTTTCTCTCTCTGGAGAATCAGAAGTCTGCCGCAAACTAATTTATTGCAGCATACAGTATAAGAATTATGTCACCACATTAAACACTTATACATCTGGCTTGATTGTAGAAGTATTACTCAACCATTTTTTACGCATTAGACACTAAATAATATGCATTAAACGAATAATATCAATTTACTTAACTGTTCCAGAAGGCTCTCTTTGGAAAGTGTAGTGATTTGACAGTGGTTCCTAATTAAGAAAAATTAACAAATAAAAAGAGCATAATATTATATTATAAATAAATTACAGAATAATTACAAATACAATGATATATACTATAGCAATAACGATGATAATGTTTATTATATCTTATTACAAACTTCTTGTAATGTTGTTCATTTTAAGGTCTATTTGGATAAAATCAAATATAATCCCAAAATATAACAATACATCATATACAATAATAAAATATAATTCCAGATATATAATATAATATAAGTTATTTGGATAAAATATGAATGCAAATAATAAAATAATATTCCAAAGTATAATAATATATTATATATTATTATATGCTTGCAATGTTCATTTGTAAGTTAAAATGAAATAAAATGTTCTTTGTTTGTAAGTTGATTTGGATTGAATAAACAGACAAATCAATCAATCAATCAATCAATCAATAAAACTGTGTACTGCTTTACACCAGTGGTTCTCAACCTTTATTTCCACGCATGTCATTTACATATTACGTCATCAATACAAACCAACCAGATTTATAATATTACTTATAGCCTAAATATTATGATATCTAAACGATTACATTTATTGAAATAAATAATTCTACTCCCCAATAATAAAACACCTGATGCTGTCGGGAACCAATTTAGTGAAGTTCTGCTGGAGATGAGTAACAGCACAATGAAGTTGAGATTGTGAGTTTCAGGCTGTAAGACGCGCACGGAAGCGTTTCTTGACACGTGACATTGCAGAAAGTGTGCGTTCACAAATGTAGCCTGTGTTGATCCAAATATGGAAAGAATTTTCGAATTGAATAATCTGAGGTTCTCTCCAGAGATGTACGTTTTGCCACATTTCTGTAATAAGGATGATTGCTGCGTAGTAGCTTATGGGTGTTTCTTTTTTGCCTGAATATCTTCAAGTGAGTGGGGGGGGGGGGCACTCTCTTCACCGCTGATGCGGAGACTATTCTTATTTGAATCCTTATTGTTCCTTCGCTGGCATTTTCCACATTTCGTTTTCTCCCTTAACAAATGTGTCCATTCTGATGCTCAATTCTACAGAACTAATGGCTGCTGATGACTATTTGAATTGAATTCTGCCGAAGTGCGCGCTTGTGAGTGTTCGTTAAATGCGTAACATTAATTATGTGAGTACATATAGGTCTGCTCATGTCTGAAATTATTTGACATAACAAAAACATTATAGCTTATATTTGTTTAGTACATATTTAAATGAATGTAAAAACTAAAATGCATTGTAAAACTGAAAGTTATTTTTGAATTATGTTCAGCATTGTGGGCCGCGTTTGGATTCGTGATGGGCCACATGTGGCCCGCGGGTTGAGAACCACTGGTTTACACAGTGAGTGGAACACCAAGTAGCACTAAGAGTTGGTGAATCGAAAAACCAAAAAGGAGACATAACCCAGACTACGCCCATTTCAAGATCATTTCGGTGTCTTACCACACGATACAGATTCATTAATCCCCAAGTTGTTTGGCTGCGCTTGCATCACAGTTCTTCTCTGGTAAGCGCCACACCTGTGTTGGTAAGACTGGTGTGTTTTTCCGAGGAAAACCATCTAAGATCAAGTCAAGGCAAACAGCCAATACATTTGAGGCGCTGTTTCTTTCCCTTTCTGAGTAACTCTACTTGAAAGCATTATGGGCAGTTCTTAAACGCTCTTAACACTAGAACCGCCAGTGATCCCTGCAAACCTAAAACCGCCCGCGGGTAAACTTGACCCGCGCACAACTGTTTTCGTATGTCTAAAGAACATATTTCACTGTATTGTGCAACTGTCTTCACAAAGAAGTGTCTAGAGTCATGAAATGTTTATGTCTAGTCATCAACTATATTTTTGTCCTGTTTTATGTTCAAGGCTTTTTTTATGCAGGCCACTAATCACTTTTCATAATGGTCAATATAAGCTAAACAAGCCTGCGCTGACAACGAGAATTAGAAGGAGGTAAATACAAATTTGGGTAGTGTAATATTATACTACAATGTCATTAGTTAATATATTAAGATATGATAATATAATCATATTAGATAATATATTAACCTATGTTATTTAAATGACTAAAATAGCCAATAGACAATGAGCAATAATAATTCACCACACAGCATGATGCGATGACAAATTCAAGCGCACAGCTACACCTAATGAATTATTCATTTGTTAAGTTATATCATTTATAATTTGAATGAGAGAACAACACCAATAAACTTCTGGTAATATAAAAAAAAAATGTATTCATTACATCATAAATCAGATTTTTTTTTTCTTCAGGAAACAGGCAGACTAAATAGCACCACAGAAGTGAACAATAAACGATAGAAATGGCTAAACAAAAATTCAATAATACAAATTTTGAACAATTATGAGTAACATTAGGCTAAAACATAAATGATATCCTGATTGCTGATGCCGACCCAGGACGCTTTACTTATCTCCCCACCATCAGACTCCATCGCTCACGGTATTTAGTGTTTCTTATACCTCTTCAGCATCCATAAATCACCTCCTTTTACACCTTTCAAATGATAACAGTGAGTGAAAGCGTTGTCTAGCAATGTACAATATTAAAACATAAGCTGCAAGAAATAAATGCACGCAGCCTAATTTATATTTAATTCAGAGATATCTCTGTGTACCACTAGAAGAAGCTCACGTACCACACTTTGAGAACCACTGATCTAAACAATTTTTAACTACAGGCGATTGTAAATCACACAATTTTAGTAAAGTCATTCAAGAAACTCATAAATATACCAGTAAATTCTGAGAAATTTGCACGTAAAACGGACCTTCCCGAAAACTCTCCTACGGATTCACAAACGCTTCGTACACATCAGATTTGATAGTTAAACATGTGCATGTTAATGAATTCCAATCATTTGTAAATAGGGCACTCGTGCATGATCATTCACAATTAGCATAATCTATGAATTACAGCTATGCAAATTGCGTGTCCAGGAACACAGTGGAATATTCTGGTCTACTTTCTCAGGTTTGAAAATGTCAAGCGCTCTTCTAAAAAAAGCCAGCTGGTGGCGCTTGAGAATGTTTTGATGGCACAGCGTTTTCCAGCTTTCTATTTGGTTGCTATGATGTAACGTATTACTAGTATCTCATTTTGAAGAATATTACTGAATATAAAAATGCAGTAATCAACAATATTAACTTCTCTATTGTTGTTCAGTTGTTGTACAAGTAGGATGATTGGTCGGTGTGGTATTTGTCCCGCCCCTCCTCCATTGATTGGATGGTTGGGTAAAAGGGACAGTGACAAGCGCTGCGTTTTATCCAAAGCTAAACAGTTATCAACTCTCAGCTACAAAAAAAGAAGAAAAGAAAAAACAGAGCAAACGACCTTGTAAAATATTAAGATGGCAGTGCATAAATTCTGTGTCATCAGTTTGCCAAAAAGAACACACAACGTTTTACGCACCATTTACACGTGGTAGGGAGCAGGCGTGCATTTCTTTCCTACCAACTAACATTTTGAAAATACAAACACTTTCATGAATCCGAAAATTAACGTCAGAACAGCTTTCCGAACGATTTACACAAAAAACGTGTTCTGCTCGTGTTTCATGAATAAGGCCCAATGACTGGGAGACTGGGAGATAATCTGTTATGTACATTTGAAAAACAGCCATCTGTAAAATTTACCCCGTGGCGGTTCTAGTGTTAAGGGTTCAACAAATCTGTATTTACATGCATTTTTGAGTACCAGTTGTTCTGCTTTTTTGATTTATGTCATGCATTTAGCATTTCATGCATCAACATGAAATAGTTTCGGGCTGAAACCTGGTCTTGGTCCAAGTGTTTTTGGCATATGTCATGTACTCATGCGCCTAGTCTCACCCCCAGAACCAGAAGCCTAACTCTGAAGAAATCCTGCTGATGGCCGAGCAGCTCAACATGGAGAAAGAGGTCATCCGAGTCTGGTTCTGCAACCGGCGGCAGAAAGAGAAGCGTATAAACCCCAGCAGCGCCACCCCTCCTCTGCCCAATCAGCCTCCGGCGCCGACGCACAAACCGCTCTGCTACAGCCCGCTCATGGTACACCCACTCACGGCTTTAGCCACTGATCTGGCCCAAAGCCGTTTCTGCAGACAGCTGTGTTCAAATGTTGTTTGCGTGGTGCATGGTGAGAATAGGCGTGAAATGCCGTACCGAGGAGACATGTCTGGTCATGATGTGTTTGAATAACATTCCACCAGAAAATGATAATTGGACCTTTGGAAGTAAAGGAAAATATAAAAGACCATCATGAGGAGAAGTATGTTTGTTAATTAGAGTCGTATTCTTTTTCCTGTAGATGTCCAGTCAGGGACTGGCTCAGGCTGCTACCAGTCTCAGCACAACAGGTAAGAAGAGCATTCCAATGAATAATGTACACTTCAAATGTGTGGTTATAAGTACAGACACTGAATCCTTCCTCTTGAATCTAGCCATCAGTCCCACGCTTTCTGTGGCCCACCCTCTCAACCTCAGTGGACATGCAGCAATGTGCTCCGCCCCTTCCTCCGTGACTCCGCCTCCTCTCAGCACAGTCAGCTCCACTCCGCCCAGTCTCAGCAGCCCTGGCCTGAACACAGGGTGAGAAGCTGCTTCATCTGTTCAGGGCAGGCAAAGGCTCGTTTGATGCTGTATTTATAGTAATAATGAAAAACTTTTTTTAATTGAAACAATAATAATTATAAAAATAATACTCATTTGTAATAGTAAATAATATAAATTATTCTAAGTGTGTTATTATGATAATATTAATATTCAAGACGGTTAAATAAATAAATAAATACATCATAATTGTATCAATTATTTGTTTAGGTTGTTTTAGTCAGCTAAGGAAGTAATATATTGAGTAATGTATAATGCATCTTAATATATTCTTGTTTATTATATTTTGACATTTGAAAAAATATTTGTACAAATTCTGTATCCAATGCTGTAAATAATTTTAGACCAGGACTGCTGCAAATGTAATTAATTATAAAAGTAATAAAGACTATTATTATTAATAAACAATCAATTAACCCGAGCAATATTTGTTTACATCTTAACATATTGAGCGATACAATATTATGACTGTTAATTTTTCTTGTTTATTAAACTTAAACGTTTGAAACCACATTTGAAAATTTGCACAAATGTAAAAAATCTTGTGTTACATAATGTAAATAATCTTAGAACAGAATTGTTACAAATTTGTTTAATAATAATAATATATAGTACCAAAAAAATCTTTGTTTAGGTTGTTTCAATCCATTAACTATATCTGAATCATAAATTATTGTGAATGTTCATTTATTATTATTTATGATACCTCTGATGTGCAAGAATATTTGCATAAATCCGCCGTCCAGCGTTCTGCATTTTGCTAAATGTTGTGGTCATAAATAGTTGAGTTCATGAAGCCTGTGATTACAACAGAGTGTATTTTTGTCCGCAGCTTTCATTATGACTAAGCATTCTGAACTGAAATAATTACAGCTTTGCTGTAGTCTTATCATACTTGTTTTCACAATGCTGTCTCTATTCTCAGTTGTGTTCCAAACCTGTCACTTTTACATTTCTTGTTCTTGAGTTTTCTTTCTTTGTCTGGCTCATGTAAGTCTTTCCAGCATGTGAACACACACTCCACGATGAACGCGGTTGCTCTTGAAATGTCTCTAAAAATGCTTGCTTCTCTCTGCATGTATGAATGGTATGTGTTTGTGGGCACGTGTAAATGACACCACACACGTTACAGGAACACAATGATGGGTGTAAGCACAGGAATGAACCAGGCCCTCATCAGCAGCAACCCTCTGGCCACAATGCAAGGTTTGTCAGAGTGAAGAGGACGAGATAAAAAAGGCTTGGAGAACAAGATGGTTGCATGAAAGTGTTTTGATAGAAATATATGGAGTAGGAGAACATATTTAGAGATCAGTTAGAATAACATGAGGGAAATCATCATTCATCATCAAAGAGCCTTCCGCATATTCATCACATCTTCATCCTCACTACTGATGTGTGTGTGTCTGCGTGCGTGTGTGAAGAACTGTGTTTGTGTACCTTGTCTGTCCTTTTCAAAACCTGCCATTTCTAGGTTCTTGTTATTGAACTCATCATTGAACTTTCATCCTAAGCACTTACATTTAGTCATTTTGCAGACGCTTTTATCCAAAGTGACTTAAGGCGGTCGCACACCGAACGAGAAGCGCAGCGCCGCGCCGCGTCTAGGACAACTCGAGGTATCGCACACCAGACGCGCACATTCTATACTAATACATTACCTGAAGTGTGTTGTAACGGTTGTGTCCTGGTGAATTCAGTAGGCAGCAACCGACGACAGTGAATGTAATCACGACAGACAATTGTTACATAGGCCTATGCTGTAATATTTTGCGTATGTAAAAATGTCTCAAGAGAAATATAAAAAATTTAAAGGATTACGTTTATTATACATTTAATTCTATATGTTTACATTTTATTCAAGCTGTAAAACTAAGTTATACTGTATTTTGTAGCAGTGGTATCTTGGTATAATGTATTAACAACGGTTTGAAACAAATATGATGTTATTTAATATAAAACAATGCCGATGGCGCTCTGTGGCGCGGCAGGAATTTGAACAGCGTCCCTGAGTCGTTGCTAGGCGCAGCGGACAGACGCCGAATGACGCTGCCGGTGTGCGTACACACATAGAAAACAATGTGTTCGAATATTAAAGACATGGCGCGACGCGGCGCTGCGCTTCTCGTTCGGTGTGCGACCCCCTTTACACTTAAAACCCCTTGCCACCAACAGAGTGCCGGAGCAGATGCACAATCTAGAACCGTTCTGTATATCATATATATATATATATATACACAGTATCTCACAAAAGTGAGTACACCCCTCACATTTCAGCAAAACGTTTAGTATAATTTCTCAAGGGACAACACTGCACAAATTAACCTTGTATATTATTTAGAGTAGTCAATGTGCAGATTGTATAGAAGAACAAATTTACTGTACTCCTAATATAACTCAACATAAAACCATTATTGTCCAAATAACTGGCAACAAAAATGAGTACACCCTAAGTGAACATGTCAAAACTGTGTCCAAAGTGTCAATATTTTATAGGGGCACCATTGTTATCTAGCACTGCATTAATCCTCCTGGCATGGAGTTCACCAGAGCTGCACAGGTTGTTGCTGGCATCCTCTTCCACTCCTCCATAATGACATCACGGAGCTGCTGGATGTTAGACACATGGTGCTTCTCCACCTTCCGCTTGAGGATGCCCCACATGTGCTCAATAGGGTTCAGGTCTGGAGACATACTTGGCCACTCCATCACCTTCACCTTCAGCAACAAGGAAGTTGTCATCTTGGTGGTGTGTTTGGGTGGTTATGTTGGAAAACAGTTTCTGAAGGGAGGGCATCATCTTCTGCTTCAGAATGTCACAGTATGTTGGAATCCATGTTTCCCTCAATGAACCGCAGCTCCCCAATACCAGCAGTAGTCATGCAGCCCCAGACCATGATGCTACCACCACCATGCTTGACTGTAGGCAAGGCACACTTTTCTTGGTACTCCTCACCAGGGCGTCGCCACACATGCTGGACACCATCTGAGTCAAACAAGTTTACCTTAGACTCATCAGACCACAGGACATGGTTCCAGTAATTCATGCTCTTGGCCAGGTTGTCTTCAGCAAACTGTTTGCAGGCTTTTTTTGTGAGCCAGCTTCAGAAGAGAATTCCTTCTGGGATGATGGCCATGCAAACCGACTTGTTGCAGTGTGTGGAGTATGGTCTGAACACTGACAAGCTGACCTTCCTTCTGCAACCTCTAAAGCAATTCTGGCAGCACTCGTGCGTCTGTTTTTTGAAGACAGCTTCTGCACCTGATGCACAGCACAAGGACTCAACATCTTTGATCGACCCTTGCGAGGCCTGTTCCGAGTGAAACCCGTCTTGGAAAACCTCTGTATGACCCTGGCCACTGTACTGTCAGGGTGTTACTGAATTTCTTATAGCCGCGGCCATCTTTGTGGAGAGCAACAATTCTAATTCTCAAATCCTCAGAGAGTTCTTTGCCATGAGGTGCTATGTTGAACATCCAGTGGTCAGTATGAGAGAATTGTCCTCAAAGAACCACATTTGAACTGCTCTAAAACAAAATACACATTTGTATGGTCCTGTCAAGCAGACAAAACATGAACATGATGAATAGGACATGTGGCTTTGCATGGTTAAACGATGTATAGCTGTTATCACTTAGGGTGTACTCAGTTTTGTTGCAGCTTTTTGGACAATAATGGCTGTATGTTGAGTTATTTTCAGAAGACAGTACATCTTTACTGCTATACAAGTTGCACATTGACTACTCTAAAATATGTGCAAGTTTCATTTCTATAGTATTGTCCCTTGAAAAGATATACTACATTTATTGCCGAAATGTGAGGATTTAATAATATTAATACAATTATTACATTTCTTTTATAAAAATCATATATGTGAATTGAAAGCTGTGAATAATATTATTGAATACTATTAAGTATTATTAACTTTCATTTTTTGCAAAAACAATATAACAAAACAATACTTTTATTCAGCAAGGATGCATTAAATGGATTAAAAATGACAGTAAAGACATTTATAATCTTACAAAAGACTTATATTTTTAAAGAAGATTGTTATTTTTAATTTATAATTATCAAATAATGATGAAATGTTTTTTTCTCAAAAATACTAAGCAACAGTTGATAATAACAAGAAATGATTATTGAACAGCAAATCAGCATATTAGAATGATTTCTGAAGATCATGTGACACTGAAGATTGGAGTAATGATGCTGAAAATACAGCTTTGAATAAATTACATTTTAAAATATATTCAAATAGAAAACAGACATTTTAAATGTTTAATATTATTTCACAATATTACTGTTTTTACTGTGTTTTTGATCAAATAAATGCAGCCTTGGTGAGCAAAAGAAACTTCTTTTGAAAAGTTATTTTTTTTAATCTTTTAATTTGTTGTGGAAATATTTGTAGAATTTAATTACACGAAAGCTGGAATGATGGCATAAAGGTGCTTAATAAATGAAAGAATGATGCACTTATATAGTTCATATTATATATTCAATAAGTCTTTTTTCAAATCTCAATTAGTAGAAAAAACAGCTGTTTCCAAGCACCAGCACCCTTTTGGTGGAAAGGGGCATCAAACAGCCATTGTAATATGTTGGTGAGAGTGTATATGTTTTATATGCCTTAAATTTAAAAATCTCTTTCTTTCCCTCTATTCTCTCATCTGTTTCACAGCCCTGGCTGCCAGTGGTGGCCAGATGCCCATTTCCGCTCTTGAGGGCAGCGGTCAAATGTTCCTGGGTGGAGCTGGAGGTCCAGGAGCTGGACTTCGTCAGTCCCTCTTCCTAAATCACCCCACTTTACTGCCCCTGGCAAGGAGTGCAGGAATGGGTCTGGTCTGCGCCCCCAGGGCTTCTCCGCCTCCGGGCGCCAGCGGCACAAGCCCAGACTCCTGCTCCATCTCCCCCTGCTCAAGCCCCGCCTCCTTCTGCTCATTAGGCAACGCCTCACCGCCCCCTCTGGGCGGAGCTATGGCTGAGTGACGCCCACACCAACCTGCTGCAGTTGAGGGGAGTCAGAGGGGCGGAAGAAAGAAGACAGACAAGACTCGCCTTTTCAACCAAAGCCATCTCTCACTCCCTCCATTTCTCTCTTGTGCTCTCTCTCTCTCTCTCATTACGTCTTTTAATGCCAAAAATACAGAGAAATGAGCAGAAGAGAACAGGAATAAGGAGAGAACAGGATAACGGGGGACTGTTTAAACCAAAAAATTGACCTACACAGCGTAGAGAAGTGGCTTTGACGGAGCTACTTTGAGAATGTACATTTATTCCTTTCCATATGGAAAAAGACAAACCTACACGAACAGATGAATTTGAGGGCAGGGTCGAGAGCCAAAAAACTTTGCAAAGAAACAACAAGGAAAAAGAAAAACGGGTGGCAACGAATGGAAAAAAGGAAGGACATTTGACAAGTGTCACTGGACGGTAGAGAAGAGAAACCAAAAAATAAACACATGGAGGAATAATGGAAAGACTCACAAAGACAAAAAATGCCAAAACCAAAATACCAAATACCAAAACCAAAAATCGGAGAGAAAAGCTTTACCTAAGACTTTGAAACCTGACTTGTCCAGGATCAGATTAACTCTACACAACACCAAATACCATTTTTCATGCACCCCTTATAATTGAAACTTTTTGTAAATGTATTTCTCAATCTACCTCTGCTACAAAGTATTTAGATTTTCTCATTCTTTTCATTCCATTTTCATTTTTGATCCATGACATTTTGAAAAACACAACGCCAAACAGAATTTTTCTTTTTCAACAGTTTACACACACACACACACACACACATGTTGGTTTTTATGTCACTTTCCAACGTAATGGTTTTTATTGCATGTGCTATGCCCTACACCTACCCTACAAAAACACAACGGTGCATTTCTATTTTCCCTCAAAAAAACTCACTCTATGATTTAGCGTTTTAAATTATGGGGACACTGAAAATGTCCTCATAAATCACCTTTCTTGTAATACCTATGTCATACCCATTCATTAACAAATTTGTGTCCTCATATAAACATACACACACACACACACACACACACACACACACACACACACACACACACACACACACACACACACACACACACACACACAGGCGCTTACTGTGACACATCCCCGATTCCCTTTCCATCACTGATCATCCGCTGGAAGCGCATCCATGCCTCAATCCTCAACTCACTTTTCTTGGATACCAAAGCGTTTGTCTGGCCTTTTGCGTCAGCTGAACTCGGACATGTAAAAAACAAAAAACAACATATACACAAGGATACATTTTTAGACAAATCCCCGAGCCCCCAAACCCCTGCCCTCCATCCTCTCTAGACCCCTCTCCTGTGCCTCGGACAAAAAACATGGGCCAAAGGAAGAAAAGCGAGAGGAGCAGCGACTGAAGAGGATCCGAGGAAACTCGCAGCGGGAAATCCAGCAACCGAGATGCTGAGGGGAGACATGTGATGTTGCCCTTTTTATTTTTATTTTCCAACTCATGGATTAAACCAAAAATGAAACCAAACCAAAACCAATGTACTTTACTCAATGGAATGAAACCAAATACTAGGAGTGGACCACAGGAGGTGCACGAGGAGGAGGTTTTTAGAGTAGCAAAACTCGTGAAAAAAGACCAGAAGATCATTCCTTCACCTCCTCCCTCCTTCTTTCCGTTTAGTCGATGCTTTCACTCTCCTTCCTGGATGGGAGAATATTTATTAACCTCATCGAACTGAACTTCAGATATATATATATATACATATATATTTTGTTTTATTGCTTTTTCCTCTTGGTCTGTCTGTTTATGCTGTATGACTCGTCTCATTGCTTTATATTTTTGGGATAATGGGGTGATGTATTGCCTATTTTCATATTTCGTGTGTTTCGTCATTTTGAATTGATCGTGCCGGGGAGGGTGGTTCCCTCATCAGGCGGTTTGAAACAATACTGTGAACATGTAGCTTCCAAGTTTTGCTTCGATTTGCCAATGTTGTGAAACAATAAGCCAAAACTGAAGACATACCAAAAGCGAAAACATTTCTATTTTGACACCAAATAGCAACCTAACCAATGCACAACGCGTGGAGAAAGACCGTATTGGTGCTAGGTCTCTTCGAGGAGAGATAGGGAGACCAAAGCATGGAAACCAAACCGAAACACGACCGATAGGCCAGCGTAACTTTCACCCGGCGTGTCGGTGAAACTGTTTTTGACTATGTGATCTTAGACACATACAAACACGCAGACAAACGGAAATGTAGAGGTGGGTGGGACGGGGTGGGATGGGGGTTTCAAAGAAACTGGACATCCAGTTGACGTTACACTTCTAGAGGGAATGTACCTGTTAGTGCTTTGATAGATTTTGTAGGAAAAAAATCTATGTTCAACTGCTTACTATTGCTAATGTAAAAAAAAAAAAAAGGCTGTGATAAAAATAGTCCTTATGAAATGTGATGATGATGATGATGATGACTTGATTTTAGAGCAAAAGCTTTAAACTCTCTCTCTTTGATTTTTTTTTCCTCAAAAATGTGTATTTATTGTGAGAGGGGAGGGTGTATCAATGATTATATGTTTCCAACTCTTCATCTTGTTTATTGGCTTATTTGTGTATATTTATAGCATTTGAATTTATCGATTCAGTCTTTTTTTAATCTTCGTAAAACCAAACTGGGGAAAATGTGGGGTAGCTTCAGGAAAAAAGCAAGTGTCAATGTTTAACTGATAACACACTTCAGTTTTTGAAACCAAAACTAGCTACTATAAGTGACTGTTGTTTTTGTGGGCACCTTTTCAAAAAATGTGTCCACCGCTTTCGAGAGATGAAAAGTTTCCAAACTATATCTCTCACACTTAGTTGATGTAATGTATATGGGCTAATTTTAGGTATAACTCTCGTTCCAACTGTTTCTGTTTATTTCGGTTTTGCTTCTGTTTTTTGTAGATGCGTTGCATGAGGGAAAAAGAGTGAGAGATACGCTTCTGCATATACCTCATGTTTGATTAGAAATGCCAAATAGATGGGAAAAAAGCTTTAAGAATTTGACAAAGGGGAGCAGAGGAGATGTTGCTCAGGAGAGAGTCTTTTTAGCGTGAGTATATGGGTTCACAGATTTCCCCAGATGATCTAACCTAAGTCCGGTTCACATATCCGGCCCACGATGGTGGCAGATTTTGTTTTCACATCGGTGAATGTGTACGTTGCTCATGTGATTATTGGTTTTTGTATATATCTCTGTGTGTTGGTGTGTGCGGACGGCTCTGCCGTAGAGGGCCCTGAATGATACCAAAGTTAAACCTCTACCGCGGGACCTCACACATGCTAGACACGCTCAAATGCATGGACGTTCTTGTAGACATGCACACGAAAAACTGTTCTTCAACCATTTACAGCAGGAATGTCCACGACTGCATCGTTGTCATTGTGCGCAGTATGTTCTGTTGTTTTGCATTGCCAAATAGAGGTAAATCTCACATTTAGAAAATTTCTGTTTTAGCTACATTCAAATTAGAACTTCGTTATTTTGACTGAGTTTAAATTAATATCCAAAGCATGTCATTGCTTTTCCTGTTTGTTTCCCTTCTACAGCTTCAATCCAAAGGTAACTGATTAGGTCAACGGAAGATGTTCTTGCTAAAACCTCAAGAGTTGAAACCAAAGAGTTCTGCCGTAACATGTTGTCAGGAAACATGCAGATGCTTTTCCTTTTGTTCTCAGAACACATACCCGCTTCTCTTTTTGACATTTGATGTTAACTCCATGACAATGATCACTTTCGACTCTGTGCGAAGATCCTTTTTCCTCTCTGTCCGTGTGTGTCTCGCTCTTACCTCAGAAGCTCTTCATGGAATTTGTAATCCGCTCTGGATTTGAATCCGGATTTTGTTTCAGAACTGTTGAACTGTCTGTTACTCATCGCTCTCTGTGTGCCTGTTGTATGGGGAGGGAACGGGGTGGGCAAAGAAGGGAGGGGGCCAAACAGCCAATAAGTGTTAGGATTAAAGTGCAACTTTAGACCAAAAATGTGTCCATGTCTGGTTCTGTCTTCTCCTTTAGCTTTAGGTACTCCTTTAGGATTTCAATTCTACACTTAACTCTGGGTTGATTTCTTTTTAACCCTGGGTTAAGTAGCCTAACATTACCCTCTGCTGTTAAACTCTGGGTTATGAGGCTAGCTCTTTTGCAGGCCAAAGGCATGCAGTGTCAAAAAAACGTGTTGCTAGAACATCACAAGTTGTTTACCATCCAAAAATATGGTAAACGATGCCTGCCTTTTTAAATATGCATGCACTTTCATGAATGCAGTCACAGAAACTCACGCACTGGGTTTAGATTCAACGTCTGGGGGAAATATGTAAAGTGCAGCAATGGAAGAGTTTAGTCAAATCAATCACTTTAAGTGACCGCTTCCTTACTAAATCAAGATGCATGCTTTGCAAAACTAACTTGTTGGAGTTTATTATTATCCAAGGGTGAAGTATGAACTGCGTGCAAATTGGAACAAGATCATTTATGTTGAGCATAGTTAAAATGAGATCAGTTTCAAGTGTGAAAAGCTCAATTCAAAAACAAATTTTAATAGAAGTTCAATCAACAGCATAGTGGCATAATGTTAGTTACCACAAAAATTATTTCAATTTGTCCCTCCTTTTGAGTAAAAAAAATTATAATAAAAATAGAGAGGCTGCAGTGAGGCATTTACAAATGACTGCTTTTAGGAAGCTTTAAACAGAAATACATTTCTATAAAAGCACTTGCTACACATTTCACAATTCTTTTAAAAATTGACCGTTAAAATGCATTCCTTGAGATGTAAAGCTGTTTAAATCAGTTTACAGTCATTTTGTGGTTCTAGAGTTTATAGCATTTTGTGGTGAAAAAAGTAGTAAAATTGTTTGTAAGTTTACACAAAAGAAGGTATGATTTTATCACACAAAATCATGTCAATTTGCATATTAATTCCTTTGGCCATATACTGAGTATTTTAACATTTACGGCTTGGCCTCATTCACTTCCATAGTAAGTGCTTGACTGTAACCCAGATTTTTGTGATATTCAAGCATGCCTCAGAATCTTGTTCTGAACCGCTAATATTCCTGGTGTAAGTAGCCTATTAGAATGTGATGGGAGAGCCTAGAACCAACTTTCAATCTGCCTTCCAATTTGTATTAAATTCATTTTCAAAATTGATGTTGCTCACTTCTGGCAAAACTTCAGTTACCTTATATATCTGATCTGACACCGTTTAATATACCTTCCTTTTTATACATTGATTAATTTTGGAAACCTATCCAAGCTGCTTTTTACAAACTGTGTTTGGAAATCTCTTATATTTTAAATGAAATTTAAACTCTGGAAATAGAGTGAAGGCCTGGAAGCCTAACACTATAGTTGCACTGTAGGTGAACTCTGTTTTCAAACCATCTAATCATTATTCCACATTCTTTTAAATGACACTTAACTGACAAAAGGTCATTTTATGTCAGCTAAGGAATGTTATTTCTAAAAATAAAACTTTCATGTCACACCTGCCAACTGCCACACAATGGAAATCCTGGTCCTCAGGGAAAAAAACATTAAGCATGGGAATGCAAGGCATTCCCAAACACGTTCAAGTTTTAACACTAACAAGCTGATGATTTCTCAGAATGGAGTCTCTAAGAGCCACTCTTAAAAGCTGGTTATGAGGTGTTTTGAGAAGCCAGTCAAGCACCACTTTTTAACATCTACAGCAGTTCTTGACCTCTTTTGCTGTGTGACGTCATTGTGCTGTCACTTCTAAAACTCATATATTTGGACGTTTTAAAACCCCTATTACAGTCTATGTAACTTCTATCCATCTACCTTTAATGAAGCACAACATAGCTCGTCTCAAATAGGTAGCCTATGGCCCACTGTGGCAGTACCATGGTACAGTAATGGTATGTCCATTTGGTACTAAATAAGTACAGTATTTATAGGCCTAACAATACATGCACATTTTTAAAAGTTCATTAAAAAGGTAGTAGCTTACCTCCACATTTAATAAAAAATATTGAGTTTTAAACAAATAATTAGAAACTACCCTGCAGAAAAAGCAATAAAAGCTCTCAAATAAATTTGAATGGTTTCCACTACAAATAGGTCTACCATTATCAATGTTTAACCATTAAATCCATTAAAAATGGTTTTCTGTAGTGTGACATATTCCATTAGGTTTTAACAAGCCACCAATAGAACCAATTACCAGTAGAACCCACAGGGTACAGTTTCCATTAAAACTAATTCAAGTCCCATTATAACTAGTAAAACATTCAAATCTGTGATGGTTTCTGTTGTTGTTGTTTTTTTTCAACAGGGTACCTACACAATATTTAGTTTATAGGTCCACTGTTTTGGAACATATTTGGTTTCACAGACAAGGCTTAAAAGACTAAAATGTAATTCTGAGCTGTTTCAACTTAAATAAATTTGCACTGACTGATCTTAACACATATCAGTGCCTTTGTTTTGTCTCAAGGTGCACGCCAGTAATGTTTTTTCTAAGGCATGCTAATAAAAATTGCTTAATTGATCTATGGCCTAATCCTGGTTTAGTCTAAACCCTGTCTGTGAAACCGGGCCATGGTTTCTAACTGGTTCAAGTGGGTTGAGAACAGGCAACAACACCATTTGTTCCTAGTTTACTATCTTGAACCAGCTAATGACCTGGTAGAAAACAGCGGGCTACAAACAGCACAGAGCAAACAATTTAGACTAGACCGGTCCGTTGTGTTGTTCAGAACGTGAGGAAATGGTCATGATTCGCACACTCTTTTTCCCGCCTTTTTCATTCTGACTGGATTAACTCTAATTTTTGCAGAGATGTGCAATGCCAAGATTAACCACTAGATGAACACCAAACTCTATCTGATTTCACACGGCGACTTTCAGCATCAAACCAAGCAGATTTTACTAGATTACGGAAAGACTTCACCTGCAAAACCGACTAAGTGTCTGCGGTGAGAATTCATGTAAATAACCTCTTGACTGTTAACTTCCCATTTCGTGACAGAACCCGGTGTGATGGTGAGTTATTTTGAATACACATTTGAATGTCAGCTAAGAGTCTGAATAATGGTTTGAAGCTGTGGACCTACTACAAACATGTTTTCACGACTTATTTTTAGCATATTTAGTTGCACTTAAATTACAGGATGTATTATATTTTACTTTTAATTATAGCCTACCAAAGTATTTACATACATGAAGACAAAACATGCCTTGGGATGTAATTAAATACGAATTGTCTACGTTAGTGAATTTACAAAGAAACAAAGATCTCTAAATGGTCGATTTTGTTACAAGTACACTTTAAACTTTAACTATTTAGCATTTTGTTATAGAACACCTTCATCCCTGCTGGAAAAAAAACAATAAAACCCTGGCCAACACACAATAGAAAATCTAATGGATTTAATGGTTATAATGGGAATTGTATTGGTTTTAATGGAAACTATAATGGTGTCTACTGGCATGTGATGGATTCTATTGGTGGGATGTTAAATCCTATTGGAAAAATGCCCAAAACACACTACAAAAAGGAATTTTGCAATGGTTTTACTGGAAAAAGCTAATGGTTTATAATGTATTTTAATGGAAACCATTATAATTTCTGTGATGGTTTCTATTGGGCTTCTATAGTTTTTTTTAGCAGGGATTACTCAGATTTTAACGTGGGTCTGAGGGTTTAGCCAAAGGTTGTCCAACTAGTTGATTATTGAAGCAGACTAGATAAAGGCTCCTATAGAAAACACATATAATTCGGAGTGAATCTGAAACCAACCAGGTTTCTGTACAACTGATTAGTTGACTTGTTATGCAGGCAACCCACTAACTAGTTGTTGTTGTTGTTTTTTCACATCCCTACTGAATTGTTGAAATTAACGAACTTTCATTTGTATTGTTGAGCTGTTGTCACTGATGAAACCTTTTATATCAATGATGAAAATTGAAATCATAATATTGACGTGTACAATGGCCGGCATTCAGAATCCCTCAATGAGCGTTTCATGTTGAACAAGCTGATTCGTATAAAACCACACAAAGGCAAGACATGAGAAGATATCTCACTCTCGCTAATTTACTCATCCATGTCCTCCGCATTTAAACACAAAACCAACGGTTCCAACAAACGAGGTCGTTCACATTCAAGGCCTTGTGTTATATCTGGCCGAACATGCAGGCTGAAGTACTTGCAGAGGCAAGAAAACAAGATGCGGAAGACATCGACACAATGCATGTCAGCTTACAGTTTAAAATGTACAGACTCGCAGAATCCAAGGCTACATCCACAATGCACACAGTATCCTTCCACAAGAATATCTGAAGAAATACTCATTCCAAACCTGAATGACTTTATTTCTCCTGCAGAACAAACAAGAAGATATAGAATGCGACTTTCTTTGTCCATAGAATAAGGGTCAGTGGGGTCCAAAACAGTATTGGATACCATAGACTTTCATAGTATTGACAAAAAACACTTTTAAAAAATTACTTCTGTGGTGTTGAGTGGATAAAAACGAGGGTGAGTAAATTAATTCTTTCTTAGTTCACCCAAAAATTTTAAATTAGCTGAAAATTGCTCACCCTCAGACCATCCAAGATGTAAATGAGTTTGTTTCTTCATCCTCTGCAGTGAATGGGTGCCGTCAGAATGAGAGTCTGAATAGCTGATTAAAACATCACAATAATCCACAAGTAATCCGCACCACTCCAGTCCATCAGTTAATTTATTGTGAAGTGAAAAGCTGCATGCTTGTAAGAAAACAAATCCATAATCAAGACGTTTTAAATTTATACTGTTGCTTCTGGCCAAAATACGAGTCCATAACGTTTCCTCCAGTGAAAATGTCCCCTGTTGTCCTCTCACATCAAGATCCACCAATATATTTGTTTAGAACCATTTTGTTTGTAAATGGTGCAAGATCTGTTCATATTTCTCTTCTGATTTAGACGACTTTTTCACTGGAGAAAGCAATCTTATGGATGAGGACTCGTATTTTAGTTGGAAGCAACGCTTTGAAATTAAGAATGTCTTAATGATGGATTTGTTTACTACTAACACCCAAGACGTTAATTGTTGAACTGGAGTGGTGTGGATTACTTGTGGATTATTGTGATGTTTTTTTCAGCAGTTTGGACTCTCATGCTGACGGCACCCATTCACTGCAGAGGATCCATTGCTGAACAAGTGATGCAACATTTCTCCAAATGTGTTCTGATGGAGAAACAAACTCATCTAAATCTTGGACGGGGAAATTTTCAGCAACGTTTATTTTTCAGCGCTAGTCCTTTAAGTGGTAGATGCGTTTGACTAAATTTCACAGCCTTCGAAAGGTCACACTGCAATTATATAGCGTTCAAACAAAAAAAAAGGCCTAAGTTTAAAAGTGTTAAATATAGTTACTCGAATCCTTTGTTCAGTATGCCAAACTGGGTCGTAGGCATCACGGTGGCTCATCATTATAACAGAGTTTAATGATTATGTATTATTATCTTGGCTTATATCTCTGTGCGGTTGGAGACTAATGGCCATAGCAACAGACACCGCGAGGTGTTTCTCGACACCCGACGAACGTGACTGAGGTTGGAGCATTGGCAAGCTGTCGGCACACCACAGTCATCCTGGCACTGGGTACGCAAACACATATTCTCACCCTCTTTCTTTATTTCTCTCCCCCTCACAAACCGACACTGTGTTCCTCTCACTGCAACACACACACACACACCACACACACACACACACACACACACACACACACACACACACACACACACATTTCCTCTGTGTTAAAAGGCAGGGCCGAGACTTCATTGCCAGTGAGGTAATGAGGCCGCAGTTGCCACACAGTCTGCAGTGTTCAAACCGACTCTCCCCAGGCAGCGTTTCACTCTTTCCAACCCTGCACGCCATCCCACGTTTACTTTATACCCCGTGTATCCCAATGTTACCCCATCATTTCTATCCCCTCTCCATTTTTTCCTCATCTCACTGTCCTTTTTTCTTAAAGATCACTTTGAGCTTTGTTGCTTTAATATGAAACAAATTATCGGGAGACTTTGAGGACGTCTCCAACCAAAACAAAGTGTAGATGTCAGTTTGAAATTTTTCACTCTGTGACTATTTTGGGCTGAAAGAAAGATGGAAAGAGTTTGCGTTTGTGCACGGGAGGGAGGTAAAAGAAGAGTAGGAAGTCGCGAATAGCTGTCAACACGCATGCCGGGCCCGATATAGACCGACACCATACTGGCCCTCGCAGGCGCTTATAAACACATGTACGCTCTCGTAGCCGTTCTGTGTCCTCTAACACTTAACCTCGCTCATGTTTCTTACGGCTGGTGCCCTGTGTCTCTGCTCCACAATTTACTTCTGTTCTCACTTTTAATTCCTCACCTCATTCCATCGCTCTCTCGCTCTCTCTCTCGTGCTCTCATAGGCTTGGCACAGAGCTTGGCAAAGTGCCTGAAATGGGTCAAATATAACTCCTGCATTCTTCTCCTTCAGTCTCTTTTCCTCACTGGCTTATGAGGCCTCACACACACACACACACACACACACACACACACACACACACACACACACGCATACAAACAGTCTCACTCTCTCAGGGATTACAGTCGACTTTATTTACACCTAATCAAGTGGTTGCGGGGCACCTGGTTTTACCACTTTTGAAATATTTACTTTAAATAGCTGGAGCGTGCCCATGTACGCGCTGCCTGACGTGTGTGTGTCATGAATTACCGCTGCATTCTCATTGCATTTGCTTATAGGAAGGAGCTAGTCAGCGTCACAAGCCCCACATGAGTACAGTATTCACCTGCTTTTTTAAACTAATTAACCTGTATTTCATTTTTCATCATTTTTTCAGTCTATTTATTACTGCATACTTGGTGGTAACCCTGAGTATTAAATGTCAGCGAGCGCTCACAGCACAGGTTTCCATTGAAGGAGGGATGTGAGCCATAGAGACTAGGATATCATTAGCTTTTTCATTTTTCCATGCAAGTTATGAATGTCATTTGTGTGGAAAAATGGGAATATTTGCAAAAACATTTGGCAGAAAGGCAGTGCTTCTGTCCCATGTGTTAGTGGATGATTTTGTTTGATTTTGGGAACACCAGAACACCCTAACAACCACATTTTAACACTGTGACAAACACCGGGAACACATTAACAACCACCTTCAGAGCCAGTAATGTCCTAGAAACCAAAAACACCATAGTAACTGCATAGCAAACCACTGGCAACCACCCAGAATAGCCTAGAAACAGCCTAGCAACCACATTCAGGGCTAGCAATGTTTTAGAAACCAAACACACCATAGTAACCACATAGCAACACCCTAGCAACCATGCTGAATACCATATCAAAATGTAGTTTTGCATATGCAAGCACCACTCCAGTTCTCTCTTACTCCTTTTCCACCAAGGCAGTTCCAGTGCTGGTTCGGAGCCAGAGCCTAGTTTCAAAACGGTTCTTTGTCTTTCGACACCCAAAGCACCAGCTCCGAACCAGGAAAAGCGGTTCATAAGTAGCACCAAAACATTGCTGGGCTAGAAGGAAGAACTGCTTGAGTCAGGGGCTGGGGGCGGGGTTACCATGACCAACAAGACGACCGAAACTTTGGACCGCCATATTTGAAATAGCAGCTAAAAACGAACACATGGATTCGCCGTGTTTGGATGCCGATTTAGGTTCGCAAAGCCATGAACATCAATAGCAACGTAACGTCTGCCATTGTTGATAGTTTGTTTAGGCTTGTTCAGGATGGATCGGCGCTGCGCGGACTGTTCGGTGCAAGGCATCGGGGTGCTGCGGGAGCGACTGGAAAGCAGACAGCTCTTTATGCTTTTGGATCGCTCTCGCAATGCTTTAGTGTGTTGTGTGCCGATCGAAGTCTGCTGTGTTTGGCTCTGCCGCAGCCGTGTTATTGAAAAGAAACATAAAACGTATTCAGTGACGTAAGACCTGGTTCTGTATTGGTTCTCTAGCCTGTGGAAAAGCAACCTGTTCTTAACCCTCTGGTTGTGTTCGGGTCAAATTGACCCGAAAAAGATTTTCTTTTTCCCGAAAATACTAGTTAACGTTATCGCATTGGACTCAAACTTACTGACTTTGTTCACATAGGGTATAAGTACTTCTCATTAATTTTTTTACAATTTTCATAATTTTTTGTGGGTTTTATTTCACCTAGTAACACTTGTGGTGTTCCCGGTCAAAAATGACCGGACTCCAAACAACTGCTTATAAATCTGTCATTATGCTATATTATCACTAAATATTGGATTAAATCTTTTTGTCAACTTGTTTTCTTTCATTTAGGACTGGTTTTGTGTTTCTATTTGCATCTGATTAGTCGTAGGCCTCATTTATCCGAAAGTAGGCACCTCATTTTTTGAGTGAAAAAAATATTTTTTATGAATAATTTTCACAATATGAGATAAAAAATTATGAAAATTTGCACTGTTTCTCACACTAGTGTACTTTAATGATTAATCAGAAAGTTTGCTTTTAAATGCTTTTATTTTGTACAAAATTGCAAAAAGTCACACTTGTGGTGTTCCCGGTCAAAAATGACCGGACTCCAAACAACTTCTTATAAATCTGTCATTATGCTATATTATCACTAATTATTGGATTCAATCTTTTTGTCAACTTGTTTTCTTTCATTTAGGACTGGTTTTGTGTTTCTATTTGCATCTGATTAATCGTAGGCCTCATTTATCTGAGAGTAGGTGCCTCATTTTTTGAGTGAAAAAAGCATTTTTTATGAATAATTTTCACAATATGAGATAAAAAATTATGAAACTTGGCACTGTTTCTCACACTAGTGTACTTCAATGATTAATCAGGAAGTTTGCTTTTAAATGCTTTTATTTTGTACAAAATTGCAAAAAGTCACACTTGTGGTGTTCCCGGTCAAAAATGACCGGACTCCGATCAATTGCTTATAAATCTGTCATTATGATATATTATCACCAAATATTGGATTCAATCTTTTTGTCAACTTGTTTTCTTTCATTTAGGACTGGTTTTGTGTTTCTATTTGCATCTGATTAATCTTTAGCCTCATTTATCCGAAAGTAGGCACCTCATTTTTTGAGTGAAAAAAGCATTTTTTATGAATAATTTTCACAATATGAGATAAAAAATTATGAAAATTTGCACTGTTTCTCACACTATTGTACTTTAATAATTAATCAGGAAGTTTTCTTTTAAATGCTTTTATTTTGTACAAAATTGCAAAAAGTCACACTTGTGGTGTTCCCGGTCAAAAATGACCGGGCTCCGATCAATTGCTTATAAATCTGTCATTATGCTATATTATCACCAAATATTGGATTCAATCTTTTTGTCAACTTGTTTTCTTTCATTTAGGACTGGTTTTGTGTTTCTATTTGCATCTGATTAATCGTAGGCCTCATTTATCTGAGAGTAGGTACCTTGTTTTTTGAGTGAAAAAAGCTTTTTTTATGAATAATATTCACAATATGAGTTAATAAAATATGAAAATTTGCACTGTTTATCACACTAGTGTACTTTAATGTTTAATCTTGAGGTTTGCTTTTAAATGCTTTTATTTTGTACAAAATTGCAAAAAGTCACACTTGTCAAAAATGGCTGGCCATTGAAAGTGAATGGGGAAGAATGAAAGTAAGAGAAACAACTAGTGTTCAGGAGCATGTTGTGCTTACAAACATAAAGGCCTTGGACCTGTGCGTGTGTGAATGCATGTATACTCACGCTATCACACACACACACACTCAAACTGCCTTGTCTTTAGCCTGCATTGACTTCAAAAGAATCTTTTCTTTCATCACATATTCTAGACAAAACATTATGGCAGTAGGTTTTGAGGCTTTCATGTTCTCACAGAGTAGACGAAAGTTTACAAATAAATGCTTTAGCACAGAGAGAGAGCATATAAATGCCTCGCATCACCTTGCTTGTCATTCAGTCCGTGTCAGCGCAATGGCGAAGAAGCTGTCTTTACAAGAGGTTCTTGATCATATTACTGATCAAGAGAATAGCGAGGAAGAGGCAACTGAAGATGAATCTTACAGTGAAGATGCATTGCAAGATATATTGGAAGAGGAAAACATCACTGAACAAGCTGAAAACCTTGCAACAACTGAAGAGGAGCAATCTTCTGATTTTGAAGGCCAAGCTGAAGTTGATGTAACATTCTGGTCGAAGGATGGAAATTTGTCCTGGTCATCATCTCCAACTGAGAAGAAAGGCAGATTATCCACAGAAAATGTCATAAAGATGACACCAGGGTTGACAAAATATGCCACATCCCGCATTGAAGACATAAAATCATGCTTCAACCTGTTTCTGGCAGAGCCTATTGAAAACATAGTCATATCCATGACTAATTTGGAGGGAAGACGGGTCTACAAGGAAAACTGGAATGAGGTAGATCGAACAGACATAGAGGCATACATAGGTCTCTTGATTCTGTGTGGGGTCTACAAGTCCAGAAATGAAAACGTCGCCAGTTTATGGGATGCAGACACAGGTCGGGCAATTTTTCGTGCCACTATGTCTCAACAGACATTTCATGTGTTATCACGGGTGATTCGCTTTGACAACCGAGACACAAGAGCTCAACGCCGTCAATATGACAAACTTGCACCGATTCGTGAACTCTGGGACAAGTGGGTGGAGAGGTTACCGCTCATCTTTAACCCAGGTCCAGAGGTGACAGTCGATGAGCGCTTAGTCGCTTTCAGGGGACGCTGCAACTTTAAGCAGTATATGCCAAAGAAGCCTGCCAAATACGGGATAAAGATGTGGACCGTGTGTGATGCCAAAAACAGCTACGCGTGGAATATGCAAGTATATACAGGAAAATTGTCAAGTGGTGTTCCAGAAAAGAATCAGGGCAAGAGAGTAGTCCTTGAAGTGACAGAAGGTCTGCAAGGACATACAGTTATATGCGACAATTTTTTTACATCGTATAACCTTGGTACAGAACTACTAAAAAAAAAAATCACAATGGTGGGGACTGTCAGAAAGAACAAGCCCGAGCTTCCTTCTGCGCTAGTGACCAACAAGGACAGGGATGTTTTTTCATCCAAGTTTGCATTCACCAACACACATGCACTTGTGTCGTACTGCCCGAAGAAAAAGAAAAATGTCCTACTGATGACCACTTTGCACAAAGACGCCTCTGTGAGTACCAGGGAGGACAAGAAGCCAGAAGTCATCCTGTTCTACAACAAAAACAAAGGGGGAGTCGACAACCTTGATAAGGTATGAAACTTAGACGGTTCACTACTTTTTTCATTGCCTAATTGTTTTACATTGCCATTGATTCTTTTATGTCCTTTTTGTAGGTTACCGGCACATACTCTTGCAAGAGAAAAACTGCACGATGGCCCATGGTGTTGTTTTTCAACATCATTGATGTGTCAGCCTACAATGCTTTTGTAGCATGGATGGCGGTGAATCCAAGATGGAAAGAGGGGAAAAGCTTCCAGAGGCGGCTATTCCTAGAAGAGCTGGGAAAATCCATGGTGACCCCTCTCATTCAGAGGCGCCAACATTTACCTCGAGCACTGCCTTCTGCTACACTGGTGAGAGACACACAAACACCAGGGCCTTCAACTGTCATAGGCCGTGGAGAGAAAAGGAAGAGATGCGCATTTTGTGCCCCAAAAGATGTGAAAACATCCATGGTCTGTTGCAAATGCAGGGCAAACATTTGCAAGGCACATGCAAAATTTATTTGTGAGTCATGTGAATAAGACACATACAAATGCTAGTGTCAGTCACTTGCATGAGTTCAAACAACGACCAGGTGGTTGTTGATGTGGTTCTCTATATGGCAATGCCAATGTTTTTGTTTTTCTGTCACAATGGTCAGATTTGTTGTTCCATGATATTGTCTGTTTGACAGTGTCAGTGTGCAGGATATATATAACTGAAATATAACAGTTTTGGTTTGTTGTTCCATGAAATGTTATAATGTAAAAAAATCGTAATGTGTTCTTTCTTGTTTGTCACGATGGTCAGATTTAACAGGGAACGGCATAAGTGTTACTTTGTGCCCCTTTTCAGAAAATAAAAGCATTTCAAAATAAAGGTCCTGCTTTTTGTGATCTTCCCCATTCACTTTCAATGGCCAGCCATTTTTGACAAGTGTGACTGTGCAATTTTGTACAAAATAAAAACATTTGAAAGCAAAATTCCTGATTAAATATTAAAGCACACTAGTGTGATAAACAGTGCACATTTTCATATTTTTTTAACTCATATTGTGAATATTATTCATAAAAAAATGCTTTTTTCACTCAAAAAACGAGGTACCTACTTTCGGATAAATGAGGCTAAAGATTAATCAGATGCAAATAGAAACACAAAACCAGTCCTAAATGAAAGAAAACAAGTTGACAAAAAGATTGAATCCAATATTTGGTGATAATATAGCATAATGACAGATTTATAAGCAATTGATCGGAGCCCGGTCATTTTTGACCGGGAACACCACAAGTGTGACTTTTTGCAATTTTGTACAAAATAAAAGCATTTAAAAGCAAACCTCAAGATTAAACATTAAAGTACACTAGTGTGATAAACAGTGCAAATTTTCATATTTTATTAACTCATATTGTGAATATTATTAATAAAAAAAGCTTTTTTCACTCAAAAAACAAGGTACCTACTCTCAGATAAATGAGGCCTACGATTAATCAGATGCAAATAGAAACACAAAACCAGTCCTAAATGAAAGAAAACAAGTTGACAAAAAGATTAAATCCAATATTTGGTGATAATATAGCATAATGACAGATTTATAAGCAATTGATCGGAGCCCGGTCATTTTTGACCGGGAACACCACAAGTGTGACTTTTTGCAATTTTGTACAAAATAAAAGCATTTGAAAGCAAACTTCCTGATTAATTATTAAAGTACAATAGTGTGAGAAACAGTGCAAATTTTCATAATTTTTTATCTCATATTGTGAAAATTATTCATAAAAAATGCTTTTTTCACTCAAAAAATGAGGTGCCTACTTTCGGATAAATGAGGCTAAAGATTAATCAGATGCAAATAGAAACACAAAACCAGTCCTAAATGAAAGAAAACAAGTTGACAAAAAGATTGAATCCAATATTTGGTGATAATATATCATAATGACAGATTTATAAGCAATTGATCGGAGTCCGGTCATTTTTGACCGGGAACACCACAAGTGTGACTTTTTGCAATTTTGTACAAAATAAAAGCATTTAAAAGCAAACTTCCTGATTAATCATTGAAGTACACTAGTGTGAGAAACAGTGCCAAGTTTCATAATTTTTTATCTCATATTGTGAAAATTATTCATAAAAAATGCTTTTTTCACTCAAAAAATGAGGCGCCTACTCTCAGATAAATGAGGCCTACGATTAATCAGATGCAAATAGAAACACAAAACCAGTCCTAAATGAAAGAAAACAAGTTGACAAAAAGAATGAATCCAATATTTAGTGATAATATAGCATAATGACAGATTTATAAGCAGTTGTTTGGAGTCCGGTCATTTTTGACCGGGAACACCACAAGTGTGACAGGAGTCCGAACACAACCAGAGGGTTAAAGAGCTCGCCTGTCGAACCAACTAGGAACTGGCAATAGCACTGGCTCTGAACTAGCACCTGGATCCTGCTGGTGGAAAGGGGATATCCACATTTAACCCCATAAACAGCTTTCCCTTACTCGTATCTTCCACCCCTTCATCCCCCATATACATCTATCTGTTCTTCCCCAAAGTGAAAGTGTGCTAATCCTATTAGAAATGTGTGAATACCAGCTGGGACAAGGAGAAGCTGAGAGCAAGGGGACACTGAACAGAACGAGAGGGAGAGTTTATGTACTTGAAAGAGAAAACATGGACGTCAATTTGCACGCTCCTCATCAGGAAATCCCTTTGAGATGTACGTGTGCGTTTGAACAGGAGATATTGTCCATGGGATCGCAGCACTGTAAAGTCTGTCTCTGGAGTTGTGCGTAAAGTCAAAGGTGTGTGTCTCGAGGTTAGTGTGACAGACGGCAGAGAGACAGGCCAAATGTGTTTCCTGAAGAGTTCAAGCGCCGAGAAAATAAACAAGTCTTTTGATCACAAAGAGTCTATTCACACGCTCCTTTACACGCACACACACAGATGTATATATAAACTCTCTTTTTTCTTTCCCCCGATGCCCTTCCCCCTCCATTTTTGGGCTGCTGCTTTTACCCCTTGCACTTTCAGCATTTTAGCCCCACCCCTTCCTTTCTCTCTCTCCCTGACACTCATTCCTAATCCCTGATTCCCTTGAGAATTCCTCCCTGTCGGTCCCACAGCACTTCTATATCTATCTCGGCTTATTTTTCTCTCTCTTTCAGCTGGGAAGACGAGACCTCGGATGCCGTAGTTTAACTGTATTTTTGAAAACCTGGTGAGAAAAATGAAAAGGTATACCATGCTGCTGACCTTGACACCTTTAAACACCTTAGTAATAGCAATTACACATGCACACACACACATAAGAACCTTCCATCATTGCTGCACAAAGCTCCCTTTGTGCATTTCTGTGTGTGTGTGTGTGTGTGTGTGTGTGTGTGTGTGTGTGTGTGTGTGTGTGTGTGTGTGTGTGTGTGTGTGTGTGTGTGTGTGTGTGTGTGTGTGTGTGTGTGTGTGTGTGTGTGTGTGTGTGTGTGTGTGTGTGTGTGTGTGTGTGTGTGTGTGTGTGTGTGTGTGTGTGTGTGTGTGTGTGTGTGTGTGTGTGTGTGTGTGTGTTTGGATTCTGCATGCGTGCATATGTGGATGTGTATATTGGGCCCCTTCACGGAGTCAATGTGTGGCATTTACTACTAGAACTGTAGTCGTGTTTGGGAGATGACTAAGAGGAGACACTTTTGCCTGCCGAACCCCAGTCATATTATCATTAGATTTCCTTCATCAGAAATAGCAGAAACACTCTTCCGCCCCATTCTGCCCTGCTCCACAAGCTTCTATTTGTTGTGCTGTAAACCTATATACGAAGTTGCTTTGATCAGTCCTTCATGAAGTTTTAATGACCGCTCATTAATCAGTACTTTTAGCTGTCAGTGATTAATCTTCCTCATTCATTCTGGATCCTCGGTTGAGTGATCATTGGCCTCAAATGTGTGGGTGATGGGATGCTAATTGCAGTGATTGTGGTGTTTTGTGTAGACTTGTCAGCGGGTGAGAAGTTGAAGTAAAGGACAACAGGCTGAAGAATCACGTTGATTTGTTATGACATCTATCTTGTTTCTGTGCAAGACAAGTCATTTAATACAGCATGACTGAAATTAGGGATACGCCATAAGACGCAGTCATGCGTAGGAATAAAGAAATTGGTAATTGTTTGAATTTGTTGGTTATATAATTCAAGGTGTTAATTCAAGATCAAATTCTCTTGCTAAAATCTATTAAAGTGTGCATTAAACTCCCATTTTACTGAATTCACACTTGATTTGATTGCTTGGTCTAAACGTTCATGTCCTCAGTTCCATATAGTGACCATTTTACACCCATAATGCACTCTGATTTATGGTGTACCGCTAATAGCTGAAGCTATATTGTATTTGAACTGGTGCTGCTCTTTCACTTTTCATTACATTTTTCATCATCAATTGATTTAAGAAACATTAAAAATGAGTGAGTTAGAATGATTTATTATGTTTGTTTAATGCCATGTGTTAATCTTTTTTGATGCTGTATTTAAATGTACCCAGTTGTTTCCGTTCACTTATTTTCCATGTGAACTAAACTATTGTTCAAAAGTTTGGAGATTTTTTAAATGTTTTTGAAAAAAGACTTTACCACTTACAATTTTACACTGACCAAGGCAGATAAAAAAAACATAAATACAATAAAACCTATAAAATTGTGAAATATTAGTACAATTTAAATGATCTGTTTTCTATTTTAATATATATTAATATATAATTTATATCTGTGATGCAAAATTGAATTTTCAGCATCATTACTCCAGTCTTCAGTGTCACAATCCCTCAGAAATCATTTTAATATGCTGGTTTGGTGCTCGAGACATTTTTTTTAAATGTTAACTTTTTTTATCAATGCTGAGAACATTTTTGTTGCTTAATATTTTTGTGGGAACTTTTTCAGGATTCTTTGATAAATAGAAAGTTCAAAAGAACAGTATTTATTATTGGTCTTTGCTGAATAAAATGATGAATTCCTTTCAAAGCGGTAAAATACATGTTGAAAATAGTGATTAAGTTTGAAGAAGTGAGCGATTTCGGACACAGCAACAGTGCTCTGGTCCCGTTCTCGTCTTCACGTGATCACGCTCATGTCAGCGTTCAGATTCGTGAACGCACAAAAGTGTTCTGTGCATCTGAGAATACCATGGAAAAAACAGCACATAAATTACCTCTTTCTTCTCCCTACGAATCCATTTTGGAGTATTCTTTATGACGTACTTACACTGCTATGTCCTTCCATCGCTTTGATATTCTTGGATTCCCAAAAAAGGGTTATTTCTGTAAGCGCACGGTTATGGTTTTCATTAAGTTACAAGAATATGTGAATTGCCCATTAGTGCTGAACTATAGAAGCACTACAGTTCGTCCTATGCCGTGTACCACTTTGTATGTTCCCAAGACCCATTTGCTTTGAGCCTGACTCCTCTTTCTCTCTTTTTTCTCATCTCCCTCTCCCCCTTTCTCTCCTGCGCGTCTGTCTGTCATTCTGATTAGAGACGGCGGGGTCGTGCCACAAAGGAGAGGAGCGAAAGAAAACATCTCCGAACGAGGCCACAAACCAGACCTCTGTCTCTTTCTCTGTCTTGCTCGTTTTGAGTCATTTGCTTATGAACCAGCAAATGGCTGTATTCAGTGTTTTACACCCAGAGCCGTCTTCAAATGAACATCAATTACTGGTGGACGTCAGTTTTCCCTCCAGTGTTAATAATGATTGAGGTTGAGCATTATGTGTGAAATGTATCATGGCTAATGAAAGACAAATGTTGTTTATCATTTATTTAGCCATTACTTACATTTAAAGATTAAGTGTGTGGTTTCGCCGTGTTCTCAGTATTTGGAAGTCCCCGAAGTTGAGGTTCGCATACAAGAAGTCAAGGCCTGGCCTATGTGCGTGTGTTCGCTAGTAGCATTAACGCTGAACTGGTCATTTAGCACTTACGTGCAAATGCTTTACAAATGTCATCTACTACCCTTGAGTTTCCACTGACAACTGCTCCCGCTCTGAGAGTGAGAAAGGGAGGCGGTGGAGGAAAAGAATGAGAGATAAGGAAAAGAGAAGGCCACCTACAGACTCACATTCATTTCTCACTCCAGCCCACATTTAGCACTCTCAATAACAATTGCATTTTTCTGAGTAAACAACCTTGAAGAACATTCTGTCGCGTTCAATCCATATGCTACGACACTGTGACACTTAGCTTCGCACAAATAATAAGCTATAATTTCAGCATCCGTTGGATCCATGGCCTTTTCTGCAAAAGGTCATTGCTTGTTCTATATTTACAGTCCTCAGCTTATATTTATGTCTGTTAAACTTACTTTCAATGCCAACAATGTTGGTTTCCAATGTTACTTTTTTAAGCAAGCTCATCCTCAAACGTTGAGTCATATCAGCAGGGGCGAAGGAACACACAAAAATAATCCATGAGTGTTTCATTGGTGGAATAACCTTAGTTACACTTTCCCACAAAAATACAAGTTTTTGCAACTGAAATACAACTGACTAAATTAATATAAAAGCATCAAGTATGCACAAGTTGTATGCGCTACCTCTTTAAACTCCATTCATGAACAGAGTAGCACTAATATTCTTCTAAACTGGAAGAAAGAAAGACATTTGGATTGGAAACAACACGAGGATGAGTAAATCAAAACAGATTTGCAGTCTCTGTGCGAGCCATTATTCACTAAGTAACACAACAAGCCTTAATACAAAGTTCATTTTTAGCAGTGTCAACTTTGAGGAACGTGAGACCACCACTGACGACAGATTTGATTGGTTTTCGGTCTTTTTCTGTGGGACATGTCATCAACACCTCGCTATGCTGTTTTTTTGTATTGCACCAACTTTACAACCAAACAAGTTACATAATCACATTCAGTATATAACCCATCTTATTCAGCCTTGGATGAGCATAACCAAAAACAGAACAAAACAAATTAAGTCAAAGACAAAGAAAATAAATACATAAGATGCTTCAAAAATGAAATACAACAAAATGGGCTATTAAAGTAAATCATACAAACCCAAGAGAGAAGTCAGCTTAAGGGCTTTCTTGTCCTCATTTAAAGATTTGTGACCCTGGACCATTACCGCGGGAAGTAGGGGTGCTGAGGGTGCTGCAGCACCCCCTGGCGTGTAGCCCAATTAAAAATGGGGGGGCTGGGGGTGCGGTGTTAAAAAATAGATAAATAAATTTTGTAACAGAAAATAAATCAAACTAATTTTATTAATTTGTATATTCATTAAAATTAATAGAAAAAAGAAGCCTAAGCCAAGCAACAGTATAACAAAAAGTGTTCCTGTGGCTCAGTGGTAGAGCATTGCGTTAGCAGCGCAAAGGTCGTGGGTTCGATTCCCAGGGAACACACATACTGACAAAACATGTATAACCTGAATGCACTGTAAGTCGCTTTGGATAAAAGCGTCTGCTAAATGCATAAATGTAAAACATGAATTAAGTGGAATCAATTGATTGTGAAAGTCGTTTAAACTTAAAATGACTTAGGAAGTCGTTTGTTACCATGACTTTTTGATCATATTATTACCTGCTCCGTGCCCAAATCAAGAATTAATGACCATTTCTACAGCCATTACAAAGATACAGCAGAGAAAGATCGAGAGCGTCTACAGCAGCCAGTCTCGCATCTGTAGCGCTTCTTCTGATCTTTAACGTTAGATCTTTCCTATTCTTGGAACAAAATGAATGCTTAAGGTTGATTCAGTATTAGGCTACTCTTAATGAAAAAGAAAATCCCACACACGACATCAGTACAAGTATTAAACATAACACTTTTATTAACTGAATGAATAACACATACCCACATTGTAACAAATACATAAAAGGTTTTTTTGGATTCAAACGAATGCTTAATTTGGCTCATTATTATTATTATTATGATTAATAATAAAAAAGGCAATAGCCTACAATAAAACAGTACAATGACAAATTCACATTAGGCCTATATCAAACTTTGAACTTTTATTAACAATATGAATAAAGGAAATATGTTTTACCCGCATTGTAACACAAATAAATAAACGGTCTTTGGATTTCCCCTTTCTTTAAACGATCGTAGTTTGGGGTTAATTATTAGCTTATTAATTAAAACACATCAGCCATAAAATAGTACAATGGCGAGTTCACAAAGGCCTATATTACAAATTTTACTTTTATTAACAAAATGAATAAGATAGATATAGCCTACTTGCGTTGTATAAGGTCTCTTCTCTCTTGGTCACGTGACCCCCCCCCGTTTTATTTTTTAGCAATAACCAAAAAATACATTGTATGGGGCAAAATTATATATATATTTATATATAAATATTTATTTATTTTATGCCAAAAATCATTAGGATATTAATTAAAGATCATGTTCCATGAAGATAATAGGTGTGTTCGACTTGAAGCGGCGCTGCGCAGAATGATCAGTGCATGACATCAAAGTACCGCGAGAGCCACAAGAGAGCAGATGGATCCTTATGCTTTGGAGCCGCTCTCGCGGTACTTTGATTTTTCTTTGCACCCTCAGATTCTACATTTTCAAATAGCCTTGTTGTATCTCAGCCAAGTATTGTTATATCCTAACAAGCCATATATCAATGGAAAGCTTATGCATTCAGCTTTCAGATGATGTATTAATCTTAATTTCAACAAACTGACACTTGTTTTGTGGTCCAGGGTCACATTTGTATAAGACATGTTAGCAAAGATCGGACGGCGTTGCGATCTCAGCAGCCAGCAACACCGCAGCGACGGCGGCACAAATGGCGAGTGGGCGTGGCTACGCGCTCTCCGCCCCCCCACTTCGCGTGGGCTGGAGGAACGAAACACGACACCATGAGGAGGAGGAGGAGGAGGAGAGAGAGAGTTACACGGAGTGAGTGGAAAAAGAAAAAGTCCGTGGAAAGAGAGGGAGAAAAGTGGATCGGGCATTTCTGCCTTCTCGTTTGTTTTGATTTGGTCGGCTTTGCCTCGTGTTTCAGCGAGAAGGCTTGAATATGCAACTTCGCAGCGTATATGAAGTAATCAGGAGTTCAGCGCGAACACGGTCCTCCTCCATCTGCACGACGCGCTCCGATATCTGACCGTAAAAGAGCGATTCTGTCCGGCCACAAGGCAGCAGCGAGCGTCCTCCACGTTGGGGAGGAAAAACAAAACGCAAAAACTCCAAACAAACCGGGGGAGGACGAGTGAAGGGGCTGGATTTGAGGAGGAAAAGTTTACAGAGGAGTTTGTGTGTGTGATCCTGAGCTCACCGAGAGGAAGAAGTTCATTTCATCTCTCTCTTTCTCACTCACTCTCTTTCTCAGTTAGCACGACTGCTAACGAAGCTGCTATACTCTCCAACATGAAGACCCCGGGCGATACGGGTAAGTTTTCCCCACACAACAACAACAACAGATCGGTTTAATTCAACTTTAGATTACTGTTATACGCAAGTCAAGATGCCAGAAACGTTTTTTTATAGAGTTTTTCATCGTTTTAGATGAGTTGAACTGCTTATGCAGCCCGCTAATTCCGCTCGGATTGGGTGATGTGTTTATAATATTCGTATTTCAAGCGACTTTTTGGCACAGACTTTAGTCAGACAAGTGTTAAAAGTCACGGTGTGCCATACAGTGTTGTTTTGAAGGGCTTGTAAAGATCAAAGTATGAACAAGTTGGCAAAGTTATTTTTAATAAGTTCTGGCTCTTTCGTCAGTTTTTGTGTTGGCTAACGTACACAGATCACTTCAATATCGCATGACATTTACAGGTATTTGTGTGTAGCTGTCATTCTGTCTGGCTCGTTTACCCAAAAGTCTGCTTCTAGGGATTAAATATTTTAGAGCACATGTTTTCACAACTTTTTAACCGTCCCGACTTGGACAGTGAGGTCTGTTTAAGATATAATTCACATGGTAAACGTGTTTATTACGCTCCCATGTGCATTAAACTTTATGAGAAAATGTGAAGGTGTTTAAAACGGCTTTATAACCGCTTGTTGATCCAGTATGGCATCCACCATTTGCGAGCAACTTTCAGCCATTTGGCCCTGAGAAAGTGGCATCCCATCACAGCGCCTCTCTGTGTGTGCTGGAGGATTTCACACAAGATACTTCACACTTCTGCTTTGTGTTTTCAGTTCATTTAGAGGGTCTTGTGTTTAAAAATGTCAAGTTAAATGTTTTACACGGCTACAGCTCTTTAAGTCCTGCTTTTCTTTGTTTACTTTGTGTGGAGGCTCACTTTGGCTAAGCTGACAATCACATTTACTTGCTTGGTCTGGTTGTTTGATAAGGTAAAACCACTTTTCTGTACCCTTCAAATGAACAGGAACTTAGTAATATTTGTACTTTAAGTTTTACATTAGGTAATTGTAATAAACAACAACATGTCAAAGATATGAACATTTACCTTGTTCACTTCATGTTACTGCTAGATTAAGACTCTACTACTAGATTAACTCATCTCAATATTTGTAATATCACCCTTGTGCATCTGTTATCTTAAAGTAGTCTTGCATTGTAATCTGCGTTTTACAGAAGCTTGATTCGGTGAATATTAATCTGCTTGTATGGAAAAATGTTGCCAATTCATGTCAGTTCGGTCTCTGTTGGGTGTCTGAGCTCCACCAACGCTGAAGTCGTGGTCTTATGCATTAAACCATTAGCTAATTCTTCCATTCGTCCTCCCCCTCATTTGCTCTGCAGTATAAAGTAAGCCTTCTTATGGTATGGTAGAAGTTTTCCATGTTGTGCGTCGTGTCTGGGACACAAGTCTGCTTTTTCGTGTGGGCGTGCAGAGGTGGGGTTCTGCACACGCTTACTAGCTCATGTCAACTCCAAACAGAGTGGGATTTTAAAGGTAGCAGAACTCACAGTCTCTGATCTTAGTCGTTTTCATTGACCCCAGGGCATTTCATAAGTGGTCCTGCATGAGAAGTGCATTGTGGGTAACAATGCCCAACATGTAGGTCAGAAATGTGCTGGAATTGATTTTATTCATCACCCAACCCTTTACTTTTAAGATTGGAAAATAAACAGAAGGTGAAAAGAGTTTCTACAAGCGGTAATGAGCTGTACGGTTAGTCTTTGTGCCATATCAAATTGTTTTTTTAGGCGAGGTGTTCCCCGCCCAGTGTTGGAGCGATGAGATCGACCCCTTTCTTTTGAATAGCTACTTTGCCACCCAAGGGATTAAAGAGTCACCTAAACCAGCTATTTTACCTGCCGTTTAATAATATTGTGTTGGAATGAAGTCACTGCCATACTGCTTTGATCACATGTGAGTTTTGTATCAGAATTGGGCTTGGATCACGGAAAAACACATTTATTTTGTATTAAACCTCTGCTGTTGAAGTTCCAGTGTGCTTCTCGCTAGGGTTTATGCAAAAAGATACACCGTTGCATCAGTCGTTTGCACTTTGGCACTCTTGTTTGGTCGTCAACTCTCGCCCAGCTAAGCATGATATCTGTCTGTCTGCCTTGTAGGCCAAGAAGTGGCCTATTTTTGGTGCCTTTTTCCATTTGCGTTATTCATTATATCAACAGTTTGCCACATGTGGGTCTCACATCTGGAACCAGGCTTTCTGTTGTCTCTTCCAGCGTATGAAGTTTAAGGGACACACATGGGCAATTAGCCAGCGCTTTGGGAGGGTGCCATTATTTTTCAAAGGAGGGTCTGGGTCAGGGTGGGCTGAGCGTAGGTGTTAGTGTTTAATTTCTCCTTTGCTGCAAGGTATAATTCAATGTTCCATGGGCAAGAACGTGCCATGGGTGTTTCTTTTTACTATTTGGATGTTTTTGCCTATTTTTTTTTTCTCTTTGTAAGCAGAAGTCAGTGAGATGAGTATTTAAGCTGTGCTAAATTCACCCAGAAACCTTCAGTTTGAAAATGCAGCTTCTCCATAACAAACCATTGAGTATGGAGGAACCTTTTGTGTCTCTGTTTTAAATGTTTGGATTCCTTTTAGACAACTAGTCTTGCTTTTTGAGTTAACATGTGTAATCAGGCCCGCTTACTTACTTGTATGACTTAACCTGTCTAGAGTCGCTCAGGAAGTGTGCATGCAATTAGCTGGTGTGTTTTATGTGGCTCGGCAGATTGTCTGTGTTTCCTGGCCTGTGTTTTTTCCTGCAAACACTGTCTATAGCAAACATCTAACCCAGCCGCACAGTGAGACTCGTATACTACGATTTGACCTATAGTGACAGTTTACTTTCTGCTTAAGTATTAAGCTTCTTTTCAGAATATTTAGAAAATTATCCTAGCAGAAGTGAAGATATCAGCTACCAGATACTTTGAAGCTTCCTCGTCACATCTGTAGACTTTTTTATCTTCCCATTAAAAAGACACATGAGTTATTATTTTTCCATTTGAATGAGGATCACTTCTGCCTGAGCCAAAGTTAGTTCAAACAGAAACCTCTATCCTAAATTTTCTGCTTAAAATATTGACAGTAATATATACTAGGAAAGCTTGTGATGAGAAGGTATTTTCTGGCATCTAAAGATGGATTCAATCACTGTGACCTGAATAATATGGCTCATTTCAGTTCAAAAGGGCTTGAAATACCTTCTTTTTTATCTTTCTTGAGTCAGTATCATTTGTTTTCCTGTTTGTAATCTCAAATCAATAGGCCTACCTGTCTGTCGGATTCAAGCTAGTTTTCTTGAAAAACAGGGTTGATCTTATGATGAGCAATGTGGTTTGTAATGGTGTGCCCATCACATATGATTTCTCTATCTTTGCACTTTGTCATCTAGCGGCACACCTTTCTTTAATCTGTATTTCAGGTGCCCGTGTCTCTAATGCCATGCACGCTAGATCTTTGTGCCAAGCAGGTTGCTAACCGAGGTTTGAGCTCACCCGACTTGTGTTGTGTCTAGTGGAGACCACGGTTTGGTGGGAACTCTGAGGTTTTGTCGAGACTGCGGCTGACAGTTTTCCCCCCTGTGTGTGTTTGTCTGTGTGAGCGTGTGGCTTTGGCCGTCCTTTTGGTGTGTGTGTGGTCATGTGTATGAGGCTCGTGTAACAATTTGTGAGTTTGCAATGTGTATACTTTCCCTGACATTTTCAAGTGCGTTGCCCTTTGGAGTTTGTGCCCGGGCTTATGGTGAGGAAAGTTGTGAAGTGTTAGCGAGCATTCGAGAGTTTATTTTCAGTTTAGAACTCTGTCTGAAAAGGAAGAACGGGGCAAAAAATTAATTCCTGGGTTACTAGGTTGGGAAGATTTGTTGGCGTCACAAACACCACAAATCAGGTTTTTATGTCACGTCATATTGCACACAGCAGGCAAACTAATTATGGCCAATAATCAAACACACTAGTCTAAACTCTCTGTCTCTCATATGGAGTATTGCAAAGTCCTATTTGTTGTAGTAAAGCAGTATGTTTGGAATGTTCATTTCAGCGAACTAGTTAAAATGATATGGTCTCTGTGCAAACGCTTGTTTTATGTTTTCTTTTTGTACAGAATATTTGTGGCTTTAAATACTGTGTTTTCAATGATTATTATAAAAAAAAGTTTTTTTGGTATGCATGAGTCAGGATGGATGACTAGTCAATTTGTTTTAAACACTTTTTTTCTTAAATAGTTTCTTTAAAAAAATAGTTTCTGTTTTCTAGGTTTAGGCTATGTTTTAGTGCACATTTATCTGTTAGAATGTTTAATTTGGGACCTTATTAATTATTATTTATATATTGTAAGGCTGCAGCGATTCGTCGACATCATCGATTATGTTGGATACAAAAAAAACGTTGATTAGCATGGAGTGCATGGACACGTCGCACCTTTAGCCATGCCCATTGCGCGAGCCTGCAGTTATCCCTACTTAAAGGATTAGTTCACTTATTTCCTTATAATTTACTCACCCCCATGTCATCCAAGATGTTTATGTATTTCTTTCTTCAGTCGAAAAGAAATTAACGTTTTTGATGAAAACATTCCAGGATTTGTATCTATATAGTTAGCTTCAATGGACTCCAAACGGTTGAAGGTCAAAATTACAGTTTTAGTGCTGCTTCAAAGGGCTATAAACGATACTAGACGATGAATGAGGGTCTTATCTAGCGAAATGATCGGTCATTTAAAAAAAATAAAATAAATGTATATGCTTTATAAACACAAACGCCTGTTCTGCGATGCGCGTCCCAGACTTCATGTAATAACATCAGACCTGCCAACCTGTACGCATTTTGCATAGCGGATACGCATTTTGACCTCAAAGTACGCTAGTACGATTTGTCACTCTGAACTACGCAAAACCCTGTTTACGCCTCTGTCCACACGCAGTACTCAAATCAAGCAACAGAAAAAGAAGAGTTTTTTTTCCCGGCTTTGCATTTAAATAATTTCCGTAATAACACGGACAGCCGCGTCAACTCTGCGTGAATACTGAGTAGAGCTCTCCTCTGCTTTTTTTGTGCAAGGATTAATAAATACAGACAAAACTACATCAAAATGCATGTTTTGGCTAATATCCTTGTAAACAGTAGGTTAAGAAAAGCATAAGTCTTAATGTAAACAGTGGAGAAAGAAAAGGCATGTGTATCAGTATATTAAATCTGTGCTTTCATTCTTAAAGTGAAAGAAAACTAATAATAAATCTGTCAAAGAAAAATACAAGTGCTCACTGCTCCTGACTAAATAACCTTTGTAACATCAAAAAGTATTAATTTATAGGTTATTTAATTTATACAGTGAAGACTATGCAGTTATTTTACATTTGATTATTACATTTCTGTAGCGTACCTGAAAATGTATTTTAGACTGAGCTGAAAAGCACTGTTTATTGAACTTGTGTCTTTGTTCTATTGTATTTATTTTCTGCTATTGCTTGTAATTTGGTTATCTGAAAAGATTTTAGCACTGAGCCCATAGTAGCATTTTAGATTTATGTTCATGTTATATATTTTTGGTTGCATTTGTGAGTTAATAAAAATGTAGATGGTTGTTTAAAATGGCTATATAATATCGATTATATCAATTGATTCGATATACTCCTGTATCGTATAATTTTTTGAGGTATCGGCAAATATCGTATCGTTGGGTATGAGAATCGATATCGAATCATGACGAACCATCCGATTTACACCCCTACAGACAAACTATACATTGTAACAGTCGAGTGTTTATTGGCTTAATATTTCATTATTCAAAGGCAAATCGATTCTATTCTTATCTTTTTTCCATAATAATAGTATTTCTGGAGCGTCGTCAGTTCTTTTGCTTGTGCATATTATGTGGATTTTCTGCACGAGGGCGCCCTCTGGCTTCCAGTATGAATGAACAGATTACCTTTGATTATAGCACTGAACAATGTCCACTCCATAAAATAATACATATCTCCTGTGTTTTTCTGCAGCATTTAGTTTTTTATTTAAATAGCATTTTAAATATATATATATATATTTTAGGAACACCCCCCCCCCCCCCTCGGGTGGTACTCTACTCAAAAATATTTTCCAAGGTTGGCAGGTATGTAACGTTGAAAAGGTCACGCTTGATGTAGGCGGAAGTACTGAGTCAGTTTTTACAAGTTGAACGTGCAAATACTAAGTCAAACGCCGTTTACAAAAAAGGGAGCTACAACTCAACGAGTTTACAAGATAAAACAACGATGTCGGACGATTTTGAACTTGGAGAAGGTGAGATGGAGTCTACGTCAAACGTGACCTTTTCAACGTTATTACGTGAAGTCTGGGACGCGCATCGCAGAACAGGCGAGCATTTGTTTTTATAAAGCATATACATTTATTTTATTAAATAATTCGCATCATTCGCTGAATGAATGGAACAGCTCGCTCTGAACATCGAGTTGCCTATATAATCATGACGGGTTTAATTCACCCACAGAGATGGAGAAGGAGAAATGATTTGCATTCATCTTAAGATCCTCTGGAAGTGCCGTGGACGCGATTGGGCAAGCTCTGAGACGCGTGCACCAAACGCGCTCTCTGCACTCGCTAACAAAGCTTTTAAAGTCATTGTTAGTTGTTTAACTGTGTGATGGATAGGCCTCAACTGGGCTCATTTATTTAAAAACGTGCTGTCAGCTGTGATAAAACTTCCCAGGGTTATGACGCCATTTTTGATTCTGTCGCTCTCGTGTCCTGAATGCGGTTGTGTCTTCAGCTGTTCATTCATACAGATTTATATTCAAACAGATGTTTTAATCTGCTGAATAAATAAAACCTTTCAAGTCTCTCACCTGTAAGCAACTGCTGCTGTCAGTCCCAAACAGAACTGTGAATGCAGCCATAATGTGCATTTCTATTGACTATCACTGCCCTGTAATTCTCTTTCTTTCGTTACTATTTCTTTCTTGCTTCCTTGCTTGCTTTTTCTTTCTTTTTTCTTAATTATTTATAGTTTTTTTTTCGCTTTTCTTTATTATTTTCTTTCTCTTTCTTTCTTGTTATTATTCTTTTATTTTTGTAAAATATTAATTATGAGAAAATGGCAGACGTTACTGTTATTATTTATTGATAGTTTAACTAAAGAATTCATCAACTGATAAGAAAATGAAAAATAGATTAATTGAAAAATAATCGATAGATTAATAAAAAATCAACAGATTAGTCGACAATAAAAATAATCATTAGCTGCAGACCTAATATATAGCCTATGTTTAAAAACTGTTTCCATTTTTGTTCATAGCTTGTTGTGAACTATATTTTTATAGCTTGTTGCAGCTTATAGTTTTGTCACTGTTTTAAAGCACTGTCCCCAAATAAAATGAATTGCATTGAACTAGTTTTTGAATGTATCTTTTATAGATTTTATCCTAAGATTCTAGATTCTATCATTTAACTTATTTTGGTGACAAATATAAATCATGGTGATTTTGTGACAATGACGCACCCTATTCCCATAATATGGTTGTAATGAAGACAAGAAGTCACAGTTGATGTGTGTTTTGTGTGCGTATGTGTGTGGAGCACATAGTTTATTAGTGGGGCCCAGACCCCCCACATTCCACTTTAATGGCTGCTGTCTGTGTTGCATTACACACACACACACACACCAGCCTACGCTCAAGGAGGCGGCACACACACACACGTTCCTAATTCTCACAGTTGCGCGCTCTCTCCGTCTCTTGAGCTGCCATCTTTGTGGTGACGCCACTTTGACTCGCTCCCACTTTTATTTTTATGCTACCAATTTTATTTTTGCAGGCAGGATCCAGTGCTAAAATGCAGCATGGCTGGGAATACAGAGACCGAAAGGAAGAGAGTCAGTGATCATGATTGATACTACATAAGGGTCACACAGGTTCGGTCTGGGCTCCTGATATGAGTCACGGAGGTCTGCGTGGAGGAGAGAGTACTTTCGGAACCTGTCAGTGGGTTTCCGATTCCGTGTAGGCCACTGAATGTGGCGGTGGAACTTTTAGCCACTTTTGCAGAACAGTGGAAATTAGAGTATTAACAGACGAAATTATTCATGAACTGAACGTTTTCAGTGGGATTCTGATGTATCGTGGCTCTTAGGTGATTTCCAGACCTTTAAAGCGTGTGGTTTTGAGTAGAACGACCTATAAAGTGGTGCCGGCCTCAATTGGACATTTAGCCTAATTCTAACTTCATCGAGAGCTAGTGGCTGTGACTGACATGTGGCCATGCATAGTTTGTGGAAGCCTGATGTTTGTGCGCTAATGGAAAGCTTGTAAATGAAAGGCCCATTAGCAGCGAGGGAAAGGATTGGCGAGGGTTCGCAGTGCTGCAGTCTTGGCCCGGGGTGGGTGAGAAAACAGGGAGCGACGGTAGAGACGGCGTTCTAATCCCACAGCTGGAGCCACGGCGTGTGCCGACAGCAACTGTGTTTGTGTCTGCGCGTTAGTCTTTGGAGGAAAATGAAAGTGAAGCCCAAGTCTAGAGACTTAACCACAACACAGAACTTGAAAAGAGGCAATCTGTTGACTTCTCGTTCTCAGACCCACACCGCCACCTCTTTTTCCACTCCATCATGCTATTGATCTCTTTTGTGATATTACGTTCTTGCGCATTCTTAATTGTGTTTTATTTCAACCCTCTTTCCAGATGGGTGGTATCGACGCTGAATGCGCAGCGCTCTATAGTCATTGTGGTACTCTACAAAATAGTGTCTAGGAAACTATGTAATGTAACACTTATATGGAGGTGGAAAGTGGAATTAAAGTCAATGTGAAATCAAAATTGACTCCCATTTAACATTTTTGGTTTTAATGTGCTCAAATGATCAGTACACTTTTTTTTTTTTATAAGTTTTTTTCTTTCATTGAAATGTTTTAACTTTTTTGACAAACATGCTTGCTAAATTTAGCATCAAATTAACCTAAAATCCATTGTAAAGAGACATCAAAATGGTTTCATTGCTCTCAGCCATACTTTTTAAGAACTTTTTTTTTTTTTATTGTCTAATATTTTTAGATAAAATTGGTTGCAAATGTCAATTCTTTTTGACTTTAGAGGCGAGATGCAAGTCATAGTCATTGTCTGCTGTGGTTGGTTGTTAATGGGGGAGGTTGAACACACCAAACATTGCCTCCAGGGTCCCTATGGAGATATTCAGACACCTAGTCTCCTGTCTGCCACACTCTCAAACTCGTTCACTTTTCTTTAGACATTCCACAACACACACACACTTCTCAGCCAGGTCACACACGTATAATCTAGAGAATCACCTGGGGCCCAGATGACTGTCTCCTGGCCAGCCTTTGGGTTTAATGGTGCTTTCTTGCAGTTGATGTGGACCAATCACAGCTCTCAGCAGGGTGCCAGGGCTTGAAATCAGACGATCACGTTGCCGTTTCACGTTATCAGACGTTGCATCATTGGCAAAACTCAAGCTTAGGTTTATTTCAATGCTGGCTCCACCCGTTACTTCAAATACAGCACTGAAGGTTTGATTGATGCTGTTATGGCAATTATTTTTTGGTATATCTTTGAGTCAACATTAGCTAACTCGACTGATTTTGCATATCAGTTGAGTACCTCTCCCCATCCCCCAATCGACAGGTAAATCTCACAATGGGGACATCAACCGAGAACGTCTTCAGACGTGCTGCAACAAGTTGCAGAGCTTTGTGCTAAATGCTATCTTTTAGATGTTGTTGCTGGAGAATTGTCTTAAATCCTGGAAATTGCAGGGTTCACCAGCAAATACGCCTCGTTTTTCAGCAAGCCAGAAACTTGCACAGCTTTGCATTGCTTCAAGGGGTAGGTACGGCGTCTATCGCCAGTTGCAGCCACGTGGAAATGCCAGTAATAGATGATCTCCGACAACTGGACGAGGAAGAATCGGAATCAAAGCCCACAACTGGGAGGGAACATTGTAGAAAATTTAGTAAGCTGTCTTCTGAACAGACGCACACCGTGTTTATTGCTCAGCTAAGTTGGTTTAAGTTTGTGTTGCTGTTTTCGGCAACTCTGGAGAAGAATTCTCCTGGTCGGTCCTGCCCAACCCTGTATAATCTGGCAAAGGCTGGGTGATGGCAGTTAAAATTAGCTGCTCTGAATGAGCTCGGAGCATCAAGGAGAAAACGCTGAGCCTGATGATTGTAGCCAAATTCAATCTGGCCGACTTCCACCTGCCCTCCCAAGACCAGGAGGGCGAGGTTCGCTTTAGTTTCCCTCAAGTCGTCAGCATTACCATGCACAATGTCGCTGCTTTGGAGTTTCTCAGGTTTGAAGGGATAGTTTAGCCAAAATGTACTATCCTGGCATCATTTGTTCACAGTCATGTCATTCGAAACCTGTGACTTGTTAATCCTTGGTGCGTTTTATATTGCTATTTGTAGAATTAATAGTATGATTATCTTATCAGTATTATTGATAGTTTTTCCATTTTTTTTACAGAAACACTGAATGACCAAAAATGCACCACCACCAGTCCTAAGTTCAGTTAAAATGACTAATATGCATTCATACATGGTTACCAAGTTTTAGTTCTAATTACTAAAGTACTAGAGTAAATGAAAAAATATACTAGCCAATCCCGATTCAATTGCCAAGGTGTCCAAAGAGGGTTGCCATACAAAGTCAGCAATACTTCAAAATGTCTTCCTCCTTTCTTCAGGTTCGGGTGAGTAACTTGCTGAAAAGTTATTTTTAACTTGGAAGAACATGCACCTATGTAGAGGGAATAAAACGCCTAAAGGCCAGTACACACCAAGCCGACGCCGACGAACTAGTGGCGACGAAATCAACTGCGGAGTCGGCCGACGTCGGCAGCGTCTGCCAGTTGCCCTGACACAAAGTCGACACCCGACGGCCAGTATCAATCCGTTCTGCGCCTGCGTAGAAGAAATCCCTTTCCGTACCAGCAGGTGGCAAAGTCTGTGTTTGTCTCAAAGCTGGAAACCGGAAGAGCTAAAGGGATCATAAACTGCCTGAAAAAGCAGCACAGAATCTCGCTCACCACAGACGGATTCATGATATTTCGGAAATGTCTGACTTTGCAAATGGCACTGGCGTTGTCAGCCCTTGGTCTTCTGCTGTGGAAGAGGAAAAGAAGAAGCGGCCGCGAAAAATACGGAGAAAGCGAAAATGGGTGAAACCATGGATACTCTTTTTTCTCGCGCACTGGTTCGCCAGCTAACAGAATGATCAGATGGACTGAGACGACGATGCCGATTCAACATGTCGAATCGGCCGAAAACAAGCCGACGAGGACCAACTTCAGCCGACGGTGCGGAACACACTGAGAAAACTTAGTCGGCCGACGAACAAAAACTGCCCGACGGCCAACCGTCGGCTTGGTGTGTACCGACCTTAAGTTGAACTTTGTGGCATAGACGTCTTATCAGTTTTTGGGGGGTTTTCTTATCTAGAACCGGTATCTGGAACCGGGAAAATCAAGCAGATCTGCACTGGTTTTCCTCTGATTGATCTTCTCTGCCCATGACTAAGTGCGAACAGAAGTGGGGGAAGGAAAAGAAATCGGTTAAAAGTTCATGTAGAAGTGGCTCCCAGCAGGAGATAAAGCCAGGATGAAAGCTTTACTCTGATAAGATATTAGAAATCCACGTCTCGCTGATAAAATGTAATGCCACTATCACCCTTGCAACCTCGGCGGTTTAAAAGACTTTTGCTCGGCTGCCTGAGCGAAGGCCACTGGAGGAGTGTGTGATTTAACACTCTGATGAAGAGAACATGATGGCTGGGAGACTTTTAAGATTGAATCGTACCAATTCCACATTACCAGTCAACTAAAGGACTGGCTGTTTTCTGCTTCTATTAACTCGTTTTGTTTCTGCACTGGTGAATCATGTTTTTAATATCTTACATTGAAGAAATTAAACTCTGTTTTCTTTCAAGAATAATACGGGTGTAATTTACATTTCCTATCGAGTGGCCAATACCCATTTGAATTCTTAAGCGATTGCATCAAGTATAGGCTTATAATTAGAGGCCGATTTGTAGGATGATTTAAAGGATGGTGGCTGGCATTGATTAATTGACCAATTTACCACACATACGTAATCTTTACTGCCCTGGAAAATAAACTTACTATGTTGTATTAACTAATGTAGTAACTTGATTTATGATAACTTGATTATTATAGTTTTTAATTTCTTTTGAAAATAATTTTGACAAACATACCCAAAATAGATTGAGTTCTTGTTTTTCATCGTTTAAGCATTGGTGTTTTTTTTCTTCAGTTTTGTTGTATGTTTTACCTCTGCTAAAGTTAAATTAAATAAACATTTTTTAAGGAAGGTTACTTTTAATTAGTTTTGGTTTAGTTTAGTTTCGTAGCGTATTACATCATATTTCAGTTCTGTTTTTTCATTCAATGAATTTGATCGAATTTAATTTAGGGCCTACATTTTGTTTTCCTTTTTGCAAATCATATTAGCAGCACTGAGCATAATGTTTACATGTGCAACATGTCAAACAACAAACCATAAGCTGTGCATTTTTATAGACTTGAACATTTGCTTTCTATAGTAAATCCACAATTAGTTCTTGACAGACACTGAACTTTTGTGCAGCTAAATCCCTTTCTAAGGTAGGAATAATAATACATTTTTCATGCCATCTTCGAAAAAACATAAATATCGGCAAAGTTTTGGAAGAAAAAACATGTATAGTCTTCAGGTATTATGTTCATCTTACATATTGAACCAAATAGCAGAGTTTTGGTGTGTCATATGAGGCACAAGCTAATGTTTCAGAGAGGTTTCTGGTGATGCTTGCAGGCCCGGTTAGCGAGTGCACACACGGTTCAGCAGACCTGCGCAGGCCTGTTGGTAAGGATTGTTTGGCAGACGGCCGTCGCAGGCTGCTCCTCATGCTCGGCAGTCATCACATAGCAGGCCCAGAAACTTACCCTGCCTGACCATTTATGGTTGATTTAATCATATCCCTACGAGGAACTCCCCTGTGACGTGTCTGGTTTCTGTCTGGGCAGAGTTGGTCGTCGCGCTGCGGTGTCCTGCATCTGGAGCGCTGTCTCCACCGCCGTGTGCCGGTAACTGGAGTTTTTGGTCTCGCTGGTGTTGACATGAAGATTGTAGACATGAAAATAACAGCTACTTGATGTTTAGCTTACGGAGCCACAGCTGTGAAAGTATTAGACATAGCTAATCGCTCATCCTTGGCGATGGCATTCGGGACACAAGGCGCTCTTCAGTGTCTGCTTGGGTGGGAAATACCCTCATGGTGTGACATGGGTGGCAAAATGAACTAGATTGCATTGGTCTCAAACTCAGTTCCTGGAGGGCCACAGCTCTGCACAGTTTAGCTCCAACTCTAATCAAACCCACCTGATCCAGCTAATCAAGGTCTTCAGGATTAATAGAAACTTCCAAGCAGGAGCTAAACTCTGCAGAGCTGTGGCCCTCCAGGAATTGAGTTTTAGACCACTGAACTAGAGTCTCGTTTAGTGTGGAGGATAACGCGCGTGCAAACATAATCAAACACTTGATCCCTTTTGCCCACACTTCTCTCGTATTTGGGTTAAAGTGTTCCCAAAACACCTGTCCAAGTGCGCAATATCACACACTTTAGATCAAGGAGACAGATTATCTGTATTTTGACTATAACGTAGAGTGTTGGCACAGGTTGCCTGTTGCATTATTTTCATACTATTGGGATAGTGGAGACTATGCTTGAGTGTGGAACAATCAATATTTTTTATTATTTTGCATTTCACATTTGAATGGTTTAAAAATGGTTTAATGTTAAAAATGGCAATGCTATAATAATATGTAGGAATGCACTATGTGTGCAACTCTGTTGTCACCATATTGCCTGCGTGTTTTTTTCCCCCATTTAGTTTTATTATTGTTATGATTATTTTGTGTTTGTCAATATTGGGTTATTTTTATTGTGCATGCTCATTTCCCCTAGTTTTGCGTTTAGATTATTTCCCCCTCTTTTTTTTACTTTTTAGCACTTACTCAAGTTGAAAGAAAATCTTACACTAATCCAACACTAATAATTTAATAGCACTGTTAAATTTAATTTATAAATTATTGTACATTATATGTAAATTCTGTTTGAGCATTTAAATGTTTGATTTTAATTTGTTATTAAATCATTTAATTATTATATATTTTTTATAAATATGTGAATAAAACAAATTTGATTTTGTTAGTTTTTACGGTTTTATTTTTTATTTAGTTAAAATGCTATTATTTTAATATTGGCCATTAATTGGTGTGCATTGGGGGCACATCTTTTGCTGCTTGTTTATGTCTGTTGCGTTTCACTCTGTCAGCTCTGAATTAGCTTTCTTTTATTCTAGAGATGCCGCTATCTGTGTAAACCTGTTGCTGATGCAAGTTCTGTCAGTGCTTTTCAATTTCGTTTAGCACATTGTCACGCCTCTGTAAACTTCAGTGATGGCCCTGACGGAAATAGCCTGCTGTGATCAATCAACCTTGACTTATTTACAGTTAGTGATAATGCCACACTCGCGGCACACAAGCAAGTATTATTGTTCAGTAAAATGAGCTAGTTGTGCTGTGTGTCGACAAACACATCCTAAATTAAAGCTCTGTCGCAGTGTTTGTCTAGCAACCACAATGTTCATTTTTAAGTGTTGTTGAAAAAGCTTATTTACTCAACCTTGGTCTGTGCATTGATATTAAAGTGATATTGACATCATATTTGCTGAATTTTGTTCAGTAAAAAGGTGTTTAGAGTGTCAATGGAAGTTTAATGTTAATGCATAAGTAAGCCTTCTTGATTATGCACTCACCGGCCACTTTATTAGGTACACCTGCTCAATTGCTTGGTAACACAAATTGCTAATCAGCCAATCACATGGCAGCAACTCAATGCATTTAGGCATCTAGATGTGGGGAAGACGACTTGCTGAAGTTCAAACCGAGCATCAGAATGGGGAAGAAAGGGGATTTAAGTGACTTTGAACGTGGAATGGTTGTTGGTGCCAGACGGGCTGGTCTGAGTATTTCAGAAACTGCTGATCTACTGGGATTTTCACACACAACCATCTCTAGGGTTTACAGAGAATGGTCAGAAAAAGAGAAAATATCCAGTGAGCAGCAGTTGTGTGGACGAAAATGCCTTGTTGATGTCAGAGGTCAGAGGAGAATGGGCAGACTGGTTAGAGATGATAGAAAGGCAACAGTAACTCAAATAACCACTCGTTACAACCAAGGTATGCAGAATACCATCTCTGAACACACAACACGTCGAACCCTGAAGCAGATGGGCTCCAGCAGCAGAAGACCACACCGGGTGCCGCTCCTGTCAGCTAAGAACAGGACACGGAGGATACAATAGAAGATTGGAAAAACGTTGCCTGGTCTGATGAGTCTCGATTTCTGCTGCGACATTCAGATGGTAGGGTCAGAATTTGGCGTAAAGAACATGAAAGCATGGATCCATCCTGCCTTGTCTCAACGGTTCAGGCTGGTGGTGGTGGTGTAATGGTGTGGGGGATGTTTTCTTGGCACACTTTGGGCCCCTTGGTACCAATTGAGCATCGTTTAAATGCCACAGCCTACCTTAGATCATCTTAGACTGGTTTCTTGAACATGACAATGAGTTCACTTTACTCAAATGGCCTCCACAGTCACCAGATCTCAATCCAATAGAGCACCTTTGGGATGTGGTGGAACGGGAGATTCGCATCATGGATGTGCAGCCGACAAATCTGCAGCAACTGTGTGATGCTATCATGTCAATATGGACACAAATCTCAGAGGAATGTTTCCAACACCTTGTTGAATCTATGCCACGAAGAATTAAGGCAGTTCTGAAGGCAAAAGGGGATCCAACACGGTACTAGCAAGGTGTACCTAATAAAGTGGCCAGTGAGTGTATATTAAACCAGCGTCCATTTTGCAACCAAGTGCAACTGTAAACCTTAGCGCTTTATTAGCATAGACAGAAAATCAGTAAAATTAATTTGGAAGCATGTAAACTGGTTGTAGCAACTATCTGAGTCTTCTTCAATGCAGTATTGAAGTCAATTGTGTAAGCAAATTGCATTGGATGGCTGCATGTATGTATCATTCATCCACTTTCAGACAGTTTCTCTGCCTTTTTCTAGTCTCATCAGTGTCCTCAAGAAACTCACACCGCTGGCCTGACCCTTCAGTAGGTAACTAGAGATTAACCAGCAGAGTATCAGCACACCTTCTCCAGTTAGCGCCGCACCGGTGGCTCGAATGCATTCGAAAGGTTGTTATTTGCTTTGGGGGTTATATAAATGAAGTGGAGGGATTTACGTGCCTGTCTGTTGCCTGTTAGGGGCAACATCCCTGAACCTTTCCCGTCAGGGTTGGCAAGAGGAGGCATGACTGTGTTTTGGGCAGACAAAAACACACACAGCGTGTTATGTAAGAGTGCATGGCGGCGATCATGTTACGGCTGCAGGCCAGTGCTGCGCATCTACAGATGACTGGCCGATGCTTTGATCCTCTCCTCTCAACCTGAGTGTTTGTTCTCTCTTTCTGCTTGACTCGCTCTCTCTCCATATCCTTCCCTTTCCCTGTCTGTCTGGCTGTTGTACACTGATCACCTTATTCTGCTAAGTGTGATTTAAAGGAGACCTATTATGCTCCTTTTTACAAGATGTAAAATAAGTCTCTGATACCCCCAGAGTGTGTATGTGAAGTTTTAGCTCAAAATACCCCACAGATAATTTTGTATAGCTTGTTAAAATTGACACTTTTAACCAAACGGTGGCTTGCATCAATACGTCACGGCTAGCCTTACTGCTGTGCTTACCGGACTTCTATGAGTTTTTCTTCCGTGTCCTTCGTCACACTGTAATCTTCATAACTGCTCCCTACGGGCCCCGCTAGGCCAGGAGAGGTACTGTAATTTGGCACAAAGCGCATGCGTCGAACATCTGTGTGCGCATACGAGTCAAATGAAGTATACTTTGCAAGGCTGCGTGTACGATTTTGCGCATACGTTAACGTATGTGTAAAAAAAAAAGAAGTATACTTAGGCCTTAAGGCTAATTATGTTGTCATTTTTATCCTGTGCTCCTTGTCTGTGTAAGTCATAAACGCAAATGTATTATGCATAGTAAAATCAGACTGACACTGACATTGAAATAGAGTAAACTGCTGGTAGAAGTGTTCATTATCACAACTTTCTTGGTAATGATTAATTTTGTACTGATAACAAAATAATATTGAATATGTCATAAATATTTCTCATATCTCCATGCTATATTGACAGCTGAGTTATGTCATTGTTATATGACTGATTATGTGTATCTAAACAAAGCCTCCAGATATCACCCAGATGAGTCGTCATAACGTAAATTAGAAGGTGAGACCCATGAGAATGTGAAACACATAAACATGCAGTTTTGCAGGGTTTTGTTGTATTTTTCGTCGGGGGCGTTCTCATTAAGACAAAACAACACTGACTCATTCCACGCAACTCGGATCAGTGCAACCAACTGCCGAACGTATGCGGACCGACGCCAACGTGCCCATATCAATCGACCATCAGTATCTTTCAAGGCAGAGTGACATTGTCGATTGTAAGTGGAACATTTAGGCAGCAGAGCAGCTCGCGGTTCTTTTGTATTACTCATCCTGCGCACATTCACGCTGGCACACACTCGTACCCTTTTTTTTCCCTGTCGCCACCATCATTAGTAGATGGAGAATGACCTTTTCCTCTGCCTAAATATAGAGCCCACAAAGAATAGGAGGAAGGGAGGGAAGTGGGGAGAGATGGAGAGAAACGAATGAGCGCGGGGGCCCTAAACATTTCTGAGCCTTTAAATACAGACCAGAGACGCAGAGGACGGCGTTTTTGTTTTCTTTTTCGTACTTGCGTCACGGCCTCGCCATAAAAAAAGCTGTTGCAGCTGAACGCTAATCGCAAACAGAGACGATGGCAATAGGTCCTGTTTTTAGAGACTTTACGCACAGAAATGGCAAAAGAGCGATGCCAAGGCAGATATTAGCGTCCAATTTCCTCCAAGTTGCGTGTAATGTTCGGTCAGATGTTCGTCAGACAGTTTGTTTGTTCGTGCCGGTACAGTTTTTACAGGTGCTATCATGTAAGTCTTATGTCATATTGTTTTTGTAAGCGTGTGTACAGGGCCCTGTCAAGCGAGGGTTTCATCTAGCGGTCTCCTGACTCCTTACCCATTAGTGACAGTAACCGTCAGAGAAACGGCAGTCCCAGCAGAACCCACAGACACCAGGGGACGTGCCTGTTTTAGCTGTTATTGCGCTTTGATTGAGCGTGTTTGTGTGCACGCGCTAAGTTGTCTTGTGGGCTTATGTGAAAAAAGTGTATTATGGCACACTGGTTTGTTTGAAAGTACCTCAGAGAGGTTTCTTGTAAAGTCCTTCTTCGGCCTTCCCTGGAGTCTGGGGTTTATTTTATGTCCCTTCTTCTTATTAAGGGACGTCTGCCTGTTGATTGTCACCATATTGCCAATTGTGGCTTTCTTATTCATTCTTTTTGAGCAAACATCACTGTTACTGCTGCTGGTTAGAGAACAAGCCCCTGAGCATATGTATTAAAATTTGGCACAGAACGAATTCCACTACAGTCAAATTGTGCAGTTTATTGAGTACTTTTCAAAGATTTTTAATCAAATTAAGTAAAAAAAATTATAAAACTTATTTTGAACCAATACCATAGCAATAAATGGACTTGGATACTTTAAGGGAAAGTTCACCCATAAAAGAAAGTCTGTAATTTTAATTCATCTATGATAAAATCATAAATTAGAATATACAATTATAATGTATATAATTATGTAAAATGAATTCTTGTCATTTCAAACCTCTATGACTGTCTTTCTTTTACAAAAGAAGTTATTGTGAAGAATGTTTTTGTCCATACAGTGAAAGTCAGTGGGGTCCAAAACAACTCTGTAGCCCATTGACTCTTGAATGGACAAAAACACAACTGAGCTATTTCTTCTTTTTTGTGTGTTTCAAAGAAGAAAACGTCATACAGGGTTGAAGCGACATGAATGATTTTTCATATTTGGGGAAAAGGTCCCTTTAATCTCTCTTTGTTTATTAGAATCAAATGTACTTTGGCTATTTTAGCTTGTGCGTTTTGATTTCATTAATTTATTAATTGCATTCAGTTTTCTCCTCTCTGTTATACGTGTATTTATAGCACTAAAGTGTCTTGTTGCTAGGAGATGGCGTGGGAGCCAGGGACCCAACGCACAAGAGAGAGAAAAAGGTATAGAGTGGAGGGAAAAGGCGCACTTTTTGTGAAAGCCGAATGACAAATACACTCACGCATACGCTGTGAGTCAGCGCTGACGCATACGTGCTGTGGGATGCTTTGTGTTTCTGTGTGCCCACTCGCTCGGTGGAGGTCTGGTCCCACACACAACTAATCGTATATGAGCCGTTTAATGTGTAGGGCTCAATGAAATCAGTTTTATTTTTTCACAAATTCAGTTTAATTTTTTTCTAAATTCATTTTTAAGTATGAAATGTTTTATTTTTTTCTCACCGTATATTTTATTGTTTTCAAATTCTGTGTTTTATTATGTCTAATTATTTGAATGCATACAAACAATTTTTATTTATTCTTACTGTAGCCTTATGAAATGAAATGTTGAGGCTGCTGTTGCGATAGCTATGAAGATTGTAAGTTATGATAAGTTAAGTTAAGCTACATTAGTTCGCTACCCTTTGCAAAAATGCTCCTCAGTCTCGACCTTAACATTTGTCTCATATATCAGTAAGCTATTACTCTGACATGAAGTTGATTTGAGAACTGTTCGACATACAAATAAAGCATACCATTTAATGTACAGTAGTATTAGTATCACTCCGCTCAAGTGGAGGCAGCGCTAGCCGCTAAGCCATAGTAAATTTAGTTTGTCACCTTTTTCACCCCTAACGAGTTACTCTCGCTGAATAATGGCGAAAATGCATCTTTCTGTTGAGTTGATTCAATAGCAAATGACTCTTATGAGCTGGATCTTTTTAGTGAATCAAAAATATGCAGCGCAACCTTGTAGTCCATTCACAATTGAATGTCTGTTATTTACTGGAATCAGAAGCATTGTCTGATTCATGAGTAAATAACTCTTATGAGCTGGTCTGAATCAACCTGACGTATACTGCACTGAATGAACTTGATAAGTGCTTACTGAATAAACATCTGACTCCCTCACTGAGCTGCAAGTTATCATTACTTTATACATGAACCAAATTGGTGTTCTTAATGTTTGTGAAACTTAAATTCAAGATACTCATTGACTTGTTGCTCATATGAGGTTGTTTACCTCACGAAATGCTCTGCTGCTTTTCAGTGGGTCAAGTGAGTTTTACATCTCCGATCTGCCAGATCTCTCAACCAAACATCTCAATCATGAGTCAAGCCGCATTGCCGACTGTTCAGCAGTTGTCACGGACAGTTAGTACCAGCCCACGGTGTCCAAGTCATCCTACCGCCCCCCTGCGCAGCGTGGGTCCCCGCAACACATGTGCGCGGTTGGCGTGGTGGTAATGCTGAGCTTTTCTGCATTCGCTGCCTGCGATAGGCTTTATTAGCAGTCAAGCTCTAAACCGTCTGAAAGGGGCATTCCAGTGAGCACAACAACACGTCGTGCGCCAATACCCTCTCTTTCTCTTTTGTGTGTGAGTGTGGGAATTATGCTGGTATTTTCGGTCGTTCCTACCTGCCTGATAGAATCTCGGTTCATTGTTTTTTTGCTATTTAGTTTTTTCTTTCCTCATAGGACATTGTATCTAATTTAGAGCCAGCAGAAATACTTCACCTTGTTGGGGCTTAGTCTGCAGACTTTGCTTTTTCGTACTCGTCCTAGTGAGCCAAAAGCTAACATTCTCAGGTGTTTATCGAGCTCTTCCGCTATCTCACGATGTCACATTGACTCAGCGTTGTGCATGGATTCGTAATAGGTCTGTCACTTAGCATGTTGTGTAATAGTCTGTCTGTGTTAACGTCTCAAAGCACAAACCGTTCCTTTAATGAGACAAAAGATCCTTAAAGTCATGGCTGTGTTTTTGTCTCGCCTCCACCAGCCTCCTGCTTCTTTTTCTACAAGTATTGAGTCTAAAAGTAGAGACTATGTACCCTCTCTGTGTGAATATATGAGTGTTATTTTGACTACTTTCTCAAGGATTCTGGATCGAAGCGCTCGTTAACTAGACGCTAAGGAATTTCTTACAACTTATTCAGACTTGGAGGTGATTGAGAGATAAATAGAAATCGCAAACAAACTTTTACCAGATTAAAATCCAGAGAGTGAGTCTACATAAAGGCCCTACAGCCTTGGAAATGCATCGTTCCCTTGGCTTCATGTCCTTTAATAGACAGCAGAGGTAATGCAACCTCTTATTAATCGAGATAAGTAAAACATGCCCTCACTTTACTCTCACCAAACAGTGGCTAGATTGCATCAAAGTGGCAAGACTCAAGTGTTTTGTGTCTGACCTCTAGGGTTTACCTTCCCAGACTGGGCCTACAAGCCGGAGTCGAGTCCTGGCTCCAGACAGATCCAGCTCTGGCACTTCATCCTGGAGCTGCTGCGGAAGGAGGAGTACCACGATGTCATCGCCTGGCAGGGGGATTATGGCGAATTCGTCATCAAAGACCCGGAAGAGGTGGCCCGACTGTGGGGCGCCCGCAAGTCCAAGCCCCAGATGAATTATGACAAGCTCAGCCGAGCGCTCAGGTGAAGACTAAATCTGCTTATTAAATTGTAATGTTATTTTCACCCACTGCTGATGAAAACCTACATTAGAGTAGCTGAAAGAACTTGGGCAATGGCTCCGTTCAACAACCAAGTGAGCTGCCTATCTAGACAACATTGATAAGCACTCTACTGATGCAGTGACTGCTCAAGATTTGTCAAAATGATTGGAGATCTTATTTCGGCCAACATCTTTGATAACACATTTCCAGAATGAGCTCAGTTAATATTTGATCAAAAATGGTGTCAAAAAACATGTAGGTTATACATATATTCCATATTACACAATATTGGTGTTTATTTAGAGTGTAGACCTATTCACACTAACCACGCTAACTATATTAAAGAGCCCCTATTATGCCTTTTCGAATATTACCTTTCATGCAGTGTGTCATTTAGCAGTATGTGAACATATTTTCTGCAAAGTTGTGAATCCGACTAGGGATGTTCATTTTTTTAACAGTTTAACCGACCGTTAAGAATTTTGACCGATTAATACAATCAGTTAAACGGTTTAAACTCACTTATTTATTTATTTTCAGTAATTTATTCAAATATTTTAAAAGGTTTGCTGCATAGTTAAAATAAGCTATACACATATAAAAAACACGGGCAAGAGAGAGAAAGAAACAAGTCGCCTATAAGTCACATTTTATTATTTCATTCAGAAATAGGCCGACACGAATTATAAACATTATAATAAACACTGTAAACATAGCTAGGCTATTGTAGTTCCCCTCACTCCACAACAAATCCTTTCAAAGAACAATAATTAAAAATAAGAAGCTATAGCTATAAACGACAAACAAAAACGAATTAAGGCTAAAACGAAACTGAAACCAATGTTGGGTCTCTCGTTCGACACAAAATCAAATGTTCCCGTATTCGTGATGTATTTGAATGATTACCAAAATATTATTTACCTTTTATGTAGGCCTACTTCACTTGCGTTCCAATATCCACGTAAAACTAAATGTTTTGCATAACTTCACGGCGGTACAGAGATAACGCTTAACAGCACAGATTTTACTACATATTTAACTGAGCAGTGTGTTTTTTTCATATGTTTGACTGGTTGTTTTTTATAATGAGAAATGAACAGGCTGCATTGTCAAGGTAGGACGCTTAACTGTGTGCGCATGCGGCGCTGGAGCAAGCACTTGATTTATTCCTCTTCTAACAGTGGAAGCAACTCCTCTTAGTCATGAAGATAATCGGAATTGTAAAAGGTTTGCTTTTATATGTGTACAATCACAATAAAAACAAATATTAGCTTTTTTGTAAAATAAGCCAAAAAAACATGATGCAGCTTTCTGCCGTCTGCTTTTATTTCGCACAGCACAAAAATGAACTAACTCTGCATACTCTGAAAAACACTGGGTTCAAAACAACTCAATTTGGGTTGACAGCACACATTTGGGGTTAATTTTACCCAATAAATTGGGTTGTTTATTTAACCCATCATAAAGGGTTGATTTAACTCAGCTAATGTGTTAATTCGTTTGTATTATAATATTAGCTTTTTTTTACTTTATGCTTGAAATAATGTTTACAGATTAACTTAAATCCTCTAAACTTTTGTAAAATACTCCAGAACCACTGGTTTAATGTTACGTGATAACTTCCTTTATTTCTCATTTGCTCGTTTTTATGTAAGCTTTACACATTGCCTATTTAATCTCGTTTAACAAACATTAGAAGTAAAGATTAAACAGACGTAATTCAGGAGTAAATCGACCCCTCTGTAATTCTGTTTCCACCGTAACGGCGCTGGCTCTCGCGCCCGAGCTGGAGTCGTGTTCGGCGGGAACTGATCACGGATGAGACCGCCGCCCTGCGCTTCACTCATGGACCAAATGTACTGCGATTGCCTTCACAGTCTGCCCAAAAACAAACAGTAAACAGCTCTGAGGACATATTTAAACATCCAAAGTATTTGTATTCTGTATCTTTATAAACATAATCGTTTATTTTATGCAAAGCATCAGACTCTTCATCACGCAATAAGACCGACGCGTCGCGAGCGATGTTTGTTTAGTGATTCACACCGCGCGCCTGTATGTTGCTCTGCATAAAATTGAACGATATACAGCACAGTAACAATTTTATCAATAAAATTAAATGTACACAAACCCGTATTTACCGAAGAAATGCTTCAATTCGATGGCGCTTATAACTGCTCTTTCCTACCCAAACATTGGGTTGTTACATGTGACCCAGAGGCTGGGTAACACAAAAACTACCCAAACACTGACAAAATAACCCAAAAGGCTCAACCCAGCATTTTAAAAATAACCCAAAAGGCTCAACCCATTTGGGTTAAAAAATAACCCAGGATTTTTTTTAGAGTAGGCTGCTTGTTGCAAGTTGAAAGTTTTTCTTTCTTTTTCTTTAGTGTTCCTGTGGCTCAGTGGTTAGAGATTGCGTTAGCAGCGCAAAGGTTGTGGGTTCGATTCCCAGGGAACACACATACTGACAAAAAAATGTATAGCTTGAGTAAGCCTGAGTAAATCGCTTTGGATAAAAGCGTCTGCTAAATGCATAAATGTAAATGTTTTCGAGTAAGGTGGATAACTACAGATGTATATGGACCCTATCTTTGTGTACTCAATGTAAAATGAACACTTACACTTATTCTTTCTAATTTAATTCAGTTCTAATTTCAAATATTCTTGTCAGATAACGGTTAATAATCGTTTAACGAGAGTCGGTTGTCGGTTAGGAAAAATAATCGAAATGAACATCCCTAAATCCGACAGTGCACGATAAAGTTATTGTCTAGAAAAAAAAGAGTCTGCTCGCAATCGCCTAAACAAGTCGTCAGGAACTCGAATCTTATCCTGTTACAGCTGTATGTCACGAAGTAACACATTTGCATAATGTCACTCGCGCTGTACGCGGTACACCAATCACAATGGACCGCACCATCTGACCAATCTCAACAGCGAGGGCTCACGGAAAGGAGGAGTTTAGAGAGACTGATTCTTCGAACTGCTTCGCACACGTTGTTTACGAATCATTTAGGAATGAGGTCAAATTAAAGTTATTTTTTTAGAAAACTAAAGTGTTTTTTGATGCATGTAAACCTTGGATGCATGTAAACCTGTTTTAGGACACTCATAAAACAATATTAGCAACCTTAAAAATGGCATAATAGGGGCACTTTAACACTCACACTAATGGACAATAACAGTATGTGTATTATAAGTATGCTGTTATGATGTCTTCCACTTTACATAGTTGTGCTTTAAAGTCGGGTGGACTCTGATTTTCTGTCAATGATTTTATTGTTCATCAGGTAAAAAAAAAACATTTTGAAAGGGCTTCCGACGTTTCTGTTTCGTAGTCGTTATAGAAGTAATATGAATGCTGCTATTGTCATTAGGCATGGGCCGGTATGAGATTCTCACGGTATGGTAACCGTAAATAAAAATACCACGGAATTGCCATTACCGGTCTAAAATATGTTATTTTTAAATGTCTGGGTAGAAAACAACAACTTTTTCCCACTGAACACAATATATTTAATTTTTAAGAAACACATAGAACATTTTGGAACCGTAAACATGTCAAGCTAAATAATTTAATTATTCTTAATTAAATAAAGTGCAGTCACTTAAGTAAGCCTAAAACCTGCAGCACAACAATAATCAGTAAATAAATAAAATATTTTCTGTAAAAGAAAAAAAATCCTTATAAATGAAAAAAAAGTCAGTCACTTAAAGTGAGCCTAAACCTGCAGCTCAATAATCAAAAACATAATCAAAACAATTTCTGTAAAAAATAAACCTTAAAGTCATTAAACCTGCAGCTCAACAAGGTTTTGGAGACATGCTCACTTTCTATACATTCATCTTTGAGTTTGGAGCGGTGAGGTACGTGGATGTGTGTGTGCACATACACAAGGAGAAAGAGAGAGAGCGTAAGTGTGTTACACACTCACATACACACACACACACGCACGGTTTCTCTCCATACAACACTCTTAACAGTGGCAAAGTTTGTTTTTTAAATGTCATGATTTGAACAAATGTAAACACTGGCAGCAGATTTAGATTCAGATTCATTCTTTATTGTCCCCAGAAAGAGGAAACTTGTTTCCACAGACTGTACCCGAGCTGTAGTACACAATACACATACATTTCCACCAAATACAAATATACAGAGTCAGTGCACATGATACATGTAAACTGCACCAGATGTACATCAGCAGTCCTACACGTATATTACCCAGAAGGTAGTAGCAACAACAAAACAATATAACTGTTAAATTACACACTCCCCAGTTTCTGTGAATTTAACATTCTAATAGCAGAGGGTACAAAACTTTTCCCCAAACGTGCTTTTTGGGGGGTAACTTTAGGAGGCTTACATGCATAGAAGTGATACCAGCTAAATGTAATTATTGTACTAAATCACAGAAACGTAGTACTTCAGTCTGCTATTCTCCGCTCTGTTAAGCTAACAAACTTCACAGCTAGCATTAGTGAAGCGTTCAGGGAACTCTTTCTACCTCCAGCTAAGCTCCGCCCACAGAAAAACGTCAGTGTTTACTAACAGAAAAAGGGTCTATAGTTAGCGTTATAGTTCTCGTCCTTGGTGTGAATGGGCCTTGTCACTTTTGGAAAAATGATAACTTAAGATAACATGCTAGCTTAACAATGTGCCAAAACACTCTATAGCAATAGATATCAGATATATACCGCATATTCAATTGTGTCATCATTAAATTGTCCTTAGTGTCAACTTGATATGCTAGCATAAAAGTAGAATGTTAGCTGAGCAAAATGCTAACAACCAGACTGATGATGAATATTTATGCTAACGTAAAATAGCATTATAGATTAGCAACTTGACAACATCAGATTATTGATGTTGATGTCAAGTCTTCCCACGAAGAGCAATTCATCTCACTCACTTTAGTCCATTTTGTTTTGCAATAGTTTGGAATTGCCAGACGATTCACTAGAGTTTAATATAAAGGGAATGAGTTTTGTGCTTCCAGCTCAAGGTAAAGTAGGTAAAATTGCTGCCAGTTTTACCTTTTCTCAGTCTAGAGCACTGATTTATTTTGTGCTCTTGTTCTTCAATTAACCGACTTTCAACAACACCTGCGTTGCTTTTCTTTCTGTGTTAGCGTTCCTCCCCGTATACCATTTTTCCACCTTTGCCTTTTTCCGTCATCGTCTGTCATTCGCAATCTGTCCAGTTGCCTGTTTGTCTGTCTCTGTGTTATTCAACACTTTGGACCGGTCGCCATGGCAACCTGCGGATGCCCACTCAAACCTGCTGAACCTGCCTTCAACATCCCAGAATAATCAAGCCCACTTAGCGCTCATCAGCCATCACTTACAAGACTAGTGCGCATCCTCCACTTCCGAGAACTCTTTCATTTCTCAAAGAGAAATGTGGACATATGAATGGAAGAAGAAAGGCAACAGTAAGCTATGTAGAGTTCAGATGTAAAGCAGAGAGTTCCTCAGTGTCACACTTCTGAGAAACACAGAGAACTTGCCTCTGTTCAACACATGTGGAGGACACAAAACATGGCCTCCAAGTTAACTCCAAAAAGCATGCACACACACACATTCTACTGTGACCTCATATTGATTTTTTTATGCTCTGTTGAAGCTGTTTTTCTTCATTCGCTCGGGGTTCTATACTTCGCGTACATTTCTAGCCCCACACAGAATCAAAATTACAAATTGCTTGGTGTTTCTTAAATTCGACAAATGTTTCATGCATTGTAATTTCATTCAGGCAAACATCACTGTTACTTAAGTGTAACGGTTTGTTAAATAGTGAACCTTAAGTACTACATTTTGGTGTTTTATCTGCATTGTTTTGCAAATTCTTGACTCTGGCCAGTAAGCAACAACCTAGCAACCAACCAGAATAAACTAGCAACTTTAAGGTAGAACTTAGTACTGAATGATTATTACCAAAACAAAACATGTTAATACCATCAGACTAGTACTAGTACACTATATTGCCAAAAGTATTGGGTCACCCCCTTCTAATGAAAGGTTTGACTACTTTAGTAATTTCCATGAGTACAAATCTTAATGTTTAAGCATATAATGATATTCTAGGGAATTGTGTGCTTCTAATTTTATAGCAACAGTTTGGACAGGACCCTTTTCTATTCTAACATGACAGTGTCTCTGTGTATAAGACAAGAATCAAAGAGAAATGATGATTCAGTCAGTGTGGAAGAACTTGACTGGTCTGCAGAAAGCAGCTGAACACCTCTGGTGTGACTTTAAATGAGCCACAAACTCATCACCAAACACCAATGACTTGTTTGATTTAATCGGAATTGCAAGAATTAAGTCAGAATTGTGAAATATAAACTCAAATTTACCATTTATTCTTTAATTTCATGGCTTCCATTGGCTGTTACTTGAAAACTGTCATTTATTGTCATCAGGCTCCGCCCACAAAAAACGTCATCACTGTTTGCGAACTCCAAATTGGTCTATAAATGTTAATTTGAGATAGTCAGATATGACCATTTTTGGCTAAATTCATCATGCTTTCATCAGCAACCAATAACAGTACTTTCAGTTTAGTTTAACCCATTAACCCTTTGTAGATTTTTTGGGGAAAATGTGTGAAATGTGTACACATTCAGCATGAATACCATCATTTGGGAAAGAAAGGCCTGAAGGCACTCCCTCTATGCTTTCTTTTCTTTCATACCTAAGAGGTTGCACGTGTTCCCTAAAATTCAAACACCATTCAGACAGACTCCAGGCTGCACAGGCGTCTCATTGTTGAGCTGTTGAAAATGAACAGACTGCAGGCCAACAGACAATAAAACAGCATGTACACACTCGCTGTATTTACCCGATACCCTGATGCTGCTTGTAGACCATCATATAACCAGACCACTGCTTTCATAATGGATGTAATCCGTGTTAAGCTTAGTGAAAGTAAACAAAAGGTCATTTGGATCAGCCGTTTCACTCAACAGCATATGTACTGCATGTATGTGAATGTCTGCACAACACGCATGTGCAAATACAGATACGCTTAAGAGTTCTTGTGCTCTTTTGAAGCAAGTTCAAATGCACGTGTTGTGTCTGCCCTTTTCTCTGTTGGTTGAGTATGTGCCTGTGAACTTCTCAGTGCCCTGATTCACACATCATTGTATAATCACAATCATGTTGTGTCTTCTCACACATGTACTCTTTGCACCCTCAGTGACATCTTAATTGAACACATTGAACCCATAAATCATCTTGACATCTGAAGCTTCAAATAGCCATGAAGTCACGTATCTGCTCTGCACATATCTGAATCTGGTTGGCTGAATCCTTTAATGTATGGAAGAATTTAACGTGTGTGTTTTATATAATAACTTTCAGTGCTCCTTAATGATACAGTAATTACATTAGGCTTTAAGTGAAAAAGATTTGGTTTTTCTCTCTTTGGAAAAGCTGGTCTGACATTTTGCTTCCTGACAGGTGCTGCATATAATCATAGAATTTTGGCTACACAAGATTTTTTAACATCAAATTAAGAAATTAATCACAATTTTCAAATTAAGAAAATGTAAGCATAAGAAGCAGTGTCCATGTGATCTGATCTAGATCGATTGGATTTAATGTAATTTGCCATTTGAACGATTCTTTTTTGTTACATTAAGGCCAGTCCAATTAGAGAAAGAATATAGTGATGCTTAAAATATTTTAATAGAATTTTGAATAATAATATTGATATTATAAATACATTTTAGTAAGTATACAGAAGCTAATTTAAAATGAACAGTTTGGGGGTTTTGTCCCAAGTTTCAGTCTCAGCCAAGATTTTATTTTTGATCTATCATTTATTGCAAGAGAACTATACTTTGATGTGTTTGAAAAACCAGTCACTCTGTTTTTGATTAAATGTGTAAATGAACTTGTAACTTTCATCTGTAAACTGGTGCAAAGTTTAACAAGTACAAGAATGTCAAATACATAAAAATGGGTGGCCTTCAACTAACTGTGACTCCTAATAATGGCTTTGGTAAGTGTGTAACCATGCCAACACTGTCTCCGCAGATATTACTACAACAAAAGGATCTTGCACAAGACCAAAGGGAAAAGATTCACCTACAAGTTCAACTTCAACAAGCTGGTGCTGGTCAACTATCCATTCATTGACATGGGCTCTGCAGGTGAAGACCCCTGCTTCTTAATCTCAATCTTTCTGAAAACCACCCATTTAGTTTGATGTACAAAGTAAAACAATTATTAAAATGTATCAACCTTTCTTATAGGTTCTGGTGTTCCACAAAGTGCACCGCCTGTCCCATCAGGTATAAGCACTCATTTCCGCTTCCCTCCATCCACGCCATCGGACGTCCTCTCTCCTAGCGAGGAACTGCGCAGTCCTGGTGTCTTCAGTGCTGTGCCTCGACGCATAGCTCGTGGCTCCGTCTCCGACTGCAGCGATGGCACCTCCACCAACTCGGAGCTTGAGGAAACTGGCATAGCCCCCGGTGACGAACGCTCGGTGGACCGTGCCTACAGAAACCTGCTCCATCCGCGCCTGTCCCACGATTCCTTGTTCCGTCTATACAGTGCACCGCACAACCCAACTGGGCTCCCCAGGAGTGGCCATGCGCCCCCACACAGGGTGCACCCTGAACCCTTGTCTCCATTCCCAGTGTCCCCTCTCCCAGGCCCTGGAGGCTTGCTGGCTCCTGCTCTTTCTCCATCTTTCTCCATGACCCCTACATCTCACATGCCCTACACACCTTCTCCATCCCTGTCACCCATGCTGGGCTCCCACTTCTCGTTCAATCCAGAAGACATGAAGCGTTACCTGCAGGCTCACACTCAGAGTGTCTACAACTATCATCTGAGTCCCCGTGCGTTCTTGCACTATCCCAGCATCATCATCCCCCAGCCCCAGCGCCCAGACAAGGGACTGGGAGCGCCAGCGGGTATAGGTTCACACCTGTCAAGTCACCCTCTGCACCATCAGGCTGAAGAGCATCATCTATCTCCGTACAAGTTTAAGTTACAGCCACCACCACTGGGTCGCAAACAGAGAGAAGGGCCAAACCCAACTGGAGCAGGACATACTCCAAATTCTGGAAGCGCTGCTGCTTCCTTCTCTTACAGCGGGGGGGAGTCTGGTTCAGCCTCACACTCTGCTTCATCTGGAATGATGACCAACAACTCAACTGGTCCACCAAAGATCAAGGTATGTTCACACTGTAAAATCCACACTGTAGCTCCTTTGAGAATGAAAATGGTTTTCTGTAACGCTCATTTTGCTGTCTTCTGTAGGTTGAGCCCATCTCAGACATTGAGTCGGAGGAAGAAGTCGAGGTCACCGACATCAGTGAGGAGGAGCATGAAGACGATGAATGTGATGTCTTTTCCCCTCCCCACCCTAATGGTGGCCTCGTCCCTCCACACAACCATGATCGCATGACTGATGATGATGATCTCGAGGAAGACGTCTTCAAGACACCAGCTGCCCCTACCTCAGGGGTTGGGGTAAATCTTTTAGGTCTTAAAGCAGAACCCCGAGAGCTAAACCTGGGCCAGGGCGCTCCCATTAGCCCCGGGGGTACGCTCTGCATCCCTCTGAAGCTGCGTTTTAAACGCCGCTGGAGTGAGGACCAGCGAATGGAGGCAGGAACCGAAGAGGCTGAGGACAAGAAGAGTAGGGCAGAGAGGGAGGAACATACCCAGGAGGTGAAGCCTAAACTGGGGAAGGAAAATGGAGAGCGGAAGAGTCCAGAGACTTTGGCTGCACCCCTGGGGACGGGCCAGAGGAGGGTGAGCTCTGAGCTGCAGCGAGCGACAGCACAGCTGTCTTTAGAAAACAACGTGTGCTGAAGAAGACATGGTCAAACACATAAACTTACCAGCATAGAGCTGTCCTCCTTAAGGGCTGAAGGCAACTGTTGCTCTCAGAAGTTACGTGAAGACCCTCCATTCAGCATGTTCGGATGCCCAAACCATCGATTAAACTTCTGTAAATGCAGGTTCACTCACTTCAAAATGTTGCAACACTAAAAATTATTAATGTTGACAACCTTTTTATGCATTTTAAGAAACAAGACTCCTTTCCCAAGTATATCCAGAGTCCCTTGCTTACCGAACCCATTCCTTTTTGTTTGCCGTGTTAGACTAACATCATCCCACTAGTATTCTTGGACACTTTTTCCCCCCAAGAAGCTCTCCGTTAGGATTTAGGGATCAACCCAATATATATATTTGTTTTTTTGTAAAACAAGAGATTACAGAAGTGCCTAAACTGATGTTGGATGTTGATGCACCCCTGTAAAATATGGGTGAAGATGGTGATCCTGTTCCTTTTTTTGTCTTGTCATTCATGCCCATGAAATTTAGTCATATGGTCACAGGCAAGTGGACATCATCTTATTTAAACAGACACTCTTGGATGAAGTAAAAAAGCAGGAAGGATGCTGCCCCACCTCAAACTCAATCATAGTTCTCAGACTTTGCGATTACAGATGCTCTTTCATTTTTTTGCATACCAAGAATCAAGTCCCAGACTTTTTGCAGAACCAGCTTGCCTTTTGCTCTCAAACCAGGCCCTTCATGTCACTGCCTTCAGAGCCATTAACACTAGCGTGCTATCAGCCTTCACTGCCGGCTCCGGACACCAACTTTCCTCGCTGTTCAGCAAGCTCAGCCGGCTGACGGGACCACTCACCAACCGCTTAACGTATCTTAACACGTATATACATTGGGGGATTCCTTTTATTTATGCTAGTCCGTCTTCATGACCACCAGCTTGATGACAAATTATAGATCACACATGATCATTCCTTCACCAACTTATTTATTTTTTATAATGCAGTTTTAACCCTGAGGGAACATTGGGGCAACGATACGTTGAGGGCGATTTATGGTTTTAGCTTCTTAATCATCCGTAAAACCACTTAAACAATCCTGTACACCCTGCTGTTTTGTAAAGAACGCAAATCTTCATGGTTTGTTGGCGGGAAATCTCAGGCGTACCACCCCACACCCCTTTCTTCTATCCAGCAGGTTGTCTTTGAATATCAAGCCTCCAAATTAACAAACATTTGTGCCTTTTTACGGAAGACTGACCGCCCAGTGCGTTTCAATGGGTTGTTTTATCGACGCGTACCAACTCACATACAGGAGAGGCCTTCGAAACATGACCTCAAACACTGCTTTCATGCCTTATTTAGTTTTGTACCTTAAAAGAAACTATCCTATATAAGATTCGCATTTAGAGTCCATGTATTCTCACTTTATTGCACGATAGTCGTATATATTTGATAAAAGAACAAACGCTGGTTTTGATACAAATTCTATTTCAGAAAGTAAATCTATGTCAGCGGGATGTTTAGTTTCAGGGCCCTACAGTGCTTTACTGTGAAAGAAAAGTGTTGTTATTGACAGTTAAACATAACTGACCAATCATTGAGAGCCCTGAATGGCACAGCTGTCCTTGGCCTTATAAGGTCTACGTATAGTTTTAACTCGACCCGTTGCATTTGCGTTCTCCATCTCAGTCTCTCTGCAGTGTTTTAGTTGTAGGAGGCTGTTCTTTATCTACGATGATCAAGATTGAACAGGTAATGCATCCTATTTGGCTCAGCGTTTGGTTACGGCCAGCTCGATTTGTAGCGAAATGCAGGGACTTCGTGGTCAATGACGTCCTCGAGAAAGGGACCTCACCGAACTCACAACTAGAAAGTGGACATCCAGCCTCTTAGCCCTCATCTACGGAGGAAGTATAGGACCTGACACAATTAACACTCATTTTATTTTTTTCTCTTTTTACATTTTTGGAGTTTGTTTGGCAGCCTTACACCGGTTCAGTATCTGTATTTAAACTGACAGCTGCCTTATTTGTTAAAAATACTTTTGTTTTCCTCTTTCTCTCTATTCAATATAAACAGTGCTGTTTTATTATACCTTTTTCGTTTATATTACCATTTATCATTTTAATGTTGATATTATTGCTGGTATTTCGTTTGTACCCCTTACCTGGATTTTAACCTGTCTAGATGAACATTTTAATGAAGCGTTTTCCTCTACCCTCCATGATATAAAAGTGCTCTGGCTTTGTATTATTGCTGGTTTTTAGTTGTAATTAAGAAAACCAGGCGAAGAGGGAGGGTGACATTATGCCATCACATCTTTTAGTTTAATTTTTTTTTTTTGGTTGTGTACATATATAAATATATATTTTCCATTTTAGGGGATGATGTTATAAAAAGACAATTATTTCTGTGTTCAAGGTCTTTTTCCTTTTGCTTCTTTCCTAAAGCTTTCCATCTGTCTCTCAACAGTTATGTAATACTTTGTAAAGAGAGACAAAACTTGACGTTACAAGGAACCATTGTACTTTATGTGGTTTCTTTTGCTCTTGTAATTAAAACTGTAATCAGGGTTCATTAAAACAGGTAAAAACGGATCTGGGTTTCTTGTCCTTCATTTACATCTCCTGATTTTTCTCTGTTGATGGCATCTTCTAAGCACTGGTAAAAATACACTTCAAAATACAACTAATATTTAAACATTTTCACTATACTGTCTATTAAACCTCAACCCTTAAACATTTTAAACTAATAATATACTGAAATTATCTCATTCAATCTAATCTAATAACTAAAACACCAGTAATCAATCAGAATGGTGGATTTTCCCTAAACTGGTGTATGTGATCATGTTTTATTTGGTATAATACTACAGTACATGACAGTAATACTGTTGTTTTTGGACTGGTTGGGACAGTAATTCTGGAAGCTGCGAAACATGAATCCAGGGTACATGCGAGCACACACACACAAGCAGACATATTTAAGGTATTTTCATGTTACTTGTGTACTCCAGTTATACTTCTGTAGTTTCAGTTTCAAACACAAAAGAACAAGGGCTGTTATTCCAGATCCTGTTTGAGGTGAAGCGAGATGCAAAATCAGGATTTGCTTTCCTAATGAACCGTAAACACTAACGTTCCTCCACAAACCAGACCGCGAAACAAGAGAGAAACCTGGAATCAAATGTATACTAAAATAATGTCCTCAGTCAGACTGCGCATAGTTCAGAAAGTACCGAGAAGAAATGAAACCTTGAGAATTCTATTCACTTGTATTTATTTGTAAAACAGCGCCCTCTGCTGCTGAAATATTGCCGTCGTTGACTTCTGTTCAGAAGCGGTTCTCGAGGCTCTTAAAGGCGAAGTGCCATTTTAGATGTTTGAATACTGTCTCCTATTCTAGTTTAATGTGCAACTCTATAAGTCAGCCACTCGAAGTCATCATTAATCACTAATTTTGCTATTTCGTTTGACACCGCTAGTGGTGCAGAAACAGTTCACCTTTAATCAGAGCCGATCCTCCCTATACGCAGAATACGCAAGCTGCGTAGGGCCCCCGAAACACCAGGGGGCCCCCTTAATCCAAAATATGTTTTAATTTTGGGTTCGTTTTGGAGTTTGGCCAGAGGTTATGAAAACATGAATGCTCGAATGATCATTTCAAGATGATTCAAGACGAAGTGAAACCCAGACAACTGCATTGCATCCATTCGTGCATCTCAACCACACACGCCGCCACCCCCCCCCCCCCCCGTTCTGCGTAGGGCCCCCAGAAGTCTAGGATCGGCTCTGCCTTTAATCTAATGTCCATATCTTCTCCGAGTAACGTTACAAATGAAGCTCCTTATCTTTCAGAGCAGTTCAGTCTTGATTACAATATGTAGGCCAACCCAGAAAGCTGATTTGCCATGGGTTTACTCCAAAATAACAATTTAAAGTTTAAATCACAATAAATCAGTTATTCAACTTTAAATGTCAACATGTTGTTTTAAAACAATTTACAGTCAACAAAATGTGAAAGAAATTCCAAAGTCTTAGCAATGCCTTAAAGTTAATAGTGTGAGTTTAAATAATGATGAAATACAGCGGTGGCCAAAATTATTAGAACACTAGCATTTTCACTGGTTTTAAGTCAGTTATTTCTATCTTTTGCTGTGTGTGTAGGAAATATCAGTTTACATTTCTAAACATTCATTTTGCCATTAAATGTAGTAATCCAGTGATATTTTTGTCTGACAACAGCCAGTGCTCCACACAGAGATCTGATCTCATCATCATCATCATCATCAGTCTGTCTGGAAAGACATGAAGAAGCAGAACAAACTGAGACGGACGTGTCAACGTCTCCAAGATGCTTCAAGAAGCTACCTGCAAAGCTACAGTACTGCTAAAGGTTTTAGGCACTTGTGTAAAAATGCTGTCAAAAATAGTGTCACAAATAGATTTTCTTTATCATTTCACTTCTATTAACTAAATGAAATCAGCATTTGTTGTGAGTATGTTTTTTGCGTTCAGCTTTTGCCCTCGGTGCACTTGCTCATAGATTTGCAGGTAGGTTTCTTGAAGCATCTTGCCACAGTTCTTCTGGATTTAGTCTGTCTCAGAATTGCATATTCTGTTCAGAGTTTTCATCACGTTACACTATAGAAGTCTGATTTCTTTCTTCACTGTGAATAATAAAATGTTTTACAAAAGAGCAGGGTTGAGTTGAGGTCACACACTGCTTGATTGACAGCGAAGCCTGGACGCTTGCTGTGAGGGCTCGTTGACCTGGTAAGGGTAGGTCAAAGGTTAAGTTTTCCTGGAAAATCAGACACTATGAACCAGTGGTTGGTTGTAACAAGGAGGCCTAATTTGTCTCTGATTGCAATTGTTTGTGTGTTTAGAAGAGACATTGTGTATCTGTGCCATTTGACTTTGACAGGCTTTTGACTTTCTTTAAATGTAGCCAAATAAAAGAAACTGAAAATACAAATGAGATAATGTAGTTGTACAGCAGACTTTTATACACACTAAATGAATCATAAATAAGTAAATATTTTACAATTAATTATTTATTCTAAATAAAAGTAGTTTAATTTTATTATAATAATTAACTAATTGTGTATGTGTGTGTATTTAATATACAATTATATATATTATAGAATCATATATATATATATATATATATATATATACACTGACCAAAATGATAAACGCAACACTTTTGTTTTTGCCCCCATTTTTCATGAGCTGAACTCAAAGATCTAAGACTTTTTCTATGTACACAAAAGGCCTATTTCTCTCAAATATTGTTCACAAATCTGTCTAAATCTGTGTTAGTGAGCACGAGATAATCCATCCACCTCACAGGTGTGGCATATCAAGATGCTGATTAGACAGCATGATTATTGCACAGGTGTGTCTTAGGCTGGCCACAATAAAAGGCCACTCTAAAATGGCCACTAGATCTTTGAGTTCAGCTCATGAAAAATGGGGGCAAAAACAAAAGTGTTGCGTTTATAATTTTGGTCAGTGTGTATATATATATAGATATAAGTATATATGTATACGACGGGAAGTTGTGGCCATATGGTTAGAGCAGGGGTGTCAAACTCATTTTCACTGAGGGCCACTTCAACATTATGGCTGCCATCAAAGGGCCGGTTGTAACTGTAAGACTGTACAAACGTTACCACTCTTTAACATATTGTTAAATAACTGCCTCTTTATTTTATTATTAGCTACTTATTTAAGTTACAAATATTGTATATGCATTTGCATAGATGTAAAAATATATGTTATTACTCTGTGTTATTTTAACAAATACTTTTCATTTATCAGGTTAAGAAATCCACATTACTCCATAAATCAAAGTAAATAATAAAGACAAATATCATCAAACACAAGTCATTACATAAACTTTGTTAAAACTTTGCTACAATAAATAATTGTGCGCTGCTAAAAACGTGTGACAGATATGGCATTTAAGATAAAACAAATGAGCCCGGTCTCATGAAAATGCACATCAATAGCACAATTTTCTGTTTCTATTAGGCGTGCGATTTATACGCAGAGATGGATTTTGGCGTGCATATGATATGCACGAATTTGATGTACATTTAATATGCAATCAATGCTTAAAGTAGAAAAGAGAAGTGGCCATACTCAACCCCACTCTCCCACCCATAAATAAATGCAAACTAAAGTATTAAAAAAGTACTTTTTAATTTTCATAATTCGCAATGAATTGATATAGTGCCACAATAATAATTGTTTGCAATTCAATTCACATTTATTTGTATAGCGCTTTTCATGATACACTAAAGCAGCTTCACAGAAAATGAACATTTCTACATTACATTGAGTAGTTTACAGCACAAGTCAATCTGCGATACCAAACAGGAACACAGGGGGACGCCAAAAGACCTAAACGAGCGACCTTGACCTGACTGTTCCAGAATTACTAAACCACTGACTACTGCGTATTCTAAAACACCTTCAGCCAGCATCCAGTATAAACCACTCCTGCTTTTAAGCCAAATTATGATTTTTCTTTTTACTGACATCTGTACGTGAGTGGCCTACTGTTATCTCCATCATCTCTGATGAAATCTGCTGTTTTCTCTGCATTAGAGCGGGTTTGAACTAACAGTTTGAATGCATTCACTTTCTGGATCCTTAGACATTCTATGAGTTTCTGTTCATTTTTATAATGTTTTATTTTTTTTCGTTAAAATTTACTGATTCAAATTATTTTACTACTCTGCGCTAGGGTGACCACCTGGCTATAGATCTGTTTCAGGACAGTAGATGTGATTTTAACGGACAATGCGGGACACGTGCGAGACAGATAGGTACATTTATACTGTTATGCCGTGTAAATACTGATTTACATACGTTGGCATATGCGCCAATTTATGTTTCTGCCGGTACATGCCCACAAAAATTGAATTAAATTCAGGAGAGAAGATAATTTTTGAGCGCACACATGTAATGTCTGACCGATAGAGAGCGTGTCTGTTTTCTGTGAGAGTGAATGAATGGGAATCCTGAAAGCGGAGAGATTTGCGCTCGCGCATTTGATGCGCTCTTGCAGGCTATAATGCGCTCTGGACATTTGTCATTAAAATAACTATGCAGAAAAAGGAGAAGTCGTGTCTGAAAGCTTCCATCGATTTTTTTATTTGTTAAATGAATGGATAACATAGTGTTATTCCGTCGGTGGTGCTCGAGCACTTGATGAGGTCCGCTTAATTCCTTTGAGCCGTCCACGCAGTCGTCATCACCCGAAAAACCCCACACCCCTAATCCTAACTACTGCGTATCGTATGCACACTAAAGTCAATTTCTGGGTATCAATAGAACGCCAAATAGAAACAGAAACTTGTGGTATTGATACGCACTTTCTTAATGTACGATATAAAGTAGCATAGGTTTTTTTTAAGACAATCATATGCTCTCGCGGGCCACATAAAATGATGCCCGTGGGCCTTGAGTTTGACACCCCTGGGTTAGAGAGTCGGACTCGTAATCGAAAGGTTGTGAGTTCGAGTCTCGGGCCGGCAGGAATTGTAGGTGGGGGGAATGTACAGCGCCCTCTCCACCTTCAATACCACGACTGAGGTGCCCTTGAGCAAGGCACCGAACCCCAGCAGCTCCCCGGGCGCTGCAGCATAAATGGCTGCCCACTGCTCCGGGAGTGTGTTCATGGTGTGTGTGTGTGTGTGTGTGTGTGTGTGTGTGTGTGTGTGTGTGTGTGTGTGTGTGTGTGTGTGTGTGTGTGTGTGTGTGTGTGTGTGTGTGTGTGTGTGTGTGTGTGTGTGTGTGTGTGTGTGCACTTTGAATAGGTTAATTGCAGAGCACAAATTCCGAGTATGGGTCACCATACTTGGCCACATGTCACGTCACTTTCACTATATATAGTTTATGTATATATTGAAAAAATATGTACATACATAATTGCAGGGAACACATTATTTTCATTTTAAAAGTATTGTTTTGGTGTTCAAGAAAGTTTACTGTAGGGTGTGATTATATGTGAATTTTCTAATGATACATTTCATGATATTAATGTTTAAAAATGTAATCTTTCTTCACTATGTCCTCTCAAGACTTTTACATTCTCAGACTCTGTGCTTCTTGTAAACATGTTTGAGTGTTTGTGTATAAGTCAGACCAGAGCGGTTGTTTGTTTCCTCATTGTTTGAGTCAAAAACTCAAATTGGCCATCTTATTCTAAAGGCCTCATACCTTTTCTTTGTACTTCATAATATCCCCATCAAAGTGTGTATCGAGTCAACCTGAAAGTATCATTATGACTGAATAACCTTCATTTTGGCCTGCCTTTCTGTTTCGTTTTCACTTTGTTTTATATGTCAGGCCGAAACTGGCCTTTGAACACTGACATAACTTTTTCTTCTCGTAGTTAAATGTTAACCTTACACAAGACACACAAGTGCTCACGTATCTGTATTGAACGTCAAGGACTGCCAGGACTTCTGGGAGCTTTAACAGAACAACAGAACAGGGTGTGGTGTGTACTAAGAGATTACCGTCTCTGTGTGGATGACTGAGTGCTTAAGTGTGTGTGTGTGTGTGTGTGTGTGTGTGTGTGTGTGTGTGTGTGTGTGTTATGCAATTTTCCATTGCATGTCATAATTGCATGCAGAGTGTGTGATGGTCCAGCTGAGCCGTGATGCATAAACTGATCATCTCCATAGTATGCAGTTCCACACACAACATTTGCATTTGTTGAAACCACACATTTATTCAAACGTGGCCCATAGGAGACCACCCACAATGATAAAATCACATTAAAACTACATTTGCAATGCAGAAGCCTATATCTGCTACACTCTGTGGCAGTGCATCTTAATTCCTCATTTGGACTAATTTACTCTCAAGCCTTCCTGTTTGGTTGCAGTGATGGCAACAGGCATAATAAGCTCATCACATGGCTTGGTCATTGGTCTGGAGACCCCTGCAGCTTGACCAATCAGAGGTCGATTAGATGACGCCTGCCTGCGGAAGGCGGGCTCAAGACTGCTGCTGACGTCATAAGTAGTCTGAACGAGCTCCGCGATTGGCTGGATTCGTGAAGGTATAGAATGTGTACAATGAAACAGGAGTCGTTGAAGTTGTTGTGCCTGATTTAATTTTGCGTATTTCTTTTTTGAATGCTAAAATAGAATGAAGCGTACTCGGACCTGGAAGTGAGCTTCCTTCCTGTTTATTATTGAAATGAATGTCATCCCTGTTTGAAAAGCGTACAGCTACCAGTTTTAGTGGGATTTTCCAACAGGGCTGATGTTAACGTAAATAACAAACAGGAAGGAAACCCATTTGCAAGTGAAGGATGTTTGTGCAATTTACAGAAAAACAGATAACTACTGTTTTATTCATTAGTCTTCACAAGTGATTTTGTGCATCTTCTAAAGGTGTTTAAACAATTTAAGACTTACATTTATAACGCATACTTTCATTTAACCAACAACTAGGCTTTTTGCATTTTTACAATTCATGAATGTCCTGCAGAAACGTTATTTAGTCCTTTTTTAACATTACTGGATCGCTGTCTTTGTTTTATTCGTTTATATTTTTTCTTTTTTTTCACATTTGCAACAAAGCTTTGCTCAAATTGACTACACAAGTATTAAGATATCGCAAATTGTTAATAATCTCGATTTTGCCCACCTACTCCCTTCTGCTGCCCCTCCCTTTGAATCCCATTGGCTGAGGCAGTTTCAGGATCGACCAGCTGTTTCTTGTTTTCCCATAGCGCGATTGGTCCGAGCTACCTGTCGATCAATGGGACTTTGACAGGTGACTCCGCCCTCATCAACGCAACCCGAGTACTGATAGGCTACTGTACCCTTTTGTGAACGCTGATTGGCTGAGGGCGCTGGTTGTCAAGGCTTAGTGCTTCATTCACCATTTTGCGACTGTAGAGTACCCTGGAGCCTCAACGGCAGGACTTTTTCTCATTTGCGGAAGAAAAACACTCTTTGCAAAAGCTTTCTCGGGGATTCCATGGTTTTATAGGCTTGGTTTTTGCATCGACACCATTTCGACGGCACTGTAAATATTCACGGGGTGAGTTGAAACCTTTCATCTGCAGTACTGCAGTGATCTGCCTATATATTTAATGCTGTGCTTTGCCTTTACGCCGTGGATCCATCTACAATGTTTCGCCATCAGTTGTTTAATTTTTCTTAGTGGATTGGATAAAATGGCGGAGTAAGCATTTTAACACACACACACACACACATTGAAAGGGAGGGTGGAGGTGCACAGTCAGCCTAAAAACTTTTTTCCTGAAAATATTTGTGTGACACAACAGCTACAGCTTCAACAAACTGCTTTTGTGTATTTATTTACCTTTCAGGAACTGTCACTGCTTATATCCATAGTTTTTTACATAAAGATAACGCGATTATTTTGTTCCTTAAACTTGACTATATTATAATAATATGTTTTCAGTTGCATTCAGTACATTTAATTCGGATGTTTTCATATTTGTAACCTGTAGGCGCATACATTTGAGAAGGAATGTTTTTTTCCCCTCATATTTAATAATATGGGCGCCGTCGCCCTCGATTCAGGAGCCTTCGGGAGACGGGAAACTGCTCTGCGGCCTTGTGTTATGGAGGAGGCCTACACCACTCGACTGTGTCGTAGGTGGTTGTAAGCGTAGAGTAGGGCACTACGACCAATAAAAGCGCTTGACACAGATACGGCGGTGTACTACTCAGCAAAACTTTCGCAAGTTGACGACAGCAGCACCATTGTTGATGGGAAACAGGGCTTTTACTTTGTTTCAGGACATTTGTGTTTATTTGGAGTCTTGCTGTTGCATGGGAACATTTATTATTGTGCATTTGGCGAGTCATTATAAGATTGAGTTGTTATAATTACTTGAAGGGTCAGTGAGTGCAGTAGGCAGGCCGAGAAACTTAAATGCATTGCATATAAACTTTTTTCAGTTCAAGTTTTACACAGATTTTTATTTTTATTTATTTAATTGATTTATGTATTTCGCAGACATTTCGTCCAAAGTGATTCATATAGCATTCAAGGTATGCATTTTACCAGTTCAATCATTCCCTGGCAATCAAACCCATAACCTTGATTTTGCTGGTGTCATGCTCTACGGTTTGAGTTACAAAATCATTAAAGTTATATATCCTATATGAAGCGAGTTGCCATGTTAATAACACATGACACAATGTGTTATTATTACTTATTATATAACTATAAAACATAGGCCTATAAAAAATTATATTAAATTAATACAGTGTTTGTAAAATATTGGATCTTTATTGTATAAACATTACATTTTGAAAAAGCACAAACATAACCATAGTTATGATATGTATGAGCATGCAATATGCAAGTCCATACAGAATAAGGATGCAATAAGTAAAAAAAAAATTATAAAATCCAAAACAGTGATATTATTGGTATAAAAACTGAGTGCCCTATTAAATAGAACATTTCATTATTTACACTTTGTGTTATCTTATATGCACTGGAATAGTTTAGTGGCCCAATAATTGTACTCCCCTACATGGCCAAGCAATAAAAGTCATAGCAGGTCTTAGTAAACTATTTTATGATGGAATTTTCTTACTGGAGGTTATATACTGCATATCTTAGATTTGCATAGTGCCTGCAAACTTGTCTTACAGTGCAAATGGCAGCGTGGTTACTGTGGTTTCTGCTCACAAGAATGGGACAGTTTTGCATTGCGGACATAAAACGATCTGTTACATCTTCAGCAATTCCAGCACGCATTGGCTTATCAAAAGAGGCCATTCATGTTCTGACCTTTAATCATAAGATATTAGATGCACATCCGTAATTTAATAAAAACCAGTCAGTTGTATTTTATAGTCATAAACCCTGCATGCAGTTTTTGGAGATATTCAAAGCTTAAATTAATTGTCATTTGACTATACTGTACTATTTGTAATCTGCAGGGTTTATTTAAACTGGGTTGTAGAAAGTGTATCCAAGTGTCTAAATATATTTATGCAAACATTAATGTTGATAACATATCTGTGGGTTTTAAATGGGCTTTAAACCGAAGTCTGGATGGTGAAGAAAAGAGTGTTTTGGTAGGAGGAAAGAATATGTAAATAGTAATGTGTAAGGATGGTATTGTACATTGAGATGTTGTAGTGCTGTGACAGGAAGTGAGGACTGTAGGGGTGGATTGCCTCTGTAACGAATGCAAAAAGGTCATTTGAAACAGCGAGCGAGAGAGAGCCTTAGAGTCACAGAAATACCACTGAACAAGGAATTCCCCCGCCTCCTCTGATCCAGCCAAAAAACCAAAGTGTGTGTGTGACATGTCTGGGCAAGCATTTTTCTTTGTGTTCTGTCGTTGTCAAATTGTCTTGTATTAAGTTGTTTTATATCCACTTTTGAAGACTGCGTTATATAAATTCACACTGAAGATGTTTTGATGAGATTAGGCACCAAACTTAAAACGTTATCTTGTGCACTAACTTGTTTTTGGTTTTATAATATGTTTTCTATACTCCCAATTCTCTATATGAGAATTGTAATGCTGTATTACAAACTGATCCATCTCATGTGCTGTGTTTCATTGCAGGCTCTAATTTAAGAAGGAAAGGACAGCGCAAACAGGAAGAGGCTTGGACAAAAACAGAAGAAAAAGAGAAGGGGCGGGATGCAAGAGGGAAACAGAGTAGAAGATATTGATAGGCTGGGACTCACAGTAAATCAGGAGGATTAGAGACTCTCTTAGAGCAAGACAAGATGAAGCCCATTAAAAAGCAAGAAAGGCGGTCGCCCCCATCCACTCGCGCCAAGGGAGTTAAGAGGAGGACAGCGGACAGTAGCCCACAGGAAGAGAAGAGAGAAACAGAGGAAAAGCCCCAAATTTCACCTACCTCTCCCAAGAGACATATCTCCTCAAATTCTGACTCATCACAGGAAGGGCCACTGAGAAGAAGCGGGTCTCTGGAAAAGGAGGGGGTCCTCAGTATAGCAGGGGATTTTGGGAAGACAGAGGAATGCCCCGGGAGCTCCAAGTCTGGTGGAACACAGAGTGACAGCAACAGTAGCACGACCAGCGCCAGCAACAGCCCCAACCCTTCGTCTAGTCGCAAGACGGCCACTTTTAAGGCCCGTGTGCCCAAGAAGAAGTACACCTCGGAGCACTGTGCCGGAAACCATGGCAACGCCAGCACTCCCAGCACACCCCCACAGAGCAGCAGCAGCTCTTATAACGGAAGTGGTGCTAACCAGGGCCCAGCTGTCTCTGCTGCACACACGGACCTACACAGTCAAAGCCAGCTGGCTGAGGACAGTATCACTGGGTACGTACACCACAATGTAACTGGGCCTACAGGTAGAACTGCAGGCGAGTGCGGAGAGAGAGACGGGCCGAGCGCATCCAGCCCACAGCGTTGCTCCTCAACCGACACAGCCAGCGAACACTCGGCCGACCTAGAAGGGACAGCTTCAAGACGTGATTCTCACTCCAACTCCCAAAAGCCACAAGCACTTAACACTTCGACATCCTCACAGGAGAGCGTGTCATCTGGTCTAGCCGGGGTCCTCGCCAAAGGTCTCAAAAATCAGAGAGTTCTGGCCCGACAGGGTCCCAGATTAGGGGAAGGCTGGCCTCACGATCGGGGCCGGGAAATGTCTGGTGTGTTTCGCACTGGAGTTGTGCGGAGAGTTAGCGAAGAGCATGGGATTGTGGAAGTGCAACTTAAATGGAGAAAAGACCATATGTAAGTACCCATTTCGAGTGGCTACTGATTCTGTTGACCTTATTCTAGATGCATCACCTCCCGGTGTGGCCCCGGTGGCTATAGGCACACGAGTCTGCATCCCCTTCGGAGGAGGAGACGAGGGCAGTGAGGGAGCGCAACAGTGGTACAGAGAAGGTATAGTCACTCAAGTAGATCCACACCCAGCTGTGTCTTTCCCATACCGTGTTCAGCTAAGGGAAGATCAGTCTGATGAGAGAAAGGAGAGGAGAGGTGTGGAAGATGACGGAAGGGCTCAGGCCATTTGGGTCTCACGACAAAATCTCCGCCTCCTGGTTCCTCCTTGGGACTTAGAGCCGCCCCAGCCAGCAGAGCCAGGTATTGATGGTAGGAGCATAAGAGAACGAGAGTGGGAGGAAAGAGAGGACATGGAAGTGGAGCAGGAGGTGGTTCAACTGACTAGACCAACGTTTGTTCAGAGTTTCCTTCAACCTTTCCCCTCACCCCATTCTTCGTCTTCTGTCGTTAACACTGCCATCACATCTGTACTCAGTGTGGCCCCAAACAGAGGCTGGGAACATCACAGAGAGAAGGAACAGGAAAGAGACTTGCATAGGCACTTAGAGAGAGAAAGGGAGAGGGAGAGGCAAAAGCATCATTCTCTTCATTCATCCATCCCAGATGGGGTGGACTTGGAAGTCAGCTGTCTTAGCCAACTAAGGGATGGTGGCATCACTGCCTTGGGAAGCAAAGCTCTGGGGGCTCCTTCTCAGCATCGGCCCATTCTTTCTAAAGCAAACTACCTCAGCCCTCACCTTTCTGTGGTGAGAGGGCTCAGCAACCCGATTGCACCCCACCTGCCCCTTGCTCCTCAACCAAATCACCCCCCTATGCTCCTGGGCCTGGATTCAGCCACGGGTGTGGCAGTCATCTCTTCCACATCCCAGCTTCCTCCCTTGCCCCCAAGCTCTTCTCGAGGCTCCCTGGACAAGACCCCCATCTCCAACTCACATGGTGCATCAGGGGGTGGCTCTGGATCCTCCTCCTCTTCGTCACGTTCCCGCACACCCCTCACGGCCGCTCAACAGAAGTACAAGAAGGGCGATGTAGTGTGCACCCCTACAGGCATCCGCAAGAAGTTCAACGGCAAGCAGTGGCGCAGACTGTGCTCACGTGAAGGCTGCTCGAAGGAGTCGCAGAGGCGTGGCTACTGCTCGCGGCATCTCTCCATGCGTACCAAAGAGATGGAAGCCGGAGGCGGGGTTGGCCGAGACAGGAGTGGTGCCAGTAGCACGGGCACCCTCACACCTGACCTTCGTTTATGTGGACGCACCAGCAGCGAGTATGACTGGGATGACAACTCAAGAGACAGCAGTGAAGCCAGCAGCCGTGGCGGGGACGGTCGACCACGTCTGGTGATGACTTCTCTTATACCACATGAACTGCCACGTGACATGTCGCGTTTTGACTTTGATGAGTGCGAGGCTGCTAATATGCTGGTCTCACTTGGCAGCTCACGCTCGTGCACGCCCTCATTCTCACCTGTATCCAATCAGTCACCGTTTTCACCTGCGCCGTCCCCCTCGCCCACGCTATTTGGCTTCCGCCCAGCTAATTTCAGCCCCATCACAGCACCACTGACCCCTCGCCGCCCTCGCCACCTCAGTGGCACGAAAATCCCTGGCACTCTCTGCGTAGAACGTGAACGCCACATCTCTGGCATCGTCCCCACTTTTCAGACCAACCTGACGTTCACTGTACCCATGAGTCCCAGTAAACGTAAGCTGGATGTCCCTCCACTCCCACTGTCCAGTGCATCAGACTATGTGAAATCTGATTCCCAACTCAGTGACCCCGGCCTCAGCCTCAACGCGGCAGCATTCAGGGTTCTATCGCCTCAAAGCCAGCCTACCACTCCCTCATCTCTCTCATTTCCTCGACAGAGGAGCGTCACAAGCCGACCCTCATCCTCTGCCGCTTCCACTCCACCTCCTATGCTGGTTTCTCCCACACCACCCTCACCACTGCCACAGGATCCCAGCTCACGTCGTATCGTTCCCCTCCGAGATTCACCTGTCATTGTTCGTAACCCCGATGTGCCATTGGCAAAATTCAGCGATGGTCCCCTGAGCCGTAGAGCAAGCTCACACTCTAGGGAGCACAGCCATCCCCCTCATCATGCTTTGGGCCTCCAGGCCCCTGTGCCCATAAATGGCGCCGCCACCAACGGAGCCGTTCTCCTTCGCAATTCCACTCCCACCTTAGTCCTGGTGACTTCCCCTCAGTCATTGACACCTGTGGCTCCTGGACATCCTGTCCATTCAAACTCTGCCGCTTTGAATGTGTCCACCTCTAATGCAACTGGACCTGCCCTTGCACTATCTGGCTCAGGAGGTAAAGAGCACGAGAGGAAGTCAGGTGGGCCTGCAGATGCAGGTGTTGCTCTCCCACAGCCTGTGGCTTTCCATCCTTCACCCACTGCTCTGTTGCCTCTCATCCTTCCAGCCGAATCCCCTCACCCTGCTCCTCGCAAAGACATCATCATCGGACGACCTGGCACTGGTGAGAAACCTGAAAGATAAATAAAACTAATTAGAACACTAACATTTGTAAATCGATCCCCATAGCCACCAAAAGTTTAAAGTATGTAAAATAATTTAATAATGTGAATGTGCTAACATTATATTATGTGTACACTATGATACAAAAGCATTATTACAATAAATTAATACATTTATTTATCAAGGATGCATTAAATTAATGATTATCCCTGTAAAAGATTGTCACGTGTCTTTAGAGTTTCAGAGTAAATCTCAAAATGTCACACACTATGCTTAGATTTCCCAAAGTAAGTCAAGTTCAACATTGTTTTTTTTTTTTTTTTACATTTTGAAGTGACATGTGGCCAAGTATGGTGACCCATACTCGGAATTTATGCTCTGCATTTAATCCATCCAAGTGCACACACAATGTGAACACACACCCGGAGCAGTGGGCAGCCAATGTTGCGGCGCCCGGGGAGCATTGGGGGTTCGGTGTCTTGCTCAAGGGTCGTGGTATTGAAGGTGGAGAGAACGCTCGTTATTCACTTCCCCCACCGACAATTCCTGCCGGACCCGAGATTCGAACACACAACCTCGGGTTATAAGTCCGACGCTCTATGCATTAGGCCACGACTGCCCCGTGATATTTTAAAAAATAAAGTATCAAATTCTTCCAGTGCCAAATTATCTAGGCAGTTCTATTCACATTTATTTTATCCAAATAAATGTATTGCACAGTTTGTTTATAGTTTATTTTTACAAAAGAGAAAAATAAAAAAAATTCTGGAGTAGTTTGTGCAGGCCAGAATATGTTGTTTTGTAAGTTGGAGGGCACCAGCAAACACTTTCTATTTCCTCTCAGGCTGACAAACTGTAAAAATAAGGGGGGCTCAGAGTGACTTTGGTATGCTGGTCAGCAGCAGGTGTGTTTGGGTGTGTGTAGTGAAGAATGCACTGTGCTTTCAGGGTCAGTGTTTCTTTAGGCCGTTCCAGCATGTCTGAAACGATGCACGGGAACTTGCCCAGACATGCACGGCTAGAGCGTGATTAGACCGCCCTGATTCTCATGATAACTTAATCTGAGATATACAGATCCCTGGAATGACAGATGCACAGGACAGTTACACACTTTCTTTGTTTTACCAATCACTGATACACAGACAAATGTATATGAATGGCTTTCATTCAGGTTCAGTCTGACACAGAAAGGTGCCTTTCACCAGTTCCCTCCTAAGAGAATAAAGAGGCTGTAGGTTGAGAGTTGTGTGAATATATAATAGGTTTGTCTGTTTCTGCATTTAGTTTGGACCAACGTGGAGCCCCGCTCTGTGCCAGTGTTTGCGTGGCATTCGTTGGTTCCTTTTCTGGAGACCAGCCAGACAAAAATGTCCATGCAGCCTGCAGATGGCCAAACACTTGTAAATCAGAGCAAAGGTAACATCTGAACACTATAATTTTACATTGCAACATTTTCTTGTTTGACACTGCATAGAATATACACAAAATCACATTCAGTTGATATTTTGAAACTGAATAAACTTGCAGAACCTCGCTGTGGAGTTGCCCTTGTGACTGAGGGACCTGCTGACCATCCAGCACCAGAGAGAGGTTCCCCGTCTTGCCCCCCTCCTACTGCTGAAGACCCACCAGTTGGGAGAGGAGGTGACAGTGAGACCGAGAGTGATGCTGACGACCTGTAAATATCTGTTTGGATCTCACCTCCTCACAATGACAGCAAACGTTTAGATTACAATATTTTAAAAACAATTGCTTTGTACATGTAATATATACACATTATGGGAAAATTATTTATTTATTAAAAAAAAATCTAAATAATAATTTTTAATTGATTTAAATTTTTTGTAACTTTTTTTGGCAAATCTCTCTCTCTCTTTTTTTTTTTTTAGTTTTTTCCCAACTCAAGACACTGCTCCATCCACCAGCCCATTGAAAAGGCGCACACAATCTCTCAGTGCTCTCCCAAAAGAAGCTGACAAGAAGGTAAGTTTCGGTCTGCTATTCGTGTTTTTATAAAAAAAAATATCAGTGGCCTGGTTTCCTTTGAGTCTTACCAGACAGCCCCGCCATCTAATTTTTTTAGTGAGTGCTGAAAAATTACCCAGAAACTTGTCAAGGTTTTCAGGCTACAGTCGTTAAGCATTGCCATCATTAATTTCCCTTTTTATCTTCTGTTAAAAGTATTATACAAATTTACACTTTTTATTTCCCCAATCTCTCACTCTCTTCTCTCCCAAACCACAAAGAGAGAAAAGGACCACATCAGACGGCCAATGAACGCATTTATGATCTTTAGCAAGCGGCACCGTGCGCTGGTTCACCAGCGGCACCCCAACCAGGACAACCGTACCGTCAGTAAAATACTGGGTGAGTGGTGGTACGCACTGGGACCCAAACAGAAGCAGAAGTATCATGATCTTGCCTTCCAGGTACAGTGTTTTTTGTGAAATATTATCAAATACTGCATACGAGAAAGATATCATGCTAATCTGTTGTCTTTCCTTTGAAATTAGGACATAACGTTGAGTTAAAACGTGGTTTTGCATCTGAATTAGTGATAGACTGATATCAGTTTTACAGTGGTCGATATACAGTATGTACTGTAGATGCAAATATCTGGAAAGGAGGGTAGTTGATGGCCAACTTAATGCCAGTATGCACTAGTATCATTCAAATTGTTTTAATGTTTTTTTTCTCTCATGCTAATCAAGGCTCCTTTGTTTGTTCAAAAAAAACTCTAAAAGAGTAATATTGTGAAATATTATTACAATTAAAACAACTGTTTTCTACTTGGATGTATTTTAAAATGTAGTTTATTCCTGTGATGCAAAGCTGAATTTTCAGCATCATTACTGCAGTCTTCAGAGTCACATGATCTTCAGAAATCATTCTAATATGCTGATTTACTGCACAAAAACATTTCTGATTATTGTTAATGTTAAAAACAGTTGTGATGCTTAATATTTTTGTATCAACAATGAGACATTTTTATTCAGCGTTTTTTAAATAGATATCTAACAATATAAATTACTATTATTATATATAATGAATAAAATGATAATATTAATATATATATATATTTTTTTAATCTGACCACAAACATTTAAACGGTAGTGTAATGTAGTCTGTAGTATTATCAACATGTATTATTCATCATTTAGTAATATTATAATGACAAGTTTATTAAATAAAATGATCATAGATTTAAAAATTGTGCATTTACAGAAATCTGAATATGTGCATGATCCAAGTGTTGCGCTGTTATTATTGCTTAAGCCTGTTACTTTATTATTAACTTATTAGTAACTCCTCCAGTAAAAAAGTTATATATTTAAAATACATTTATTTCATACTAACTATAGTTCAAATCTATTAACATATTTACTGACAAATCGCTCGAGACTTACTGTCTCGATAAAAATTATAATTCAACTTTATTTGGAGTACTTGTGAACAATGCACATTTCTTAATATTAAGCCTAAAATGTTTTAATGTCAGGATTGAAGGATCTTTGATGATATTGGTTTTAAAATGTAAGATATTTAAAGTGTACCTAAAGTGTACGTGCAATAGTTCCACTTTAGCACAGTCAATATACTTCAGTGTATCTTTAGTTGGACTTCAGCACTACTTCCGCACAATTAAAGTGCATTAAGTACAAAATCAGTTGTTCCAGTTTAGCAGACTTTAAGTATACCAGTTTAGTATATTTTAATTAAGTACATACATATGTAAATTGTATTTATAGTATACTTAAATATACTTGCATGAAATAAATGTATTACTAATTAATTTTGTTATATTTATTTTTCACTTTAGTTTTTTGCTGGTTTTGCTGTCTTTTAGGTGAAGGAGGCTCATTTCCGAGCTCACCCTGATTGGAAATGGTGTAACAAGGACAGAAGGAAGTCCCTGTCTGAGGGCCGGGGAACTCCAGGGGCTAAAGAAGCTCGAGAGTGCAGCGTGTCTGAAGGCATAGGTCCGTGTGGGAGTTTGTTTATATGCGTGAGCGTTTGTTGGTCTTGTGAAACTATGAGTGCATAGTAGGGGTGGGAGAGACAATTGATGCATCGCAATTCTCTCTCAAACACCCGTATTCTGCTTGCTTTCAATTCCTCACACACACACACCACTCGAACCCTCCATAAAATAATCTTTCATAAAGTTCGGAAAGGTTGAAGTGAATTAAAAGGACATTCACGGGCTTCATTGCACAGGATGCGCTGTGAGAGACGCGCGCTTTGTTAGACGTTACACTTGAAGTGTATATTTAACTTATATATTTAAAATAGGAACCTCACTAACAGAAGGCTGTTTTCAATTTCAAATGCTAATGCGCGCTCGTGCATGCGGCTGTGCGCGACCACATTACTTCTTATATTTCAAAAGAGATCCGAGCGTGAATGCAGCTTAATAGATCTCCCGCTGTCTATGATGTCATAGTAAAAAACATCAGTAAAGATGAAGAAAAATCACTCACAGTTCTTGAATGGAAAATGTTCAGATAATCTTAAATACTGAAAGCACTCTTTGTTTGTTGTTTGTTATATGTTTCTATGCTCCTCTTTATTATTTGCTACTTGCTTGTATGTTTTGAAGTTATATCAGGCTAGTTTAAAAATCTTAACATACAACTGTTTTAATTATTTTTTTTATTTGTAATTATTTAAGTTATTGTAATTATATAAAAAGTACTTAATTACTTATGTAAGGATATGTAAATGTAAGGATTTTAAGATTCTCAAGCCGGTAAACTAATTAATTAATTAGGAGAAAAAAAAGAATCATTCTGGAATCGGATCGTGACTCCCAGAATCGGATCGGATCGGATCGTGAGGTGACTAAAGATTCCCACCCCTACTGCAGTGTGAAACACAACTGATGTTTAATTAACCCTCTGGTTGTGTTCGGGTCATATTGACCCGAAAAAGATTTTCTTTTTCCCGAAAATACTAGTTAACGTTATCGCATTGGACTCAAACTTACTGACTTTGTTCACATAGGGTATAAGTACTTCTCATTAATTGTGTAAAAATTTTCGTAATTTTTTGTGGGTTTTATTTCACCTAGTAACACTTGTGGTGTTCCCAGTCAAAAATGACCGGACTCCGATCAATTGCTTATAAATCTGTCATTATGCTATATTATCACTAAATATTGGATTCAATCTTTTTGTCAACTTGTTTTCTTTCATTTAGGACTGGTTTTGTGTTTCTATTTGCATCTGATTAATCGTAGGCCTCATTTATCTGAAAGTAGGCACCTCGTTTTTTGAGTGAAAAAAGCATTTTTTATGAATAATATTCACAATATGAGTTAAAAAATTATGAAAATTTGCACTGTTTATCACACTAGTGTGCTTTAATGTTTAATCCGGAAGTTTGCTTTCAAATGTTTTTATTTTGTACAACAAGTTGACAAAAAGATTGAATCCAATATTTAGTGATAATATAGCATAATGACAGATTTATAAGCAATTGATCGGAGTCCGGTCATTTTTGACCGGGAACACCACAAGTGTGACAGGAGTCCGAACACAACCAGAGGGCTAATCTTCTTTGTTTCCCCAGAGGCCCATTCCAAATCTCAGGGGGCAGACCACAAAAGAGCAGGGCCCAGCTGGACTTCACCTCGGTCTGACGGTCACGGACGATCAATGGGAGGGCAGCTTCAACGGCCTCGCGCCTTTTCCCAGAGCGCTGTGCATTCTCTGGAGAGGAGGGAGAAGGAGAGAGTGCAGGAAAGCACGGGAGTGTTTCATCCTTGCGCCTCTGCTCACCCTCGACGACCGAGTGAGGATGTGACCAGTGATGAAGAGCCTATGGTGATCTGCGAAGAGGGGGATGATGATGTCATAGGTAAATTACGTGCATCTGTTTTCTGTGAATGTGATTCATCAGCTATTGTAGGTAAATAACTGGAGTGCAGCAAATGGTAAAACTATTTACACTACAAACCGGTGTGTTTATAATACATTCAAATATGATAAGAAATACAGGTTTGCAATATCAAGCGGATGTTTTGTACTGCTACAAATAACTGGAAGTGAATGACATGGAAGTTCTTGTGCATTCAAGTTACAAATTGCCGTACATTAAAAATAAGATGGATACATCTTTGTCAATATGATAAATAGCAGCAACCCAGAACACCCTTGCAACCACCTTGAATGCCCTAGCAACCATCCAGAACTCCTTAGCATCCCTGTGGCTAGTTTTGCATGTGCACCACTCTTAGTTACTTCAGAAATGTAAAAAGTGGTTACAGTTTATTTTAAGGTGTCCTTGTTACAGTGTAATTATACATTTAAGTATTGAGTAATATTAATTAACTGCATGTACTTACTATATGGTTAGGATTAGGGTTATTATAATAGTAGTACATGTAATATGTGTGACAAGGACACCTTAAAATAAAGGAGTACCTAAACACTTTCTAAGTAATGATCTGTCAAGCATTACATATTGTATTATGTTTGTTAGTGTAAGTTATTATAAAGTGTTGCCAAGAGCATGTCTCCCTTTTTATGCTAGAGGTCTGGATCTGTTTTAAAACCTAGGGTCTTATGAAATCTGCTTTATTTTGTATGGATTCCATTCTTAATAGTTTAATTTAATGTTAATAATCAAAAAGTATAGCTAATCAATTGAATGCATAACCTTTTTACAATTTAATGATCTATTAAAGATGTAAATAATAGACGGTTTCAACGGCAACAACATAAACAAACGGTACTGCGCATGCGCGTGTTTGTGGCCCTAACTTAACTTCCGGTAGACGTCCAAATAGAATCAATAACAACAGCTAAGTCCCTCTGGAGTAGATTATTTTTTTATAACAAGCAAAATATGTTTGCTTCGTAAATCAGACGGACTGAGATGCAGCAATAACTACTTGGACGGACTTATTAAAAATGCAAATTCACTCTCTGCCAGCAGGAGACGCTTAAAAGCGGGAGAAATAACGTTAACGTTAGAGGTTTGCGCCGGTAACGGCTGTAAACTGAGCTTACAAATGCTGCTTTATCAGACATATAACATGCAAGATGAAATGAAAATGACATCAAACATTTTCTAAAGACAGTGTTCCTTCAGAAATACAGTGATATAAAAACACCTGCGCCTCGTTTTGATTTCTAAACGTGCATTACGTGCTCATGTTATTCAACAAAGCCTTTTGGAAAAGTTTTGATATTCTGGTGGGTCGCCATAAATAAATGTATGTATGTGAAACACATCCCACAGCACAACAACCTGAGCCCAACTTCATTACTCATCACTTTAACTGTGTTTGTAGCCGGCGCCACTAACTAGCCCGATATACAAACACAGACCGGAAGTTAACTTCGGTCCGGGCGCGTGCGCACGATGAAACCGTCTATAGAGCCTTATTAAATGTGTTTGATTTTTAGTCTGAAATTCTGTGTTGTCTGTTTTAATATTTTTGGATTCTGTTTTACAAATTTAATATTGAAGTGACAGTGGTAATCAAATAAACATATAAAACCTTAACAATTTAATGTATCTTAAAATGTAATCAACTTTTTCAATGTTGGGGTAAATAAATTGCCACACAACCCCGGTTGAATGTACTCATATAGTGAAACGGTAGACGCTTCACTGTAAAAGATCAATAGTTGAGCAAACGTAAAGAAATAAGGCAACTTGATGCAGTAAGACTTTCGAGTTTTCTCAACAATAGTTTTTTAGTTCTGCTCCGTAAAGATACTTGGTTGAATCAATGTGAATTTGTTTGTTCACGCAATGCTGATTGTCTTATTTTGCTAATAGAAAAATTCTTATTGTCACAGCAACTGAAACAACAATTACTGTCGTTGAGGTAATTCATTTATTTCTGTTTCCTGGAAGAAAAGAAGAATGCATATAAAGTCACCACACTATCATATTTATGTTTGTTTAAGAATGACACGTTTTAATGGATAACTTAGTAGACAACATTGTCTTTGTTTGTAAATCAGCTCACAAAACTAAGATATCCAGGAAATGTACATAAGTGGTTGACCATAGTACTCTAGCACTCAACTAGACTCACAAACCTCAAGAACGATGGTAATCAACAAATGTTAAAAAGATGAGCTCTTTACATCACAGTACAACAAATGACAAAACAAGTTTAAATGAAGTCAGCAAACCGCAAAACAATAATCCTATAACAGTAACTGCATAATTTACTCACCCTGCAATGCATGCTGGGAACTCACAAAGCCTTAACATTTCAACAATGTGAAATTCCTGGTTCAGACAACTGTGTTTGACTAGTTTGGACAACTTTTGCAGTAATTTGATGGTCTGACAAGGGTTTTTATGTAGTTTCAAGAAAATAGCATTTTTTTAGTGTTTGAGACTCAAAAGGTTTCGTAAACTTTTTCAGTGTTGAGTGTAGTGGACGAAACTGCATCACTAATTTACACAGGCAGATCTGTAGATAATGCTGTTATGTGTGGAATGTACCCACCATCAGAAAATGATTATCTTTCAGCGATTCGGTTTTGATGTTACAAGTGTTTTGCGTTCCATTCGCATTTTCTCGTTATTAGTCAGTCCTGGCTGATTCTTGAGTCTGTGTCTCCCACGAGCTCTGTGCTCTCTGATGCACCACCACCATCCAAACATCATTAATTCATTTTGGAAAGGCACAAAATGCTCACTGCTCGGCGCTCTCAGTCCCATGAGTGTGAGATTTGCAAGCCCTGGTCTCACAGCTAACGTGTGATTCCCCCACAGAAGACTCGTTTGCAGACGGCTCCATTGACCTGAAGTGTAAAGAGAGAGTGACAGACAGCGATGACGAAAACGAGCATGCAGATGAAGCTGACAGCAAGGTAACACTTAATACATCACATAGGTAGTTGGTGTGACATGTCAAGCAAAATGTCCCGCATTACATCTGTTACAGTTCAACTATTTGCAACTTTTTTTTTAAACTCTTGTTAAATGATTCCTACAGTTTTAGGTCATTTTTAAATGAATAAACGTTCTGTACTACATGCAAACTCAAAATTCATTTGGAAATCTGATTAAAAACAGTGACACTTTCACATTATGCAGCTTATGAAATCTTGATGTTTTAAAAATGTCAGTGTTATTTGCCTCCTAACCACATCCAGCTGTCATATGTTGTATAGAATAAAGTTCATGTTCATATTTCATTGATGAAAGATCTCTTTAAGAAATGTGCTTTAAATTAGATAAGCCTCATTACCATAGCAACAGAAATTATATTTGTTCTCATCTAGTTATTATTTATAAAAAAAAGATTATTTCAGCATCTGTGTGTTTGGTTGTCTGTGTGTTTTCTTGTGAGGTCTTCCACGCCAATGGATATACCCACAAGGCAGCAGATGTCTCTAAGCGTTCTGTCTCTTAAATGGTTCACTGAACTAATTGTTTGCCTTAAAGGGATAGTTCACCCCCAAAAATTCTGTCATTATTTACTCACCATTGTGTCGTTTAAACCTGTTATTTTAGTATGATTGAGATACTGTTATAGCTGTTGTCAGTATTTTGAATTAGTTTAGTACATCAAGTTAAATTCAATTAGAAATGATGTCTTGGCTATATATATATATATATATATATATCACATTTTCTCCCTCTAAAAACAACAAAAATATATTAAAAGTAGTCCATATGACTTTTGCGCTATATTACACGTTGAGCCTTCCTAGAGATAAAACAGTAAAAAGCATGACGCTAACAGCACTAAGGTCATGCATCTCAGGGAATGCATGCACCTAAAAAAATTATAGCTTGAATGCTATGTTGCTTTGGGAAAAAGTGTTGGCCAAATGCATAAATGCAATGTCACTGTAAAATCCAAGTGGTCTGGAGACATACATTAACTTTGTATAGAAAACTGAAGCTGTTAATCACTTAAAATTTTATTCTGTATTCTGCATATTTGAATTGTAATTTTATGTACAGTTACGAAACGCACACATTAACACAGACATCAAATCCAGCATGAATGTGAATGAAATTATCAGAGTATAATAGTGATCTTATGCCACAAATTATCTTTTTCTCTTCAGCGCACCTTCCAACCAGTCCATTCCTCTTTGGCATTCTCTCCGAATGGCACAACTTGCAACAAAGACGGGCATGATAAGAACCTGGAGAAGAAGGAGAAGAGAGGCATGGGTGGTGCAGAACTGGATAATGTGGGGCCCAAAGAAGGGAAAGGGGGAGGTGGAGGAGGGCAGGTTCCGTTCCATGTTAATTCGGCCTCCGTCACTGGTATAAACGCCACTTTGCCGCACGATGCCTGGACATACCCTTCGCGAGGAGCTGTCAGGATGGCCCCCACTGTAGTGACCAATGTTGTTCGTCCCATCACTAGCACCCCTATCCCCATCGCCAGCAAGCCAGCTGATGGGGGTGTGGCTGTTGGGACCCTACCTCCAGACGGGAAGCCCAAGCTACTGATCGGTGCCAGCGGAGCAGGAGGAGGTGGGTACTTTCCCTCCTCTTCTCCCAAACCTAATGGGCAAGGAAGCTTAGTAACTGGCCTAGTCCTGGGAGGAGCCTTCCCAAACCAACCCACCGTTCAGCTCATGACCCCACCCCAACCTACTCCATGCAACGGAGCCCCTAGTAACAGTGTAGTACCCCTTCCTCTGCTTCATCACCAGTTCCTCCCTGCTGCCTCCATTACGCCCCCTAGTGGCGGGAAACCCATAACACAGGTGCAGTACATCCTTCCAACTCTGCCTGCAACTGCCAATCCCAGCAGTCCCTCCTCCCAGCAGCTCTCCAGCATCCTTACCCTGCCCAGTGCCGCACCCACCCATGTGACTCTGGCCAATGGTGTACACTCAGGGGCGGGGCAAGGAATAAGATATGCTTCAGTCCCAGCGGTGGGAGGAGTCAGCCCGGGAGGTGGAGGTGAGATTTGGGGCAGTTAAATTGTGGTGAAGAAAACGGGCACGCGTTAAGTTAAATTCAGGATTCCCACAGGGATTTTCAGGAATGTAAAATTCATGGAAATGAATTAAATCTTTACCGTACCATTTAGGGGTTAGCAAGAATTTTTTAATGTTTTCAAAAGAAATCTCTTATGCTCACCAAGGCTACATTTATTTGTTAAAAATAGTAATATTCAGAAAGATTATTACAATATAAAATAACAGTTTTCTATTTGAATGCATTTTAAAAAGTAAATTATTTCTGTGATAAATCACATTAGAAGTCATTCTAATATGCTTGAGTTGGTGCTCAAAAGATCTTATCGATGTTGAAAATAGTTGCGTTGCTTAATATTTTTTTTGGTAAAGTTCAAGAAAGTACAAGAGAACAGCATTTTTAAAAAACATTTTGTAACGTTTATTTAACTGTCACTTTTAATCAATTTAATGCACCATTGCTGAATAAAATAATTGTTATTATTATTATTAAATGTAAAATAAAAAAAAAAAACCTTGAGCAGAAGTGTATATCCACTGCCTCTTCAGTATGTCTCAAGTTTTTGTTGACGTCATCAACCTGAAATACATTTATTTTAGCTTGTATGTAGGGGTGTGCGATTATTGAAAATTGGGATTTTTTGATAACGATAATTAGACGATATTTTGCAGAGTGTGTTATTGTGCTGATATCTGACTACCGTGGACAGCTGCAGTTTTTTATATTCTTCATATTCTGTGTGGTCAGTTCACATCAGTGATAGAAATGTATCTTTTTATTTAAGTTTAAATAGATTTTTACCTTTATTAAAGCAATTTTTTTTCGAAAAGTGTACATCTTTTGAGTCAAATTGTTACATTTAACCAGTCAATTAAGATAATAAACATTTAGGCTGTTACCAAACAAATGAAACCAGTATCATCAAAATGAATCTCTGCAGAAGTTGCATCTGAAGTGGCATTTAGATGTATTTACACTATACTCAGAGAGACATGGAGTGCTTTAACCAGTTACAAATGCATCATTCGACATCTTAAACATAAAACATTTAATACTGATATTTAAAATTATAAAATAAACTTTAAATGTGAAATTAACCGCCAGTAGGTGGCAGTAAGTCACTGTTAACAAGTGAGTTATTGCGACTGAACCGAATCATTAAACGGTTGATTCATTCAGGAACAAATCACCGTCATGTTGCTCAGAGATGCAAAACAGTCGCTGTAGCTGTTTGGAATTATTTTTTGTCGGCGAAATGCAGCAAAAACAGGCAATATGGTGTATAAAATGTAAGTCTCTTGATATTAACTTATTGTTTATTGAACTGTTGTATAAAATCAATATCACATTTGTAATCATGCTTATTTTTGAAGAAAAAACTGCACTCTTTGTGTGATTTTAACTATATGAAACGTAAATATATACATTTTCTGCCCCCATATCTTGAATTTTGCGATCACTCTTAATGCATTTTAATCGACTGAATCATGCAGTGAAAGAACACACTCTAATTGCGGACGTGCACTGTTGAACCCCTTCATCACCACGCTGGCTAATGTATGCGTGCACTCTGTAACGTAGGTGTTTTGTTGGGTTTTTGCAAAATACTTGCACATCATTAAAACAACAATTACGATATTATCGCAGACGATATATTTCGCACACCCCTACTTGTTATGATACTTAATTTTTTTTTAAATGGAAAAAAGAGGTTAATAAAAAAAGTGTATTTATTTTAACCTTTGGACAGCACTAATATTTTCAAGTTTCTGTTTTAGAGGTTTAACAGAGCAAAACCTGTGTTTGTGAATGACTGGATGTTACATTTAGTGTAAAACAGGCCCAATATTTGACATATGAGTGAATTGGTTCTTTTCAATGACTCAGTAGAACCTCTTCACAAATGACTCATTCGTGAGCAAAGTCAGTGAAATTAATTTCAAAACATGTGGGAAGTCTATAAGTTATTTGATGTGTCCTCATCCAAGGGAATGTGAGCTTTATTGATGCTTTTCAACAGATTTAATGAGGTTTCACAAGCTTACAAGGATCAGGATTATGCACACAGTGTTATGGAAATGAGTTTATCAAGTCTATTCTCGGTCTCTACTATATCAGTCCTTTTCATCTCTTTGCACAGTTCAAGCACAGTCCCCAGTCTTGCAGAGCAAGATGTTGGTTCCCATGGCAACAGTCGGAACAGGATCTACACCTCCGCAGCCAATTTCCCTGGTGGGTCCACCCCTTCCTGTTCAAAATGGGACTCAACCAGGAAGTAAGGTAGATCGGCTCGAGTTACTATCCTGGTACATGAACGAAAAGCATTTATTGTATGTGCAACAGATGTGTCAGATTCATGCGTCTCTTTGCTCTTCAGATCATTCAAATTGCACCAATGCCTGTGGTCCAAACAAATGTGCATCCTGGAGGATCAGTGCATACTGGCAGTCCGTTTCCTGTCTCTATGCCAACGGCGACTGTCACAAGATGACGTGCTACAAGGTACTTTACTGCCCACGCTGCTGCCAGCTGAGCACTGTCACGTTCTCCTGCCAAGTAGGACATGTTCCAACGGTACGACTGTCATGGCTGGGCCCCTCCTCAGACTGTGATGAAAAAGATGACACCAGCTAAAGTGGGCTAACGGTCTAACACTGCTCATCTGCACTGAAATGCAAGTCTAATCTTCTAGTGAAAGTATGATATCTGATTTAACAATGTACTAACACTGTTTTTAGAAGACAATAATCTTTATATTCTTTTATATTATACAAAAATATTGAATATTTCTTTGCCTTATACATAATAATAAATACATTTTGACAATGGGCGCCAAACATTAAGAAAGTTACTACATTTGTTATTTGACAAACGTTTTTAAGATGAAATGAAAAAGATGCATAATTATGACTATAATTAAAGGATTTTACTGAAAACATGCTCTTAATACTTTTACTTTACTTTTTAGTCATTTAGCAGACGCTTTTATCCAAAGCGACTTACAAATAAGAAAAAGTAACTAAAACTATAAGTTAAAACTCTATAAATACTATATATACACATTTAAGAAAATGGAGAAATTAAATAAAATGACAAATGCATACAACAACATTTCAAAACTAAACATTTAAAAAAACAAAAAAAAAAAAAATTAAAAACAATTCAAAATATTAAAACAACAAAAGGTATGAGTATAAAAATGATTCTAACATGACACTAAGCAAACACACACACACATATATATTTTTGATTAAAAGAGTCAAGATGGCGCCGAGTATGGCAGCCGTGTTGCGAGCTCCGAGAAAACTTTGCAGTTTTTCGTATGTTTTATTAGTTTTTTGTTGTTTTACGTGTTAGATGTTGTTTGTATAACGGTCTACGATAGACACACGCATTTAAACATTGGTTCCTGGATCACGTGGACTGGGACATGTTCCGGGCAGCGTCTGATGACGACATAGAGGCGTATTCAGATTCTGTCACGTGTTTTATCAGGAAGTGTATAGAAGACGTAGTTCCGACAAAGACAATTCGCATCTATCCCAACCAAAAACCGTGGATTAACAGCGATGTTCGATCAGCCTTGTCAGCGCGGACATCTGCCTTTAAATCCGGAAACACTGACGATCGGAAACAAGCCAGTTACGATCTCAGGAGATCCATCAAAGCAGCCAAACGACAATATAAAAACAAAGTTGAAGAACAATTCAACAACAACAATCCAAGAAGCATGTGGCAGGGCATCAACAACATCACAGGCTTTAAAGGGAATAAACCAGCTACTGTGAACATTGCCGCCTCTCTACCGGACGAGCTCAACACCTTTTATGCTCGGTTCGAGGCTGATAACACCGCCCACACAGAGAGCGCTCCCGCGGCTGCTGCAGAAGAGGTGAGTCCACTCTCGCTTTCTGTCGCGGATGTAACCCGATCCTTCAAACGGGTGAACATCCGTAAAGCCGTGGGCCCGGATGGCATACCAGGCCGTGTGCTCAAAGCATGCGCTTTCCAGCTAGCCGGGGTTTTTACAGACATTTTCAATCTGTCCCTCTCTCTGTCTGTGGTTCCCGCATGCTTCAAAAAATCCACCATTGTGCCCATACCAAGAAAAATAAAATCACATGCTTGAATGACTGGAGGCCCGTTGCTCTGACCCCCATCTTCAGCAAGTGTTTTGAGAAGCTCGTCAGAGAACACATCTGCTCTGTGCTGCCTGCTTCACTGGACCCACTACAATTTGCATACCGCAGTAACCGTTCCACAGACGATGCTATTGCCTTCACCCTGCACACTGCTCTCTCCCACCTGGAAAATAAGAACACCTATGTGAGGATGCTGTTCGTGGATTATAGTTCGGCATTTAACACCATAGTGCCTGCCACACTGGTTGCGAAGCTCCAGACTCTGGGACTGAACAGATCTCTGTGCAGCTGGATCCTGGACTTCCTGACAGGCAGAAGTCAGGTGGTCAGAATGGGCAACAACACCTCATCTTCTCTGATCCTCAACACTGGTGCACCGCAGGGCTGCGTCCTCAGCCCACTCCTGTACTCCCTGTACACACACGACTGTACAGCAACACACAGCTCCAACGTCATCGTCAAATTTGCAGATGACACAACGGTGATAGGCCTGATCACCGACAACGATGAGACGGCCTACAGAGAGGAGGTGAGTACCCTGACTAAATGGTGTCAGGAGAACCACCTCTCACTCAACATCGACAAGACCAAGGAGCTGGTGGTGGATTACAGGAGACAGAGCAGAGAACACACACCCATCACCATCGACAAGACACCTGTGGAGCGGGTGAGCAGCTTTAAGTTCCTCGGCGTTCACATCACCGAGGATCTCACATGGTCTGCTCACACAGATGCAGTGCTGAAGAAGGCACATCAGCGTCTCTTCTTCCTGAGACGGCTGAGGAAGTTTGGAACGAGCCCCAGAATCCTCAGATCCTTCTACACCTGCACTGTGGAGAGCATCCTGACCGGCTGCATCACCGCCTGGTTTGGAAACAGCACCGCTGGCAACCGCAAAGCTCTGCAAAGGGTCGTGCGAACTGCCCGCCACATTGTTGGAGGTGAGCTTCCCTCCCTCCAGGACATCTACACCAGGCGGTGTACAAGGAAAGCCCGGAGGATTATCAAAGACTCCAGCCACCCGTCCCACAGACTGCTCTCTCTGTTGCCCTCAGGGAGACGTCTCCGCAGCATCCGATCCCGCACTAGCCGACTGAGGGACAGCTTTTTCCCTCAGGCTATCAGGCTAATGAACAGAAAAAACTAATACACCCTACAGCACACTCCCACTTTACAATATGCACTGCACTTTAACACAGTTCAACTGGACTACACGCACACACTGCACAAACACAACAATCTATCTGCTACCACTGGATACCATGCAACGCACATCCATGACATTGCGTATCCGGCCTATGTAAATCTGCTGCAACTTTTTTTATTTATTTTTTTATTATTATTATTATTTTTTTTTATATATATTTTTTTTTCGCATACCATTGTGTATATAGGTGAACATAATGTAAAATGTGTACATTTTGTGTATAATGTGTATTGATAACTGCAAGTATGTCTAATAGTACACTGTGTGTACAATATGTATGTGCATTCTGCACATTGTCTTCTGTGTAAGTATGTACTGTCTATATGTAAATTGTTTTCTGCACTGTCTGGAGCACGCTCTCAAGAATTTCACTCACCAAGGCACACGTGCTGTGGTGATGTGACAATAAAAGTGATTTGATTTGATTTGATATGTTATTTCATTTCTGTATGTTGAAGTAACGTTACTAAAATAACCCTAATTTATTAAAACTAAAACTAAAGAAAATACATATAAAGACATAATAAATTCATACATAATTTATCTAAAATTAAAATAGATAACAAATAAAACGGCAGTAGTTTATCAGTAACGTTAATCCTAAAAAAAGAAACCTGCCAAACACATGTGCTAACAAACAACAACTTATTCACACATAATAAGAATTGGTTATAAAAACTAAAACAGAAGGGAAAAGCAGTAAGAAAGAAGATAAATAAAAAGCGATACGTTAAACTCTTCGGTCTTCTCAATGAGGAGGTCTTCACGCGACCGCTGCCGGTAAACTCGAAGGAGGAAATGTGGGAATTAGGTTAAACTGAAACAAGGAATGTGGAGTATAATTATGTGAAATGTATGATGAAAATTGGCTAGCTATTTCGCCAAGCAAACACCAAGAAATAGGTTGCAGCAGTTTGTCTTTCGACTACACTTGCAAAATCCGCGATGGGACTGCGCTCGAATAGATTCAGCATCAGCGACTTTTTATAGAATCGCTGTCAATCAAAAGGAGATGCAGTCTTTCGACAGACCCTCCAATAATTAAGCAGAAGCCCGGAGTCCAGGCCAGCCCACTCCTCCATTCACCTCCAGAGACGCTGAGCGTCCGTGGGCGGGACATAATAACAGCATTTATCCAATGACCGTCTAGTTTGTATAAATATGTTAGTTGAAAAAAAGTCACATTTTTTGTCACTGATAATAAAAATCGGATGAAAAGGATTATGAAAAATCTGAAATAAAGATTTTTTTTTAAATGATATGCCATTTCCGTCTAAGTGAAATTAACTACAGTTTTGAATATGGCATGATGAAACTTAATATCTACTCTGAAAGGACTTTTTTGTCAAAAAGCACAAACTGTCTAAAACTAAAATAGTGGTGTAAAAATGAACACTTTTATACCATTTTATCAATTGTTCATCCTCTGATTTGAGTTATTAGGGTTAGGAGTTTATTTCTTTGACAGGAGTGTTAAGAGAGATCCAGATACATGTCTTATTTGGAAAAGTCAGTGTGTCTCAAATCTAACTTCTGCTGTGTCTTTGTTGCACAGGATCACATATGTCCAGTCAACTCCTGGAGTTTCAGCTCCTTTGCCATTGGGCTCAACGCCTGCAGTCTCTTCCACCCACCAGACCCAGTCACCTGCTGGTCCATCTTTTTTGCAATCTCCAGTGGCGACCCTTGGCTTCACGGCAATTGCCCCAGCCGGTCAAACCTTGGTTCAACCGATTGTTGCAAGTGAGTGTTATGACTGAGAGTTCTTTAAACCACCAACACGTATTTAACACTGCGTGATGAACATCATCAAATTTCTACCACAGGTCAGCCACCCCTCCTGGCTCCATGCCCGCCCCAGAGCGGATTGTCACAACCTGCACAAGCCTCGACGGCCACCCATCAACTTCTGACCGCCATTTACCCCAGCGTCAGCTTAGCCGGAGGAGTTGTGTCAGTGACAGCCGTGCCACAAAGCACAGCAAGTTTCACATCAGTTCCAGCATCATCCTCGACGCCTCAAGCGAAGACCCCCTCAGCCGCGGCTGCGCAATCACATGCGCAGACAGATGCGCAGCTGCAGTCTCAGGTAAACATGCACATGGAAAAAGAGAGAGGACCAGAATCTAGGAAGGAGATGGAGATACAGAGAGACCTGGTGGTGTCAAAGGATGGACATCAGATGCCACCTAGTGGTTTGGAGGAATCGGTGCAACACACACATAAAGGTACATCTAACCTCATTATCAAGCCTCATTAATTTCAGTTATAAATTTGGCTTTAAGTTAAGGTGAACATTGAAGTAATGAGTAATAATTAACAACATGTACGTACTGTAAGGTCAGGATTAGGAATAGGGTTTGTTTTCAGGTTAGTTGCATATAATAATGCAGAATTTACTGTTATTAGTTAAAAGAAGTACATGTAACGTGTAAAAAGAACACGAGGATACTACAAAAGGATGCTACAAAACAAATATTATGGCTATTTCAAGGTCTTTAACAGCAGTTGTTATTAAATATTAACCAAGCATTTGCATTACTGTATGTTCTTGCAGTCCCTCGAAAGTCATGTTCAAAATGTTCAATAGGTCAGCATTGTGAAGGGAAGGAGGATGGAAAGAAAGGGAGCAAAATGGAACGAGAGTCTGAGAGAGACGTAGGAGGGGGCCCGTCTCAAACAGAGAGAGCTGAGAGAGCAAGAGCGATGGAAGAGGAGACCGAAAGTCAAGCTGAGATCAACAGCAAAGACGAGAGTCGAGAGGTGAGAAGCTTTTCTCAGCTTCTCAAACAGTTTTCATATGAAACTGAACCGTGCAGGTTCAGATCCCCACATTGTTCTATAATCACTTTTAGGTTTTTTTCTTTCAGGCAGGACGCAAGCAAGCTTCTGTTTTGGACCCCCCGCCACCCCCTTTGCAGACTGACCCCCCTTCAGTTAAAAAGACCAAGTTCCGCCCACCTCCACTGAAAAACCCCTCTGATGCTGGTGACAAGTGAGTGGCATTGCCCTTGATCAGTCGACAGCAGATTGTAGTGTACCATTTATATACTATTATAGTAAAAATTTATATTTTAATTCGCTTTTATTTCTAATTGTATTATTTTTTATATTCTAAATTACTAGTCGACTAAAATCGACGAATCGCGACAGCCCTATTTAAGCTATAATCCAATCAATAAAGACTAGTTTTAGTTAACAATAACAACAGTGGACATTGTAACAGTATCACCATTCGGCCAAAAAAATAATTTGTGCGTTACTGTAAAATTCACATTATCTTTAATATTCAAAGTAGACCTTCAGATATATTTTATATCAAACTAGATGTGATATTACGCCATTATTTAGCTACAGTTTACTAATTTACTTCATGATTTTCTTCAAATATTTGTTCAGCCATGACAGTTTTTAACCTGGAAGTGAAAACCGACTGTAGTGCATCATTTATTCCTAGTATGCATTGTTACACATTTGTTTGTACTTTGTACTTTCAGGCCTTATTCTTTTGCATTTACACCAAATTAGTTGTCATATGTCAGTTATTATTTCATTTTGCAACAACTGTATTTGCTCTTTCACAGGGCGCTGTTTGGCTCCTCTTTTGAAGAGCGTCTTAAAGAGCTGCCGGAGTTCAAGCCTGAAGATGTGCTGCCCTCTCCCAATTTACAGAGTCTAGCAACTTCCCCTAGAGCCATACTGGGCAGCTACCGCAAGAAGAGGAGGAACTCTACAGGTGAGAGAAGAGACAGTCAAATACCATGGTATTTCTCAGACAATAACATGTACATTAATGCATTTAGCAGATGCTTTTATCCAAAGCGGCTTACAAAAGAGGAAGCCATTTCAGCCAATAATATTTGTTATATACGATGCCAGGTTTATTAGACAACACTATATTGAGAAGCAAGCTAGAGAAAGGGATCTAGGGGATTCTTTTTGCTTTTTTGGGTGATTTTGATCCCTCCTTTTCTTTCCTTCCCTAGATCTTGACTCCGCCGACGACCCCAGTTCACCACGGAGGAAGAGTCACCGCCAGTCCAGCTGCAGCTCAGAGCCCAACACTCCCAAGAGTGCTGCCAAGTGTGAAGGGGACATCTTTATCTTCGACAAGGCTGGTGGGCTCAGTTTTATGTTTAAACTCAGTCTCATGGACGCATACATAAAGATATTTATTTATGTGTGTTTTCTTGTCTTCTGTGTTTATCAGTTGGAGAGACAGAGCATATTTTGGAGGACTTGGACCGTGGGCCATCTTCATCTCTGCGTAGGATGTTGGACCAGCGGCGTGCGCTCGTTATGCAGCTCTTCCAGGAGCACGGCTTCTTCCCCTCAGGTAACACTAAGTTAACCATCTCTCAGTATAGCACAGCCAGACTGATGACTTGAATGGACCCTTTTCACATTTCCAGGTTTCTCAGCAGAGGAAGTCGACATAGTTGGGTAAACTTAAATAGCAGTGAATGGGAGACTACCACAAATATATATTTTTCCATCCCCTCAAATAGCAAGACGATAGTGTTTTCACGACTTTCGAAATAAGGAAAAAAATAGAGAGTGAGAACGGCAGTCAGAAGAGAGAACAATGTCAAATTTACTGTCACACATTAGTGTTAACTATTTTTTTTGTAATTTGAAGCAAAGGTAATATAATATAAAGTATAGTGTAATAAATGTACATACACTTTACCTGTATTTATGATGCTTATGACCAGTGAAACGTGACAATCACAGTCTTATAAAAGGGGTCCATTGAATTTATACTTCTATTGAGCAAAACATGTCGATTTCAAATAAATGCTGTTCTTTTGAATGATCTATTCATCAAGGAATCCTGACAAAAAAAAATCTACATTTTCACAAAAATATTAAGAAGCAACTGTTTTGTTATAATTGTTTTAATCTTGTTACAGCACTTGCATATCATTGCTCTTTTGTTGATTTTGATTGCTTCCATTGTCCTCATTTGTAAGTCGCTTTAGATAAGTGTCTGCTAAATGACTAAATGTAAATGTATATGTAACTGTTTACAACAATTGTAAGAGTAAGAAATAATTGAACAGCAAATTAACATATAAGAATGATTGATTTCTGAAGGTTCATGTGACACTAGCTGCGTTTCCATCCACCTATTTTTATCCGCATTTTAGAATATTCGCATAAAAAACGCTGGATGGAAACGGCAAGATGCGCATAAATTCTAAAAATGCACATACAAAACGTATTTTATAGTCGGACAAACTTTTTATCCGGTAAGACAAAATGCGCATAAACTACGATAGAAATACATTTACCGAATAAATAAATTCCTCAATGCACATCAAAAAAGTCATGTGACTTTGCGCTATGAGACGGGATAACTTGACTAACCAGCGGACCGATCTTGTTCACAGCATCTATAAGTTGTTATGGTCATTCTGAAAAGCCTGAGTAAAGTCTGTCATCAAAGTATTTCTGTATAATTGACATGACTGTGTTCCCAAACAGCTGGCACCCACCTCCGAACGCAGTGAAAGCATTTATTGTGTTACGTCTGCTCTCTCTGAGGCGCAAATAATTTACATCATATATGAAAATGATGATTCAGTGGCTTCTTCTATATTCTTAGTGATATTTAGTGCCACAGTTTACTAGGAAGTGACGATTTTGTTCTCTTTGACTCGGATGGAATCGGTGCTTTATTCGTATATATTTTATGCGATATTCCAGTTTTACACATAAGTTAAATTCGAATCTTTGGATGGAAATATAAGCCGGGTTTACATCCAAATTTGCAAATTTAACTTATTCGCAAAATTGGAATATCGCATAAAACATTTGCGAACAAGCACCGTTTCCATTCAACGAGTCAAAGAGAACAAAATCGTCACTTCCTGGTAAACTGGCACTAAATAGCCTATTGAAAACTAGAATAAGCTATTGAATATAATCATTTTCATATATGAAAAATTACTTGCGCATCAGAGCGAGCAGACGAAACACAATAAATGCTGTCATTGCTTTCGGAGGTGAATGCTGCTGTTTGGGAACGGAGTTGTGTAAGACAATTATACAGAAATACTTCGATGACAGACTTTGCTCAGGCATTTCAGAACGACCATAACAACTGATGGATGCTGTGAACGAGATCGGTCCGCTGGCTGGTCAAGGTATCCCATCTCATAGCGCAAAGTCACATGACTTTTATTGAATATGCTTGGAGGAATTTATTCGCAAAATGCGTTTCCATCTCCCGTTATTCGGGACAATATCGCACAAGTCAAAAACCACCTCAAGCGAGAGTAAAAACTTTTTTGCGAATTAAGGGATTTTTATTCGAAATTTGGCGTTTCCATCACTCGTTTCTCATGTGATACTTCAAAATGCACATTAAACAGGGTGATGGAAACCCAGCTATATCTACTGAAGACTGTAGTAATGGCTGCTAAAATCACAGGAAAAAATTAAATGTTAAAATTTACATTTAAACTATGAAAATTTGTTTCCACCAGAATTCAGAGTTTGTTTCTCACAATTCCAACTTTTCATACCACAGTTCTGACTTTACATCTCAATTCTGAGAAAAAGGCAGATATAAAGTTATTGAGATATATAAGCTCAGAGTTGTGAGAAAAAAAAAAAAAATTGCGATGTGTGATAAAAAGTTATACATTTACATACATTTAAAAAAATAAAATTGTACAGTTATCAAATTCATCGCTTCAGAGGCTCAATGATATGCATGTTTATTTTTTGTTATTTTTTTTAACTGTCAGCATCAAATGGAAAAGAAAAAATGCATCAGCCATTGTTGTGAAGGCAAAGCTTAGCTTGCATATCTTTTTTCTTTCTGGTACAGCGCAAGCCACAGCTGCCTTCCAAGCTCGCCACTCGGACACGTTTCCCAGCAAGGTGTGCCTGCAGCTGAAGATCCGCGAAGTAAGGCAGAAGATCATGCAGACCGCCGGCAGTTCTGAAATCGTGGGAGGCGTGGCCAGCGGAAGCTCTGTCTCCGCCTCTACTCCCGGACCATCCAATCCAGCGGCCAGGGAGAATTCCGAAGCGGACGAGAGGGGCAGGGCCACGGAAGAGCCAAAGAAAGACGCAGGTGATCCGCAGGAGTCAAGATGAAGAACGACGGAGGAGACGAGTGGAACGAAAGAATGAAAGACGAATGTAGGGATGGATTCTAGAAATGTGTAAACCCATTTCCGCTGGCGATATACAGTACAGCACTTATGTGGATTTTGCTTCGTTCCTAATCGAACTGATTTCGTTGCCATTGCGTTCACTTCATTGATGTTCTGTTGTTATGCACAGTTACACGCACACACACACACACACACACACACACACACACACACACACACACACACACACACACACACACACACACACACACACACACACACACACACACACACACACACTTACACTTTATGCAAGTACATAATAATATCACTTTCACACATTAACGACTTGCACAAGGAACGCATGAGGAGGTCGCACTCATTTGCATATGCCACTCATGTTAGGCCGTCATTGGTCCACCTCTGCATTAGGGTGTGGCTTCACTTTCTGTCGGAATTTTAGAGCCCTTCAATGCTGCACCACAGGCAGCACCAAACCAGCCTGTCTGCACACGCTCAGTAAAGCCCCATGCGTGGGGCCAGCACAGATTTTTATCGAATGGACTGAATGTTTTAGATGAGAAATTAGACTGTTTGAGGTACCGGTAACTTTCAATCCAAAACGGGGATGGGGTGGGTTGTGGGTGGGGGGTACAAATGCGCTTGCACTTTCATTTGTAAAGACCGAGACGGAGGAAAGCAATAGCCGGGGGAGGAGAAGGGTATTCGTGCAAATGTTACGCCCCCGTGACGGGGTACATGCATCGGCTGTTACTGTTCTTCAGCACGGGCTGTAAATTCACAGGGTTTTTTTTGTTTTCGTCCCAGAAGCAACAAACTCAAGACTCACGTAATCACGTAGACCAGCGGAGCAGAAAACAGAGGCTACGGCGACCGCCACAATTGCATAAACAACAACAACAACAACACAGCACACTCAAAAGCGAGAGAGGAAAACATTGTCCTAACCTCGAAAAGAAGACGCAAACGAATAGAGACACTACCCCTCTTCGAATCAACGTGTCGTTATGCTTTGTCGTTTTGTTGTTGTGTCGTAATGGTGGAACTGACTGATATCTTATTTTGTATTAGCTTGCGCTCTCTCTTCTTCTTCTTCTTCCTCTAGTGATATTTTCAGCATGGACTAATCCAGCTATCTAAGTGTTGGAGCGAAAAGAAAAAAGACTCTGTTTTAGCCTCTTAGCTGAAGCTCCTCTTCTCTGGCCGCCTACTTAGGCTTTTCCCCGTACACTGTATATGTATAACCGTGATGGCTGGGGAGGGGGGCAGAGGGTGGGCATGAGGCTCTCTCTGTGTTCGTTTCCTTGCTTCTTTCTTTCTTTTTATATTTCAATCAGGTGTTTGCACAATATATGGTCCTAGACCATGGTTTAAATCAGGAAAGTATTTGTTTTTAGATATTTAAAAACTAACCAACGACTTTGTTTCATTGCGTTCGATTCTCCCTTTCTGCATCCCGTAAGGAAAGCCCTTGTTTTTTCATCTCCTTAAGACTTTTAACCGAAGTGTTGATGGAAAGCGCCACTTTAAGCGCTGGTCTGGAGTCAGAGTAAGCTTTGTAGTCTGCGACGACTGCTTCGATTCAGGATTACGCAAGGGAAAGCTGACCCGAGACCAGCGCTGGGGCAGCATTTCTCAGGATCTCCTCTTTCTTACTCTGCCTCTTCTTTCATTGGTGCAATAGGACGTGGGTGGGAATTTATTTTGAAGTAGACGAGTGACCTGTTAGTGCCATAGATTTTCACTGTACAAGCTGTAATAAAAATATATATATATTGAAAGGAGACTGGGGGGAAAAATCAATGAGTATCGAGAAAGAAAACTGAACAAACTAAAAAAGAAAAAAAATGTAACCTAGCACTTTCTTGCGTCTGGTTTTGCTGAAAGAGAAGGAGTGATGAGTATAAAAATGCTACTCAGTCTTCACTTGAATGTGTGACAACATAAATGTATAAATATACCTATATATTTCTATATGTCCATGATATACAGATGTCTGTGTGTGTGCGAGTGTATGTGCTTAAACGTTACATGCACCCTGACAAATCAAACTTACTCCCGAGCAAATGCTATTCATATTTTCACTCCCGAAAATGCAGTGGCACTACATTATAAGACTGTTAGCATATGCCTGAAAACCGGTGGCTACTGATGTGCGCGAGGAGAAATCGTATATGTAACCATTCAGCTCGATTCTGAACTTGATTGATCTGCCCTTTCTTTCCCTTCCCCCAGTGTTAGACAAATGCTTGCACACACACACACATACCTGCACATGTATGCGTGTACACCTTATGATTGTGTATCCAATAAACTGTCTTTACTTTGGAGAAGGAGTTTTAGAATGAGAAAGATGAGTGTAAACTCATCAACAGGCATGTTGACCATGTGCAATATTTCTAAACAAGAGATTATTGAAAAAATTAAAGACCTAACACAACGCTTGTTTTTTTATAGTTCTTTTTGCATGTATGATAAAGGTATGTTATGGATGGATAGACAGACAGACAGATAGATATACAATACAGAATAAAGCATATTGATATGCAGTGTTATTTTATAATCTATTCTGTTTTGATTAATTATCTTTATTATGTTTATCAGTAATAAGGAACAGCTTATTATTATTTTTTATTAATATGAGTTTAATTTGAAAGCATTTTACATGTTTTGTTTTCTAATTGTTGTTATTATTATTATTATTATAATAATACACAAATGACCAATAACTAAGGGTGTTATTTTTATAATATATTATAATATATTTATCATCTTTATCAGATCTAAAGTTTTATTTACAGGTAGGAACAACTCTTTTTTTCTTTTAATATCTATATATCTATATATCATTTGTCTGCTTTTGTTAGTTTTAATATGCATTTTATTTTAATTAACTAAACAAAATGGTTTTGTTATTTATTATTATTATTAACAACGTACAAAAATAGCTAATTGTGCATGATAAAGTTGGAGGCAGATAGTGACTCAGGTGTGTGACACCTGCTGCTGGGGATCAATATAGCGCCGAACTGCATTCCCCATGAGGCTGCGCGTATTCCTAGCGCGTGAGAGAGTGGGTGAACGCTGAGGGTCGCGGCAAAAAGGTTTGTCATCTTTTCGTTTTTAACCCAATATTTCACCCTGCATCAGGCCAAGTCGAAGAGGGAAACGCTGATCCTCGCCCCACAGCCTCGACACACTTTCAGCCAGATATGAGCGGCAGCGGGCGGCCCAGGACAACCTCGTTCGCTGAGACTCAGGGGGCGTCCGGAGCCGCTGCAGCATCCGCCGGATCCGCCGCTGTCGTGGGGAGCAACGCAGGAAAGCCCGGGGTCTCGCAGGCCTCGGCGGACAGTTCATCTGCTTGCGCAAATTTAAAACTATCTAGTAAGTATATAAGCGAAGTTAACGCAGTTACGAGTGGACATATCGTATGGACAGACCGTGTATATAACTGAATGGCACGCCCATGTTTTCTTGATATTGACAGTTAACTTATGTCATCTTCACTAGCCTAAGCTAAACTAGCCTAAGCTAACCTAGGAAAATTGTAACAAGTGTGAGTTAAAATGTAAACCGATAAATTCTGACCAAGTGTGCTGCGTACACAGCCTTTTGGGACATTAACAAAAATACCAAAGGCGTTACCACGGTACTTTTATATAATATGATACTGACTTCGATATGAATGTGCATTGGTTTTCATATGGAACATAAAATAATACAATGGTGCTACCAGAGAAAACTGTATTACAATGGTCCCATACCCCAAAATAACACAACTTTACCATGGTAAAGTTACCATGGTACAGTGAAGAAAACATGGCAGTAACGTTACCCTTGTCAGTTGTGTAATGTAATAATGGATAGTGGATAATGCTGTCTAAGTAGGTAACGTTAGCACACTTGGATTTGAGACATTATCATAAATTTAAACTGGTTGACAAGCATGTTTCTCCATGGCGATGTTATTAAAGTGATTGTTTAAATGCTTTACTGAGCAGCTTACTAGGTTGTAGGGCATGTTGAATTGGTGGCAACTACCCTTCCTGACACACCCACTGTCATAATGTCCTGTGTGAAGGACACAGACAGGGCAGGTCCATATTTAGTGATATATGTGCTAGGGGTGTAAAGCGGATGGTTTGTCATGATTCGATACAATATCGATTCTCATACCCAGCGATATGATATTTGCCGATACCTCAAAAAATTATACGATTCGATACAGGAGTATATCGATCGATATTATCATATCATATACCTATTTTAAACAACCATCTACATTTTTATTAATTCACAAATGCAACCAAAATATATAACATGAACATAAATCTAGAAATGCTACTATGGGCTCAGTGCTAAACATCTTTACAGATAACCAAATTACAAGCAATAGCAGAAAATAAATACAATAGAACAAAGACATAAGTTCAATAAACAGTGTTTATCAGCTCAGTCTAAAATACATTTTCAGGTACACTACAGAAATGTATAATCAAATGTAAAATAACTGCATAGTCTTCACTGTATAAATTAAATAGCCTATAAATTAATACTTTTTGATGTTACAAAGGTTATTTAGTCAGGAGCAGTGAGCACTTGTATTTTTCTTTGACAGCATTAGATTTATTATTAGTTTTCTTTCACTTTAAGAATGAAAGCACAGATTTAATATACTGATACACATGCCTTTTCTTTCTCCACTGTTTACATTAAGACATATGCTTTTCTTAACCTACTGTTTACAAGGATATTAGCCAAAACATGCATTTTGATGTAGTTTTGTCTGTATTTATTCATCCATGCTCAAAAAAGCGGAGGAGAGCTCAATTCAGTATTCGCGCAGAGTTGACACGGCTGTCTGTGTGCGTGCGCTTCAGATGTGTGCGCGGAAAACTTCTCACACAGCGCTCGACTGTTACGCCAACAATCCCGAGCGTCTTATATGCTCGCCTCGTGCCTTCGGGCAGTCCTTATATCGAGTCCTGATACGTGAGATTGAACGAGAATGCATGCGTTGGTGGTAATGCATAGACGGACATTATGTGAAAATGTGGACGGTGCCAAAATAAAGGTGCCTTTTTATACTACAGATATCGATATTTTACGCTGGCAACGATGCATCGTATCGTCATACATTGTATCGATATATCGATGAATCGTTACACCCCTAATATGTGCCATGTTTCATTTAGACTTAAACACTGTTTTTTTTTATTAAGTACAGTTGCATGAGGCTTTTTATTTTTAAGTTTATTTCCAATATGCATATCATTCTACAGCTTTTATACTGCTAGAAATGTTGCGCTTGCAGTCAGTAAATGACCTTTTTTAATCATAATATGTGAATATATTTCCTTAACATTATGTTGATTCAGTATACCCTGTATATGGCAAATCGGTAGGAATATATTTATTTTAGAGAGTAGCATGGCTGAATGTAGTTGCTGCAAGAACATCATCCCTGACCAAAATGTCCTGGTGCATATTTGTCCGTTTACACCCAGGGAACAATCTGATCTAATGTCTCAAATGTGTTGTAGGAGACAGTGGGAAGGTGACCACAGTGGTTGCCACCCCGGGCCAGGGCCCGGATCGCCCGCAGGAGGTGTCCTACACTGATATCAAGGTGATCGGTAATGGCTCCTTTGGCGTGGTGTATCAGGCACGCCTCATTGACAGTCAGGAGTGGGTGGCCATCAAGAAGGTACTTCAGGATAAGCGGTTTAAGGTATGACACACCCACACAAAAGCATATAAATACTTGCTGACTCGCTCTGTTCAATAACACAATTTTTTTTAAGAGTAATTCCTGTGTAGTAGTTCTCAACAATTTGCTACTAAATTACAGATGAAATGTAGAGTTTGACTCGTAGTCTTTGACTCAACAAAACACCACTGTAAATCCTAAAACTATTGACTAGCTCACAAACTCAATTTGATTGTGTAAACATCATAACACCTCAGAAAAATCACTTTTTTTGCAGTTAATCACTCTTGCATATGTGAAAAATATCACTCTTGCATATGCTGATGTAACTAAGAGACTATCAGTGTAAACAGTAAGCAACATAGAATAGTTAATTTTTAATAGCGGAACATATTAAAATGTTATTTGGTAGTTAAAAATAAAGCAGAAAAAAATTAAATAATAGATGAAAAACTAAAAAATAGAAATTTAGTTATGGCAACTAATTTAAATAAATACATTTTGAAAATCTAAAATGACTAAAACTGAAAAATAAATAAAGCTAAATAGAAATGAAGTGTGAAAAATGAAATGGAAAAAAGAAAATAATAAAACTTAAACTAAAATGAAAATGAAAACATAAAAATAAAAGCAAATTCAAAATGTTAATAAATATATATAAATAATTACTAACATAACACTCATTGTGACCCACCAGTTGTAGATGTAAAGATTACTTAAAGAACAATGTAATATACAAACTGTAAGTGTTTTAAATTCTTTGTTATCTGCCAGTCAACAGATGCTTTTCATTCAGAGTGACTGGCCTTACACTAATTGGGAGCAGTCTTGGGTTAAGAGACCTCAGTCTCAATATTCTGAATTGAATATCTCACCAGTATGTTATATGACCAACACCACCCTCTTTTTCAGCCTTACACCGCTAACCGTTTCCATGACCCACGTGTGCTGTCCTCTACCAAACCAAACACTGTGCCCTTGAACGAGGCACCCAGGCTGCTGTAGGGGAATTGCACTGTTGTGACTACTTGCGTGTAAATATTGTGACGTCTCTTATCCCTGAGAGCTGCTAACAGTCTTTCTTCTGTGTTCATGAAGAACCGAGAACTCCAGATCATGAGAAAACTGGACCACTGCAATATAGTGAGGCTGCGCTATTTCTTCTATTGCAGTGGAGAGAAGGTAAAAGAATAGTGACATTTGTTGCAAAGCTCTATATTTATACTACTGTTGAAATGTTTGGGGTCAGTAATGTTTATATTTTTTTATTAATATTTTTTCAGCAAGAATGCATAATGCATTAAAAGGATTTAAAGTGACAGTAAAGGCATTAATGATTTTAAAGAAAGAATCCTGGTTGCTCCAAAACAATATGAAGCAGCACAACTGTTGCATATTAGAATGATTGCTGAAGGCGATACTGAAGGCTGGCGTAATAATACGGAAAATTCAGCTTTGCATCACAGGAATAAATTATGTTTTGAAATGTATTCAAATGCAGTTGCTTTAAATTGTAATAATATCTCACAATATATATATATTTTTTTTTTACTGTATTTTGATCAAATCAATGCAGCCTTGTTGAAGCTAAGATACTTCTTTCAAAAGCATTAAAAACGTACAGACCCCAAACTTTTGAATAATCTTGCATGTCATGAGAATACCTCTTAAATTAGTTAGGTTCAGATCGTTGTAGTTAAGATAATGGAGACTTTTCATTCTGATAGGCTGTTCTATTGACAAGTATGTGCTTATGACCTGCTATAACAGCTTCCACACTTCTGGGAAGTCTTTTGGTTAAAATATGGATACAAGGGCTTTCCCTTATAGTTTTGGGCATGTAATGTAGGGCTGTCAAATTGGCTGAAAAACTAAATTAGATTTTTTTAAATATATATTATAAAAAATTCGAATTTAAAGGTGCACTGTGTAATATTTAGGATGATCTATAGACTGAAATGCAATATAATATACATAACTAAGTTTTCAGAGGAGTATAAAGACCTTACATAATGAACCGTTATGTTTTTATTACCTTAGAATGAGCGATTTATAACTACATATACCGCGGGTCCCCTCACATGGAAGTCGCCATCATGTTTCTACAGTAGCCCTAAACGGACAAACTGCTCTACAGAGCGCGTATCGTCACTATGTTGTTCTCGCGAAAAACACAGACACAAGGATGAACAAGTAACAGTAATATTCACAATGACATCGGTTTATTGAATAATTAAGCAAATATAATTCCTTAATTTACCTTTGTAAAGAAGGTAATCTTAGCCCTGTATCGGCCACCGTAGCTTCTCTAAAGGGAGGGGTGAGCGGGGACTGAGCCGTTGGTTGCAATTCGCAAACTCAACCGCTAGATGCCGCCAAAATCTACACACTGCACCTTTAAAAGGCATAAATTCAGTTAGAAAAAAAAAGCTTTTGGCTTCTCTCCTGAGGCCACAAGAGGGCGCATCGAGCAAAATATTACCAAATGCACGTTTCTTAAAAGTAGGGCTGGGCAATATGAGCAAAAATTCATATCTCTGTGATTTTTGGCTGATTTGCTGTACATATCTCTGTATTTTGTATTTGGATCAAACAAATAAATAAAGTGAATGTAACCATGTAGGCATATATAATGTGCAAAAAGGGTTAAAATCACATTACATTCTAACATTGTAACATTTCGATCTAAAAACAAAAATAATGCTTTTAAAGCAAAGTTACATTTACTAAACTAAATAAATAAATAAAAAAAAGCACAGACTAGGCTAGTTGAGTAAAAAGGTTAAGGGCTAATTTTGATTACCCCATTACAGTCACTTTACAGTTAGTGCTATCATACAAATACACTTACTTGTAGGTTTCAAATGTCCAACTACAAACATTTCTGCTAAATGTATATTTTAGTCAGAGTTATTGTGCTCCTATTTCATTACCCACAGTCTTGAGGTAAACAACATCTTCTCCACATTGATGTTCTCTTTTTCGCAATATTTTGAATGTGCAGCACCGCATCGAGTGGGTTCAACTGGACTGGCTAAAAATAAAAGCACTAAAATGAAACGACACCTCGTGATCGCATTTTGTGTGCCAAGCTGCCCGGCGGACACCTAAAATTATTTTTTTTTAATTCGACGAATATTCGAAATTCGCATTTTTGACAGCCCTAATGTAGTGTAATTTTGGCAGGTTCAATTCAATTCGAGTCAAGTTTATTTGTATAGCGCTTTTTACGATACCAATCCTTGCAAAGCAGGTTTACAGAAAATATTAAGTTTCTACATTATACTTAGGAGTAGGTTATTAGTGGTGACTATGGCAGAAATGTACAGTAAGAATCATGTAGTAGTTACAAATTACACGTAATTAAACAGACTGTGAACACTATTAACTGGAATGATTGTATGTTGCGATTAAACTCAGCGATTGCGATTTAATCAAAATGTGGTAGTTTTATATCTTGGTCCAGGATTAGCATCATCTGGTTATTGTTTGTCATAATTTACAGAGGTTAATATGTCTTTATTCCACAGAAGGATGAGGTTTACCTCAATCTGGTGCTAGACTATGTGCCCGAGACCGTCTACAGGGTGGCACGGCACTTCAGCAAAGCTAAAACCATTATTCCCATCTTTTATGTGAAGGTAAAGTTGACTGAACAAACTCTTCAATTCTTGAAATTTTAACAAGGCAACACAAATCAAAATGTACCATTTTTATTCTCTATAAATGTTTTTGGTTAATGTTTGGATAATGTTAGTACAGTTAGAGCCATATTAGTTGGCAGAAGAATCAATCCTATCAGGATTAATACATTTAACTGTTTTATTATATTTTTTTTGTGTTGTCACTTTGGGAAAATCACTGACACACAGCCTCTCAAGGCTTATTGCTTTAATAACTTTTCATGTTTCTGAGACGACTCTAATTTTTGCTGACATAACCAAAGACATATGGACAGGAAATAAAGAAAACAATAATATTACTGCCTATGTTTCCAAATCCAGTCAAATCATAATGGATAAAATAATGTCCCAAGGCCCACCGCACATTATTTCCTGCATAATATTTATTCAGTTTCACTATGAAATGAGTCACATTGTTAGAATTTGTTTATTTATATTTTAAATCTATATTTTAATTATCTTGCCAGAATGGGTTAATGTGTGTGGGCGAAAATGTAAAATTTTGCATTAATATTTTTTTTGTTTGTTAATGCTTTGGAAAAGATCAAAAATAAATAATAATGATTAAAAACAATTTGCTAAAAAAAACATTACTAAATAATAATGTATATATTAATGAATACTCATTTAATTACATGATTTAGTTTTAAGTAATATAAAATGCAGGCTGATTAAGACATTGCCTTTTTCTTCAATATAAAGATGCTTACTTGTCGTCTTGTTTTCTCTTAGGTGTATATGTATCAGCTTTTCCGCAGTTTGGCCTACATCCATTCCCAGGGCGTGTGTCACCGAGACATCAAACCACAGAACCTCCTGGTGGACCCAGAAACAGCTGTTCTCAAGCTCTGTGACTTTGGCAGGTCAGTGCTGTGTGTGAAAGAGAGCACGAGCGAGTGGCTGGATCTGATGGCTTCTCAGGCACAGAGATGTTCAGTTTTAATGGGTGAGTGAATAGCATTATATTTTGAGAGTGCACCTCTTTGTAAGTGTGGGGCTGGTGTCTGTTTCTGCCTCCGGTCTTAGGAAGTATAATCTGCATGCGCATCTCATCAGTAAAGCCGGTATGATTATGAATCTGTTCACCTGTTTTCAGCGGGTTCATTATACATATTGTATCGAGTGAGAGTGTGCTGGTGAAGTGGCTCCGTGTATTAGAAATACCGCTCCATTTGTGTTGTAATCAAGGGGATGCACTGAACTCGCCCTGCCTGCCGGTCCATAAGTTATATTTGTTTTTGATAGTGCATTGTTAAATATGTTAGCAAATGGAACTGTTCTTGTCCACGGTTCATTGACAAAAACAATATGAATTCAGATGTTGATGGGGCAGGTCAGATTGTCTCTCTGATGTGATCCTTTGTCCTCTAGGCCAAACTCTGGCTGCTTTTTCTGATGGATTCCCGTTAAAAACAGTCTTTTTTCAAAGCCGTTTTTATGAGAACCACTTGAACCGTTGCATGATAGGCAGATGTGTTGACCACTGTAATCCAGACCACATTTGTTTAATTTATCGCAATTGGAAGTAGTTAATTTGTGATTTTGTAAGGCACTTGATGGCATTCAGGCCGTTAGGTTTTCTTTTGAGGGAACATGAACATGCTTTTTGTGTCTGTAAAAAAAGTGGACAATTTGGCAACTCAAAGGCTTGAAAGTAGTTATTTGGCTGAGTGGAGAGATGCACATCAGACTGTTTGATCACTCTACTTGAAAGTGAAACAGCTGTATTGAATTTAGGAGCGGTTTTCCCTGCAGTCCTGTCATTCAGGCATGTTTTATTCCATTCGTTTTTACTTGCTTTAATTTAAAAAAATGACAAAGCATTCAATGCCAAAACCACTGCATGTACAAAAGTGGTGAAATACTCTCCTTGTACTAGGATGGAGAGAGATTTTTATGGTGTTGAGCTTGATTCAGTGTTTGTTTTGTTGAGGAGCTATAAATTTTTTATTTTTTTTTTCATACTGACTGTCTGATTAAAGTTTTTCTCATAATTCAAATCTTTCTCTCTCAGTGCAAAGCAGCTGGTGAGGGGTGAGCCCAATGTCTCTTATATCTGCTCACGATACTATCGTGCCCCTGAGCTCATCTTTGGTGCAACAGACTACACCTCCAACATTGACATCTGGTCAGCTGGATGTGTGCTTGCCGAACTGCTGCTGGGGCAGCCCATCTTCCCTGGAGACAGTGGTGTGGACCAGCTAGTGGAGATCATAAAGGTAAACCTAACCCTTTACTTTTGAGCTGTACTATTAGATTCAGTCCAACACTGTTAGACAAGATGATTTATAATGATACAAAAAAAATAAATTAATACTTTTATTCAGCAAGAATGCTTTACTGTTACTTGTTATTCATTTAAAGACCTTTGTAATGTTACACAAGATTAAAATTTCAAATGAATGCTGTCCTTTCTAGTTATCAATAAATCCTAAAATTGAATGCATCACAGGTTACACAAAAATACGAAGCAGCTCCAATAGCTGCCACAACCATATCACCCTGCAGGCCAAGACGGGTTGCCCACTGAAGCTAAGCAGGGTTGAGCTGGTCAGTACCTGGATGGGAGACCTCCTGGGAAAACTAGGTTTCTGCTGGAAGAGGTGTTAGTGAGGCCAGCAGGGGGTGCTCACCCTGTGGTCTGTGTGGGTCCTAACGCCCCAGTATAGTGACGGGGACACTATACTGTCAAACAAGCACCGTCTTTCGTATGAGATGTTAAACCGAGGTCCTGACTCTCTGTGGTCATTAAAAATCCCATGACACTTCTCGTAAAGAGTAGGGGTGTAACCCCGGTAGGGCTGAACGATTAATTGCATTTGCGATAATATCGCAATATGAAAAAACACGATTTTGCACGGCTGAATCGCACGGCTGCGATTATACTGTCACGTGACACACGAGAGTGATGTGTGACGTTCGTATGACATCCAAGTACGGCGAGAGAAAGCATTAGGAGACGTCCGCTCTCTTATAGCTCTCGCGGTACTTTGATGACACACCGATCGGTCTAGCAGTGCTGCTTCAAGTCAAACACATCTAAACAGTCTTCAGAGGAAGCATCAAGTCCGCAGTTTGCCCGGGTTGTTTTCGTGTCCGCAGGTCTTTCATAACGTGTGGAATTGATGCGCTACATGTAAACAATATCCTTTGTTGTACTTTCCTTTGTTTTAGAAGTCTTCAGCTTTTTAAGAACTGCTGGGTTCTCCTGTAGTGGGCGGAGCTAATGCGTAAACGGCAATCTCATTGGCCGGTGCTCACCTATCATCATCCCTGTTTTGATTTCAGCGAATCAGTTCGAGCGAATGCAGACGACCTGATTAATATTCATGAACCCAGCAGCTCAATAATCCTTAGTGCGTTTTATAGGGTTATTAATAGTAGAATTCATGGTAGTTTTGTCATCTTATCAGTATTATTTGTATTTGTACTTTGGGTGTATAGCAATACACAATAAAGCGCTATACAAATGCCTCATCATGTGCGGCAAATCAGCATATTAGAATGATTTTTAGCTTGAAAATTCAGCTTTGCATTACAGGAATAAATTACATTTTAAAATCTATTCAGTTAGAAAAGTTAGTTTTTAAATTGGTAGTATTTCACTAATACAATTTCTTTTTTATTATTATTTTTTTTTTTTTTATCTTGGTGAGCATTAGAGACTTCTTTCAAAAACAGAACAAAAAGTCCTTGAATGCTAGTGTTTTGTTTTTAATCGATCGCAATGTTTTTTTTTTTAACCCAGCATTCTTCGGGGATGTTTCTGTCTTTCTGCTCAGGTACTTGGAACACCCACAAGAGAACAGATCCGTGAAATGAACCCGAACTACACAGAGTTCAAATTCCCACAGATCAAAGCACATCCATGGACCAAGGTAAAATCTCACACAAATATCTGACTCACATCTACAGCCAAAGCCATCAGGGATCAGTTAGCAGTGTTACAAACCTGGCATATAAGTATTCTCAAGTAACAACTTTGGACAATCTGCAAGTGTTCTGCTTGTTCTGTCCAAGAGACAGGAAGAAACCATCTGACCGACATCTAATGTAACAATTTGAATATATTACAAAGGTTTTAGACTTGACAAGTTTACAAAATTCAGCAGTTACAATTACCTTTTATTTATCGTTTCATTGTCTACAGGGCCTCAGACAAAAAAAAAATCCATTAAGGAGCCATTGGCTCGGACAAGAAACAACTGACTGCGTATAGACGCCGAATGGTTATTCTGAAGTCAATGTATTGTTATGTGTCACTGTTTACCTAAGCTTTACATGTTTTCCACAGTTTGAAACACAGAATGAGTGATTACAAGAGACATTTCAATAAGTTGTACTGTAAGCTATCTTATAAAATAGCTTACCTTTTGATGTTCATACATGCTCCTGTGGCTCAGTGGTAGAGCATTGCGTTAGCAGCGCAAAGGTCGTGGGTTCAATTCCCAGGGAACACACATACTGACAATAAATGTATAGCCTTAATATACTGTAAGTCGCTTTGGATAAAAGGGTCTGATAAATGCATAAATGTAAATGTTAATTTCATACTATAATAATAAGTAAAGAGAAAGATGCCGCTCAAACTGAGGCACTAATGCGACCATTCATCGCACATTGAGCACCAAAATGGTATTTATTGGTTGAATTTCGTTATAAATTTGGCAGAATTTAAGCCGATGCTTTGTTTAATAAAAGGTAACATAGCACAAAGCTTATTGTGATAAATGGATGGGAAGTGTTACAAATAATAACAGAACACAGCATATAGACAAAAGATCTTGATATCAATAAGCCATACTAGTATTGATTATAAACGAGAATTGTTAACTATGTTGTTAATGTCCACACAGCCGACAGCTTTACCTGTTGTAGTTTGTTAAAGCTGTGCACGAAATAAACGCTGCTTTTCTGCACTTTTATTTCACATGTCCCTGTTATTTTCAATCATCTCATGCAACTCAACTGGAGATAAGGACTGTTTGAAAGGCTTTTTTCCCACTAAAACTTTGATGCACTTCATCTCAAATTATTACATCAACACGGCAATCGCAAAACAATCAGGAAAAAAGGCATTACATGCAAATTCTTAGATCATAACGTAAATTTATATAGTCGCCAGTGGCGGACCTCAGCAAAAACTTCACAAATTAATATTTTGGGTCGCAAATGCGACTGTTTTAGTCTGAGTCTTGGGCCCTGGTCTATATTCTGTAGTTTTATTTCAGTGTAGTCGAAGTTGTGTTAAGCAATGTTTCGTACAAATAATGATTAAAATGGGTGATTATGACTATGTACACAAAACATGGCGAGATTCATCAAAGAAGAAGAATAGTGCACAAAAACCGAAAGTGAATGATGTGAAGGACAGTCAAACACTAAGAAAGGATTGTGTCCAAACAATACACATTTACTGCAGTAAAGTGACCGCTATCCTTTATTCATTTTAAGACCCTGTTTCCACAAAACCCAACCACCGAGAACTTCACAAAGCCAACATCTATGAAGGAGCTGCAATTGCTAAAACTTTAATCACAGACACCAATGCTAAATATGAAAAATATGGTGTCCATGATCATAAAACCCAGACAGACAGCTGGAGCACCAATATGAATGTCAACATCTGCTCTGGCCAGACAAATCACTAGAATATGATCACAACTTGTATTAAAGGCAAATGGTGGTAAACACCTTAATAAAGAAACACTGCCTATTTCCCAGGTGTTCACATTATTTTGTCCAACTCTAATTTTAATCAAATTTCAGCCAGCTGTCTGTTAACTCTAGTGTTGTTTCCTTGTTTCTTATGTCATTCCTCCACAGGTGTTTAAACCAAGAACTCCGCCTGAGGCAATAGCCCTGTGCTCTCGGCTGTTAGAGTACACGCCAGTGACACGACTGTCTCCGCTCCAGGCCTGCGCTCATGGCTTCTTTGACGAGCTCCGCCAACCTGGAAGCCGTCTGCCCAGCGGTCGAGAGCTGCCTCCACTCTTCAACTTCACCACCACAGGTGAGTCACATGAGCCTTTCATGTGTATCCTTTGAAACAAACTTCTCACTGATTGCTTGTAATCCAAGTAACGCATCTCAACAAAACAGATTTCTGTAGGATTAGTGTCAGTTTCAGCCTGATGTTATTCAGACTCAGAACAAGGATCTAGATCAGTATTTAATCCGCCTTTATTGTAAGTCCAGCTGTGAGAATCATTAACGGGAGACATGAGAAATCCCTGCCCAGTGCACCAGACCATTTATTAAAACTAGCCTGTTCAGAGCTGAAGCAGTCTCGCATTAAGATATAACCACCCCATTTATGTATTATATCAACACCTATTTCCCCAATTTGACCTGTCCTGATAGAAGACCGTATAGACAGCAGTCCGTTGAGGTTAGCCAATTATTCATTCACATACGCTGACATTCAAAAGTTTGGGGTCTCATTTTATTTTGTTTAAATTAAATGGAATAAATTATTTTTATTTATCTAATCCTGAAAAAATGGATTACTGTTTCTACAAAAATATTAATCAGCACAACGGTTTTCAATACTGATACTAATTTTAAATGTCTTTTGAGCAGAAAATCAGCATATTAGAATGATTTCTGAGGGATCATGTGACACTGAAGACTAGAGTAATGCTGATGCTAAAAATTGTTCATTCAAAATAAAAAAATTATGTTCAAAATTTAAGTTATTTTAAATTGTAATAATACTTCACAATATTACCATTTTACAGATGTGTAAAACAAGTGTAGCCTTGATAAAACCTCTTTTTAAAAACATTTAAAAAATCCTCCTGACCCCAAACTTGTAAAGGTAAAAAGATAAGTTATCTGTCATTATTTACTAGGGTTGGGTACAGTTCACATTTGAACAGTACGGTACCGGTATCGGTACCTGAAATTCGGTACCGGTACCCAACGGTACCTTTTTTCGGTACATTATTCTCTTTGTAACAACTATTCAGTCTTTCAATTTCATTTTGAATAATAGGGTACAGTTTTTTTTTTCTGATAATCAAATGAAGGCATGAAACATTTATTTATTTTTAATCAAATGAAAATTAAAACCTTTTTTTTTGGGCAAACAAACAGAGGTTTTCTGTTAAAATGAAAATTAAAAATTTGTTTGGGGCAAACAAACTTTAAAAAAAAGTTTAAATAATAATTGTATTTTTTCTACTGTTAAAAATATTATTTTGATCATTTAATTGTTTTATTTAAATTTGTCAGTAAATGAAATATATAAAGACGTACATTTATGCTGTACAAAAGTAATACAAGAGTAATATATTTCTGTTACATGTAAAACCGCACAGTAAATGAAATATATAAAGAACAGTATGATTGATGCTGTTTTCTCAATTAAACTGTAAATTCTCATGAAGTGACATGAAACTTTATTTTTTCACAGACAAATTTGTTCATGTGTTCAAATGTCGTCATGTACAGGTGCATCTCAATAAATTAGAACATGTCGTGGAAAAGTTAATTTATTTCAGTAATTTCAAATTGTGAAACTCGTGTATTAAATAAATTCAATGCACACAGACTGAATTGTAGTTTAAGTCTTTGTGTATTAAATAAATTCTTTTAATTGTGATGATTTTGCACACAGACCGAAGCTCACATTTAACAAAAGTTTATTCAGTCTTTGCTTCTTTTAATTCAACAAATGATAGAATTGGCTCATAAGACCAATAACAAAAACCCACTTCATAAGACCTTCAACATCTTCATATTAGACCTTTTCCACGACCAATAAAATTCTAATTTATTGAGATGCACCTGTAGTGAGATGCAGAGGCTGAGAATCACCGCGAGTTCACGTGTGCTTCAGTATATGTGTGGTAAACAAAACCGCTCTCTCCGCCATTCTTACATATCAGGCTAAAGAAACATGCAGGATTCATATTTAAACCGTCTTTTTGCATTTTAATATTCACACACACTAGTTCATATCGTGATTCCAATTAAGTGACAGACCTTCTTTTATTCATCCAAAAATGTACGAATTCCGTGGCATTCCACGCTATAGAGTAAATTCCGTTTTTATAAATGGACTCTGCCATCCTGTTCGCGTTTTCACGGAAATCATATGACCCTAGAAATGTAAGCGCACTTCAGAACATTTCGGTTTGCCCTGTGTGTTGTGTTTTAAAGAGTTGCAGGGGTGACATCATGTCACAGGGTCTCTCTCTCTCTCTCTCTCTCTCTCTCTCTCTGTGTGTTGTGTTTTAAAGAGTTCAGGGGTGACATCATGCGTCTCTCTCTCTCTCTCTCTCTCTCTCTCTCTCTCTCTCGTATGCGCCTAAATGCGTTCTCAGGTACCGAAATTTAGTACCAAATAATTTCATGTGAATCGGTACTCCGTAGTACCGACGCAATTCGGTCGGTACCCTTAAAAGTACAGAGTTCGGTACCCAACCCTATTATTTACTCACCATCATGTTTGTGTGCATGATGACATGCATGATTTTCTTCAATGCAGCACAGATGTTTATCACTGAATAGTGATTTAAATTTCAAATATCGGATGATTTCAGAAGACTTCAGAGGAAGTCCTTTCGACTACTTTATTATAATTCTATAATACTTTTACATCCTTTTTGAAGCCTGAAAGCTTAATTCCCTATGGAAATGAATTGCACGGCCTGTACAAATCTCTTTTTGTGATCTGCATAAGAAATAAAATAATACAAATTTGGAAAGACGTGAGTGTGCGTAAATTATGAAAGATTTTTCTTTTTTGGATGAACCATTCCTTTAATTCCAAAGGTTAGAGAGAGGGCGGCAAATGTCAAGTAAAATTTAATTACAGCTACGTTTGATGCAAGAAACCTTGACTAATATAATTGGACTTCAGGGAAGAAAATTAAATACTACAGCCCCTCCAAATTATGCTGTTACTTTTCTTTCTTATTTGGATTTTTCCTCCCTTTGGTATTTCTTAATGATGCAGTGCTTGCACATTTTGATTTGAGGTATTTAGTTTTTTACCATTCAAACCAGAGATTAGTTTGTGTGAAACGTTTCTGTTCTTAAAAGAGCATTTGCTATTTTTCTTCTTTGTTTATTCCACTTAGCGGTCTGTCAACAGTGTGTTTCTCTTTATTTCAGAGCTGATGATTCAGCCGCAGCTCAATTCCACTCTCACTCCACCTCATGCCCGCGCACAGACCGTAGCTTCCTCCAACGGTAATGCTGTTATCCTTCTCATTAATGCTCTTCGAGTGGGTGGGGTTAAGACAACATTAAATCAAAACTGTTCTTTATAGTGCACAATTAATCAGTGCATTTATTCTAATTAGAAATTGCTGCTTCTCATTATCTTTCATGGACATTTTTCCCTGCGTCTGAAATTACTTTTCTGATGTAGTAACGTCCTACTTGGGTATTAATTTAACTCTTGTTAAACTACCTTTCTTTAAAGATTAAAGTCTCTTAAGCTTACCAAGGCTGCATTAATGTAACCCAAAATACATTAAAACTGTAATATGTGAATATATTATTACAATTTAAAATTAACTGTTTTCTGTTTGAATGTATTTGAAAATGAAATGTATTTCTGTGATGCAAAGCTGAATTTTCAGCATCATTACTGCAGTCTTCAGTGTCACATGATCCTTTAGAAATTCTTTAGATATGATATGCTGATTTTCTGCTCAAGAAATATTTGTATTGTTATAAATGTGTGGTGCTTTAGTATTGTTGTGGAACCATGATACATTTTTTTCAGGATTCTCTGATGAAAAAGATCAGCATTTATTTTTGTAAAATAAATATTTTTAACATTATAAATGTCTTTCCTGTCACTTTTGATCAATTTTAATAAATCCTTGCTGAAAACGATTTATTTTTTTATTTATTTACTTTATTTATATTATATATATATATACATTACAGTGCTCAGCGTAAATGAGTACACCCCTTTGAAAAGTAACATTTTAAACAATATCTCAATGAACACAAAAACCATTTCCAAAATGTTGACAAGACTAAGTTTTATATAACATCTGTTTAACTTATACATGAAAGTAGGTTAATATAAACTTGATTACACATTTTCAGTTTTACTCAAATTAGGGTGATGGGCAAAAATGAGTACACCCCACTGAAAGTCTCTGGAGCAAAGCTACCGGTGTTTATTTTTTATGACTATGTCTAATTTTAAAAAATTCGCAAACCACGGTATATGTCGTTTAAATTATTCATTACACAGGTGACACCGTTGACTATAAAAGGGTTACTTAAAGAAAACCCCTTCCCATTTCATGCTGTCACCGCAATGGCACCACATGGAAGAGATGTCACAAGACTGAGAAAGAAAATATTTCTTTACACAAGAAAGGTGAAGGCTACAAAAGATCAGCAAAGCTTACTTATCAGTCAGATACTGTAGCAAAAGTGGTGAACTCAGCCAACATTTAAAAAAGATCCACCGCCCGAACTGCAACCATCTCACAGAGACTCCCGGTCTCTCCAGAAGTTAACACACAGGAGCGTCTTCTGATGAGAAGGGTTGAAGCGACACAAGTTCACTGCAGTATATCTAAAGAAGTAGAAAGCCAAACTTTCAGACTTTTCCCGTGACACAATACGGCGTACACTGCAGAGGAATGGCATGCATGGGTGCCGTCCACGAAAGAAGCTCTCCTAAAGCCCAGGCACAAAAAGCCGCCTAGAGTTTGCCAGGGCCATGCTGACAAAGATGAAGCTGGGACTCTATACTCTGGAGTGATCAAGATAAAGCTTTTTTTGGAACTGATGGTTCTACTGTATGGCCACAAAGGTGAGGAATACAAAGAAAAACATGGTGCCTACAGTGAAACATGTGGTGGCAGTGTCTCTTATGTGGGGCTGCATGAGTGCTGCTGGTGTCAGCTGCATTTCATTGATGGCATCATGAATTCACAAATGTACTGCTCTATACTGAAAGAGAAGATGCTACCATCACGCTCCATGCCCTGGTTGTCGTGCACTTTTCCAACATGACAATGATCAAACACACATCTAAGGCACTGTTGATTTCTGAAGAAGAACATTTAAATTGAAAGTGATTCAGTGCCAAGTATGTCTCTGATCTGTTACCCAATTATGTTGAGCATCACTTCCATCCAGCATCCAATCTCTAAAAGAGGTCATTTCTTGAAGAATGGAAAAAGATAGATCTCCGACGCAGGCAAAAATGTTCATGCATGCCTAGAAGACTTGGTGCTGTCATTAAAAATCATAGGCCATACAAAGTACTAGATTTAGTAGTTTTGCATGTTGTACTCATTTTTGCTCACCCTAATTTGAGTAAAACTGAAAAATGTTGTAATCTAGTTATATTATTAACTTACTTTCTGTTATAAGTTAAACAGATGTTATATTAATGGGACTTGTTTAGTCTTGTCAACATTTTGGAAATGGTTTTTGTGTTCATTGATATATTGTTTAAAATTGTACTTTTCACTCATTTATGAGCACTGTATATATATATATAGTATATCACACATTTATAATAGTTAATTTTAAATGTGGCTTTTCTAGACACCTGGTCAAAGCGCTTTACATGGTAAGGGGCTAAAATTATAATTTATAATTTATCTACCTTACTGACCCCAAACATTTGAACACTAGTGTATGTAACATTTTATGTGTTTATGCCTTGTGTTTGCTGATCACACTGACAAATATCATTTTACAATGTCTTTTTTTTGTTCCCTTTATTCTCTGCCAGATGGTTCTGAAGGTTCTGTACAGCCTGGATCTACTCTGACCAACAGCACCTGAGGCTGTCACCACAGCATCGGAGCCACCACCGTGCACATCTCTCCCTCAGACAAACACACACAGTCTTACACACGCTTTACCTCATACACGGCTTCTCCTCCCTATAGCTCTAATTCACACATTTACCGCCTGATTCAGATGTCACGCGTTGCAGAATTACCAGTTACTGCACGGCGGTCTGGGAAACCCGATGTTTGCTGACTGTTGAACAAACTTGCAGTATACAGAGAAACATACTGGACACACACATACATACACACTGCCATGCACATGCAACAAAAAACAACAAAGTTATCTGCTAATATTTGCTTCAGATAATAGAGGTAGTCAATCTCGAGAGCGCGCCAAAAGGCTGCGTACGCCCGTAGTAAAGCTCACGCGCAACCATAACGCCACACCATGCGTGTTTTGGAGGTCAAATATGATTGGTTCAGTGGCTAGGGGCAGGTCCTCTGTCTTAATTTATTGAAATCAAAGTTATCGGTGGATGTTTTCCCTTGATTTGTTTAGGAGTAACACTCTTGTCCCTCTCAATATCCCTATTCGGTGTAAAATACATTTCGCGAGGAACAAGCAGTCACGGTAAATTATGTATCTTGTTGTAAATGTCAAGGAAAAGAGGCGAGACTAAATGTGGTGGTTTTATACAGTTATTTTATTGTATTTAAAAAAAAAAGAGAATATCTTGCTTTTACCTTCTAGCAAATATATTTATTATTTTAAAATGGTGAGTCGAGTGGACTTTTGAGAAAGCATCTGCAATCGTTTCCATGTGGAGTAAATGACAAGCTAGTTGAGAAAAGGTTTATCGCTGTTGTTGATCATTAAGAAGGGAAAGAAAGAGGTATGCAAGACAATAGCCTATTAATATTGTACTGAAGTGACTCTATATTCCTGGGCATTTAATTATCATTAACTGTTAATGATGCACTGGGTCTAGGCTTAATTTATGCTTGTGAGATTACAAAGTCTTCATCCGTTCCGTTCAAAGTCATTTTTAGGTGACGTCAGGTTTGAAGAGCCATGCTTCATAATTCAGTGTTTCAGTACGTTTTCTTTCTGTTTTAGCATTTCGGTCTGTGCCATTTTTACGGTAAATTAAGCTACTCCTAAGGTCTTTGTGGTAGAACAGTTCTAGAATATGTTTGTGAATCCGCACACGAGTTGAAAAGCGTAACATCAAATGGTCTGTCGATCCACAAACTGTCCAAAAAATGACTGATATAATTAGTTTTCTTGAGAACATATCTGTTAGCCTCTCAATAATCCCTGTTCTGAAGCCCTCAAGGGCCCTTCTTCCATCTTTCTGTGACGCTCATGCTGTTCTCCTGTTCTTTTTCATTAGTCTTTTTATGTTGTTCGGTGGGTGTGGTTTGACCAGGTTTGCTCCACCCACCTGTTTGTAAATATCCTTCAGTTTTTAAGCCCTGTGTAAGATGTAAATACCGACACTGTACCACTTTTGTGTTTCTGTCGATGTCTTTCTCTCCCTTCATCTCTCTCTTGGGCTGTCTTCTCTTAGCTCTGAAGAGCTCAACATCAGTTTTGTTTGTCATTTACAGTATTTATTGTTTTGCACTGTAATGTTGAGGCTGAAAGTTTCACTTTTTTGTGAAATGGTAACCCTTGTCAGCGTACTGTATGTCAGTTCATAAGCTCAGCGCTCGATTTGTGAGAAAAAGGATTTGTTTTATTGAGTAAAACTTGAGGTGCGAGTCCAACAGGGTCATGCTTTGTTCTTGACTTGGCAGTTGGCAAAGGTGCACTGAAAGCCATGCTCATACGGTCTGTTTTTCATCAAAAGGACGGTCTCTGAAGTGAATCGGCTGCTTTGTGGAGGTTTTGCCAATCTGGCTTGAAGCCTCAAAGACAGTGGAATGTGTTTTATTCTTTAATCGGACATCTGTGAATCAAGCCCACAGCATCATGTATGTGTACTCTTAGAAAAAATGTGAATTTTTAATATATATATTTAAATGTGTATGTGGCTTTGAAGTTTATTTTCCTCCTTGAAGGCTTGTTAAATGAATTGAGACCAGCCTGGAAGTCTCTTCCCCTTCATTGCTCCTATAATCCTGCCCCGTCTCTGCCTTAAGTCTGCCATACAAACATTACTCTGTTATTACCCTTTTTTTGTTAATTGTCGGACCTTTCTGCCTCAACGTTCTGGCCCAGGGGAATCGTGTCCTGATGCAAAGAGAGAGACGAAGTGAGCGGTTCAGAATAAATTGAACTCATTTAATAAAGTGACGAAACTGAGTTTTCCGAGGCAGTGCTGGTGTGTGTGCTGAAAGTGAATTTTAACATGCCTTACCTGTTAACACGAGCTTAATTTACCATCAAGCTGAATACATTTATGGTGCAGCCAAAAGTGAGACCACACTGAAAATATGTGATGCAAAATCTGTGTTTTACAAAAGTTTGTATGTTTTAGTCTGACTTTTCACTCAATTTAAATATAGAATTTAATATTGTTTATATAATTTGCATAATAGCAAATCATATTTTGTAATAAAAACAAATTGTATTAAAAGTAGAAAATGCAACACAAACATTTTTACTAGTGGTCTTGAATCAATAAACTGGCATAATTTGAAATAATATATTTACTAATGGAAACAAATTGTATTAATATAGTTAAATGCAAAACAGAAACATTAATAGTATTCTTGAACGTTTGAACCCTGCTGAATGTATATGCGTGTACATTGTGTACTATGTATATGTCTGAAATATGCATTTGGTAAAATATTTTTCATTTGTTTTTCATTTTAAAAAGGTTGTTTGTCATTTAGCAGATGTTTTCTTGCCCAAAGCAACCTCTAATACAGGACAGGCAGTCTGAAAGTGACCTGGAGTGAAGGGACATTCAAGGGAATTAAAAAACAGTGAGTACAGTATTATCACCGTATCATTTTACGTCAGATTCGTCAACTTGTGTATTGTTACAGCAGGTGAGGCCCTTGCATCCGAGAAGGGTACTTTATAGGAACCTAGAAAGCTCTAGGTTTCTAAAGCTAGTGTCACTGAAACCTGTCATCATTTATTTACTGTCATGTCGACCCAAACCTGTATGATTTTCTTTCTTGAGGAACACAAAAGCAGATATTTGAAGAGGCTTATAGACAACACAAGCAAACCAGGACATTTCAACCTAAAAAAGACCAAAAGATGCCATAAAAATATTACGTACAGTTGTGTGCTATATATATATATTCATTTTTTAATATATATGTCATAACGCTTTCTGTGAGGAACAGAAATTATAATATAATCTACCTAATATAATTTCCACATTTCTTCTATCATATGGCTTCAGAAGAATTATATGAAGTGTAAGTAAATGGTCTATTATTGTGTTTTCCATTTAATTTTTGTAGCTTGAAAGTCATACAGGTTTGAATCTGAGTATTTTTTGTTGAATCATTAATGATACCCCACCAAAAGCAATATTTAGTCATTCAGGAAAGTACAATATTGACAAAACAAAGCCATCTACTGTTTCTAATACAACGATTTTAAAAATAGCTGTTTGGATGTTGTTTCACCTTCAAGCTTAAAACATTTTCAAACCACATCATTGTAAATGAGCAATAAAAACAAGCGTGCACCAGAGGGCATCATCACACAAAAATACGCAATAGCAGACAATACACATGCTTCCATTCGATTCTGATTATGGAAATGGTTTTTGAGGAACGTGTCGAGACCCATCAAATCTTGCCTCACGGCATGCATTAGCATGCGACGCTGATTGTGTTAATAATTTCAGCCACCTCTGGCCTTTCCAGATTATCGCTGTCTGATGTGTGCAAGCCTTAAGAGATGGTTGCCAGGAAACAGCCTGCACATTAATTGCCAACATTTCTGATAATTCAGTGTAATCTGTTCAGAAAGATCGACTCGCTGGAACTCGTCTAGGTGGTGTCAGTTTAAATGAATGATAAGCCAGGGAAAGGCCCTAAAACGGCCCATTTTTTCACATTTGTATGGGTGTTTCTGTCCGTGTCCATGGGTCAGCACTCCGCTAACAGGTCATTACTGGCAGTACTGATGCACTCTGAGACGACCCATCAAGCATCTGATGCTCTCCTCCACTGTTTAATGCTGTGTATTGTGAGGAAACAGGGTGACATCCAGGGAACTGTACTATGCATTTAGTGTGTTGCTGTTTTTGAACAAAGCACCTGGTGTGATATGCACCAAATGCTGTTTTTTTACTCTTTTAAGTTCTGTCTTTGTCCATATTTTAATTACAGTGAGGCTAAGATCCTCCCACTGGGGTAAAATATCCTCCAGCCAGTGGGGTAAGATTGGGCTCCTACCACAATTTTTTCTCTTGACCCATAGATGGCACAATCTCAACACTTTTGATGAATGGCTATGCTGTGATATTTTTTATTTTGTAATTTCATCAACATATATAAGATTTAGTCAATCAAGACTGTTGTGAGGTTAATTGATCTAATTTTGTGTCTCAGGGAAATAGTAATCTGACTTGTGTTTTTTTGTTAATGTTTTTAGATGTGTGAACATTATAGTTTTTATTATTGGTATTATTATTTTTAATTAACCTGATTAATAATAATAATGCATTTATATATTTATTTAAATTCAAATGATAAAATTAGACTCTAGTCTAGGGGTAAGATGTGCATCCCAGAATTGGCACAGAAGGTCCCAATCGTCATGATGAAAATGTAATACCTATTATCATTGATTTATATTAAAACCTATTGGCTAATAGTGAAAATTCTGTTTGCATTCATAGTGTTGTTATTATGCATATTATTATTATCATTAATTAAAATATGAATAGTATAACTAGTTAGTATAACTAGCTACATGTGTTGGTTTGACACTATATACAGTGGGGCAAATAAGTATTTGATACACTGCCGATTTTTCAAGGTTTCCCACTTACAAAGAATGGAGAGATCTGTAATGTTCATCGTAGGTACACCTCAACTGTGAGAGACAGAATCTAAAAAAAAATCCAGAAATTCACATTGTATGATTTTTAAATAATTAATTTTATTATTTTTAATTTTTGCATGAAATAAGTATTTGATACAATATAATAAAGAACTTAATATTTGGTACAGAAACCTTTGTTTACAACGAGAGGTCAGACGTTTCCTGTAGTTCTGGACAGGTTTGCACACTGCAGCAGGGATTCTGGCCCACTCCTCCATACAGGTCTTCTCCAGATCTTTCAGGTTTTGGGCTGTCGCTGGGTAACACAGAGTTTCATCTCCCTCCACAGATTTTCTATTGGGTTCAGGTCTGGAGACTGGCTAGACCACTCCAGGACCTTGAAATACTTCTTACGGAGCCACTCCTTAGTTGCCCTTGCTGTGTGTTTGGGGTCATTGTCATGCTGGAAGACCCAGCCACGACCCATCTTCAGTGCTCTTACTGAGGGAAGGAGGTTGTTGGCCAAAATCTTGCGATACATGGCCCCATCCATCCTCCCCTCAATACGGTGCAGTCGTCCTGTCCCCTTTGCAGAAAAGCACCCCCAAAGCATGATGTTCTCACCCCATGCTTCACGGTTGGGATGGTGTTCTTGGGATTGTACTCCTTCTTCCTCCAAACACGGCGAGTGGAGTTTATACCAAAAAGTTCTATTTTGGTCTCATCTGACCACATGACCTTCTCCCATGCCTCCTCTGGATCATCCAGATGGTCTTTGGCAATCTTCAGACGGGCCTGGACATGTGCTGGCTTGAGCAGGGGACTTGAATCCATGACGGTGTAGTGTGTTACTAATGGTATCCGTTGAGACTGGTCCCAGCTCTCTTCAGGTCATTGACCAGGTCCTCCCGTGTAGTTCTAGGCTGATCCCTCACCTTTCTCAGGATCATTGATACTCCACGAGGCGAGATCTTGCATGGAGTCCCAGTCCGAGGGAGATTGACAGAAATCTTGAATTCCTTCCTATTTTCTAATAATTGCATCAACAGTTGTTGCCTTCTCACCAAGCTGTTTGCCTATTGTCCTGTAGCCCATCCCAGCCTTGTGCAGGTCCCTAGTGTCCTTAGACAGCTCTTTGGTCTTGCCCATAGTGGAGAGGTTGGAGTCTGATTGATTGAGTGTGTGAACAGGTGTCTTTTATACAGGTAACGAGTTCAAACAGGTGCAATTAATACAGGTAATGAGTGGAGGATAGGAGGGCTTCTTAAAGACAAACTAACAGGTCTGTGAGAGACAGAATTCTTGCTGGTTGGTAGGTGATCAAATACTTATTTCATACAATAAAATGGAAGTTAATTATATAAAAATCATACAATGTGATTTTCTGGATTTTTATTTTAGATTCTGTCTCTCACAGTTGAGGTGTACCTACGATGAACATTACAGATCTCTCCATTCTTTGTAAGTGGGAAAACTTGAAAAATCAGCAATATATATTATTATTATTATTTTCATTTGACTTTATCCATTATTTTTAAATAAAATTTTGAGATTCTAAAAGTTTCAAATGTCACCAATGGGAGGTCATGAAATAAGTGCACATATTTCGAGACAAAATACTTTAGATTTTTATGCTTTTGCTTTTATTCAGAGTAATTTAATCATTATTTAATCATTTTTAGTAACTGCCAAATCAATTGTATGGTAATATTTGCGTTTCTGTTGCACAAATAATTGGATTAAATGTATTATATAGGATTTGAAAAGTGGGCTCACCAACCAAGACCTCGCTTGCTTTCTACATCAACATGATTTTTGACCTAAATCACTTATTATATAAAAAAATGTCTTTGTTTGTGGCAAAAAAAATCTTGTACTCTGAGATCATAATATCATATTTTGCTTTAAGGGGAGCCTTTAGCCGTGGTGCATCTTACGTATTTAAATGAGACCATATAAAGCTTAGAAACGTGTTTCCTTTTGGCACTGGATCTCAGTTCAAGGCTAATGCATGACTTTTCCTCCCACTTAAAATATTCTGAGCTGTGTGAAAGAAAAATAGTCAGATGTCTAGTTAGAAATAGCTTTGATGGAATTAAACGTTTGCAGAACGGTTTTGAATACCTCATCCTTTGTTGGGTTTGAATGAAGGAACGTCTGATTTTGTGCAATGGCAGTTTAGCAGTACATTAAGACTTCGTTAAACCTGCTCAAGATGCACGAGGAGTCGTTTGGAGAAAGTGGAGGTGGAAAGTGTTTTGCGAGAGCATTCGTTCACAATGAAGCGGATCCTTTGTATTTGTTATTCCGAGAAGTAAGAAAATGCCTTTTGTGTGCCGTGTGGGAGTGAGTCATTAATTAACTTTCAGCGCCTAATGAAAGAGCTCGAAGGAAAGAAACGCACTAATGAGATGATCAACGGTGTAAATAAATGAACTTCAGTACAGGCGGATCTGTCACCAGTGCTGTTGTTTAGCAAAATCCCTTCACGTCAGTCCGGCCTGTTAGCACTGGCCGCTTCTGTATCGTAGATATATGAGCGTAAACACTCGCTTGTGAGCTTTATGAACGCACAGCTCGGTTGATTGAGTGAATATTTGAATGAATAGATGTTAAAGTGTCGCTTTTGTCATATCACTATGGCTCTTTTATAAATCATTTAATGGTTATAAAGCTATCAATAAATAGACCAAAGTAAAAGAGAGACTTAACTTAAGGAACAAACACAGAAGCTTTGTGTGGATTGTTGAAATGGAAGGGCTATAAAGCAGAGCAATGGACTGAAATGGCATCTTTAAATGTAATTTCATCTTTATTACCACACTTTTCACTCTTTCATTTATATTATGGAAATGACAGGACAGAAAAAGTCAAATAAACAATACTGTTTGTAATATTTTGTTAAAGCTGGTCATTATACTTTAAAGAAACCAATGCAGATATTCAGATGAGCTCATCGATTTGCACATTTAGCATGTTCACGGTTCAATTATGCTGATTTATTAGATTAAATGAAGATTTCTAGTCACCTACAAAATGTTAAAAATACTTACTGTTCATCTTTTATAACAGCCCTGCATCTTGGGGAAAATTCATATAATATGAATAAATATTAATCAAAAACATTCATGTAGACCTAGTTTTTTCACGGTGTAACAATACATTATGGGTGACACTTCACATTACATTTAACTACATTAACATGAATAGCAATTAAAAATTCTTCTAAAGCATTTATTCATCTTAGTTAATGTGAATTTCAACATTTACTAATGCGTTCTTAAAATCAAAAGTTGTCTATTAATAGTATTTGATAGACTTAAATAGCTAACACTAACTAATTTTTATTAAATAAAATTGACCAAAGTTTAAATACTGTAACAAACTTATTGCTAATTTGTAATGTTAATGCATTAACTAACGTTAGCTAATGAGACCTTATTGTAAAGTTTTCCCAAATGATTTATGTGTATCATAGTTAATGCACTTATCAAAATAACAAAGTCAAATGTTTTGGTTTTAATGACAAAAATGAGCATTCATAAAGCATCATTTCCAATCTGCAAAAGTGCCCCCCCCACACACACACACAAGGTCTGTAATGTTCTGTTGCTGTTTGTATGTGAAGTAAAACACTCACAGCAAACATCTGGGTCATGTTTGCATTTTCTTCACCTCTGTCACTGTCAATCACTGTTAAATGTTAAATTCACGTTCAAGTAATCTGGCTCAGAAGATAGGAAACATGTATTGTGGCAGTTTATGAAAAACACAAGACTTCTTTACCTTACAAATGCGATAAAATGCACATTTTGTAAGAATTGTGACATGCTTGAACAAAAACAGGCACTACTTTTGGAGTCAGCACTGAAAAATGAGTAAAAGACTTCGTTGGGCAAATATGGTGCATGGTGGTGTGACGTGCAGGATTATACGTAGTCTCTCCCATATTGTAGTTCATAAAAAAGTTAACGGTGCTTGTATAGCACACCATTTTCAAATGATTCTCTTCATCCTTTTTAGGCTAACTGGCTTGAATTGTCCAAACGTGCAAAAGCGGCACACTTTGTAGAAGTATGTGAATTGCTCTTTATCTAGCATTAGCACTCCTTTGTGTTTGAGAAGGCTGCTGTTTAAACCACAATGCTAGTCGTTGATTCATTAAAAATCATTTTAGCTTTTGAATGTGTTAACCATCACCACCTCGGCCTTATTACTGCAGATAGTGTGGACTCTTGGCTCTTCCTAATAAAAACGCCATGCCTGCTTGTGTTTATTTATATCTTTTTTTAAAGCCTGCACATTTTCATTCAGAGAGCCGTTCTGGTCGTGACCCAGACTGCACCGCCACAATCTGTTCTTGATGAATTATTGTATTGTTGCTGATGTGGGACTCGTCCATCAGTATTTCATTCTCAAACCACTGAACTCCAGACAGAGAACTGGAAATGCATTTGGCATTAATAGTACGCATCAGAGAATATCTTTCAAACATTTATTTGAAAAATAATAAAATGAATGTTTCTTGATAATAATGTTGTTGTTTATAACAGTACATTTAAATTTGAAAATGTACAGAATTTGAAAGCACACAAAGCAAATCATAAGATATACAAGACATTGCAGAGGATATATATTTATATATCTATATATCCTCACAAAACACATTTATATTATATCCTGTTGAGTCAAATTATGCTTGCTGTGATGAATGTTTATCTTATAAGCAGGGGTGTGAAGTAACGGATTACAAATACTCACGTTTACAGTAATTAAGTAGTTTTGATCAGTAATTGTACTTTTTTGAGTAGTTTAAAGACTGTGTACTTTTACTTGGGTACATTTTAAGTGATGTATCGGTACTTTTACTCTGCTATTTTCCTCCGTTTGTGGTCGTTACATGCTTATTTTAATTATTTGTATCCATCAACGTGATTGGATAGAGAGAGAGTAATCGGTCTCGTGACTTTCATCAAATCAAATTGTGCATAGAAAACTTTAACCGCCAACTGTTGTTTATCATGGCTGCTGGAAGTGCATTCTTCAGGCATCAATTCAGTCGAGTTATCAGCATCTTCCTCTAATATGTTAAGGTACATTTTGGATTTCTGCTTACTAAATGATTTGTATATACGCTTGCTATCTACAAAGCCTGAAATGTGGTGTGAGGTTACGGGTATTGCGGTATAATTCCCACTCACTTAGAGACGCGCGATGTGCTCTGCCTCGTCTCTCCCTCGCCTGCGTTCTGCTGCAGTCACTTGGATAACTCGTTGTTGCTTGTTGACTTTTGACGAGTTTGAGCGCGTGATGCGCGCTGTGAAAAAGTGTTTTGGAAACACTATAACAATTGGAAATAATTTACTCAAACGGAGGCCCAATATGCACCTCATTGATGACCTGTGGCGTTAATATAGGCCTAATGCATCTGCGTCAACGCGTGATGTAATAAAACTGCAGCTCTTTAATAATTTTTTTGTTTGATCCATTTTATAGTTTAAGTCTTTGGTTATTTTAATTGTGATGATTTTGGCTCACATTTAACAAAAACCCACCAATTCACTATCTCAACAAATTAGAATATGGTGACATGCCAATCAGCTAATCAACTCAAAACACCTGCAAAGGTTTCCTGAGTCTTCAAAATGGTCTCTCAGTTTGGTTCACTAGGCTACACAATCATGGGGAAGACTGCTGATCTGACAGTTGTCCAGAAGACAATCATTGACACCCTTCACAAGGAGGGTAAGCCACAAACATTCATTGCCAAAGAAGCTGTTCACAGAGTGCTGTATCCAAGCATGTTAACAGAAAGTTGAGTGGAAGGAAAAAGTGTGGAAGAAAAAGATGCACAACCAACCGAGAGAACCGCAGCCTTATGAGGATTGTCAAGCAAAATCGATTCAAGAATTTGGGTGAACTTCACAAGGAATGGACTGAGGCTGGGGTCAAGGCATCAAGAGCACCACACACAGACGTGTCAAGGAATTTGGCTACAGTTGTCGTCAGAGGCGTCTTACCTGGGCTAAGGAGAAGAAGAACTGGACTGTTGCCCAGTGGTCCAAAGTCCTCTTTTCAGATGAGAGCAAGTTTTGTATTTCATTTGGAAACCAAGGTCCTAGAGTCTGGAGGAAGGGTGGAGAAGCTCATAGCCCAAGTTGCTTGAAGTCCAGTGTTAAGTTTCCACAGTCTGTGATGATTTGGGGTGCAATGTCATCTGCTGGTTTTGGTCCATTGTGTTTTTTGAAAACCAACGTCACTGCACCCGTTTACCAAGAAATTTTGGAGCACTTCATGCTTCCTTCTGCTGACCAGCTTTTTAAAGATGCTGATTTCATTTTCCAGCAGGATTTGGCACCTGCCCACACTGCCAAAAGCACCAAAAGTTGGTTAAATGACCATGGTGTTGGTGTGCTTGACTGGCCAGCAAACTCACCAGACCTGAACCCCATAGAGAATCTATGAGTATTGTCAAGAGGAAAATGAAGATGAGCTGAAGGCCACTGTCAAAGAAACCTGGGCTTCCATACCACCTCAGCAGTGCCACAAACTGATCACCTCCATGCCACGCCGAATTGAGGCAGTAATTAAAGCAAAAGGAGCCCCTACCAAGTATTGAGTACATATACAGTAAATTAACATACTTTCCAGAAGGCCAACAATTCACAATTTTTTTTTGTTTTATTGGTCTTATGAAGTATTCTAATTAGTTGAGATGTGAATTGGTGGGTTTTTGTTAAATGTGAGCCAAAATCATCACAATTAAAAGAACCAAAGACTTAAACTACTTCAGTCTGTGTGCATTGAATTTATTTACTTTACTTACTTTTTAGTCATTTAGCAGACACTTTTATCCAAAGCGACTTACAAATAAGAAAAAGTAACTAAAACTATAAGTTAAAACTCTATAAATACTATATATACACATTTAAGAAAATTAAGAAATTAAATAAAATGACAAATGCATACAACAACATTTCAAAACTAAACATTTAAATGAAAACAAAAAATAAAGCTAAAAACAATTTCAAAATATTAAAACAACAAAAGGTATGAGTATAAAAATGATTCTAACATGACACACACACACACACATATATATGTGTGTGTATATATGTGTGTTATTTCATTTCCATGTAGTATGTTGAAGATACATTACTAAAATAACTTCAATTTATTAAAACTAAGGAAAATACCTATAGAGACATAATAAATTCATACATAATTTATCTAAAATTAAAATAGATAAATCAAACGGCAGTAGTTTATCAGTAATCCTAAAAAAGAACACTGTCAAAAACACATGCTAACAAACAACAACTTACACATAGTAAGAATTGGTTATAAAACTAAAACAGAAGTGAAACAAGCAGTAAGAAAGAAGATAAATAAAAAGCGATACTTATATCCTTTGCCAGTGTCCCTGCCCGGAGGAGTCGCACGGTAGAGTCGATGGTCTTTACACTCTTCGGTCTTCATGCGAAGACATATTTAATACACGAGTTTCACAATTTGAGTTGAATTACTGAAATAAATGAACTTTTCCACGACATTCTAATTTATTGAGATGCACCTGTATATGTGTATATATATGTATATGTGTGTGTATTTATATATGTGTGTGTGTGTGTGTATATATACATATGTTATTTAAAAGATTATTAATCTTTCTTGAGTTTCCCAGATCTAGAAATGACATCTTGATTTATAGTTGTTATATCTAATTCATTTGAATGCTTGTTTTGCTTTAATGCTGGTTTATTTTTAATACATTTGAAGTTGTCTTGAGACCCTCTGTTTCAGAACCTCTCTTCTAATATACACTGTGCTTCAAATATTAGATGTAGCTGGATTGCAAGCTTTTATAAGCCTTCATTGATAATGAGTGGAAATGGTTGTTTTGTGTGGTTTATATCTGAGGATATTTTTACCAAGCAGCAACAAACCTTTGGGGTTTATCAAGCATTGCGACTCACAAAAAGGTACCATGGTAACCACATTTTCGGCCAAAATACCTTAGTAACTGCATTTATTTTTAGTACTAAAACACACAATTGTTACATTTAGTTTAATAAGGTGTTGTGGATTATTATGGGGAGGCTAGTAATGATGTTCTGGATGTTTACTGGCCAAAAGTCAGAAGATCCCTCCCTGTAGTCTCTGTTATTCATGTCTGTAGACATGGCTTGGTTCCCTCCTTCAGTATAAATATAAGGCCAGAAACTTGCTCTTATATTACTCTAGTAAGCTGCTTAAACATTACTGTAAGTTAGTCAGTTATGCAAATACCCTGTAGAGTGACACTGAGAATGCACCAGGCACATTATGTAATAAAATGCATTTGGACACATTTTGCCTGCAAACATTTAGTGTACTTGAGTTTGATTTGGACTAAAGGGTGTTTTATTGACACTGCACTCTTAAAATAAAGATTCTTTATTGGCGTCTCTGGCTCGGTTTAAATTTGGTATTAAGATGAATTTTTGTCAGTGCAGTCAAAAGTGGACAATGTTAAATACAGGTGTAAACCGTAACATAAGACATTTTAAGCTTGTCCAGAGGTAGTTGACAAAAGCATTCGATCAAATTGCTTTGCTTTGAATGAATACGTTCGAATAGCCACAAAAGACCACAAACTCACCAACCTGACTTTTGAGAGGGTGCACCAAAAAAAATCAATTCCAACTGAACTATGTTTTGCCGAAACACACAAGTTTTGATTAAAATTAATGTTACAATTCCATCCTCTCCGTTCGCTTCCTTTCCTGCATGCTTGTAAGCCTTGTAATGGCAAATGGTATTCGTTCAATCGTATTTGTGCGCTTTGTTCAATAGTATTTGGCGCTCTTATGAAAGATGTAGAGTGTGACGAAATACGGAATACAAGTGGTCACACAAGACTCATTATAACACATGCGAGACCTCACCTTTGTCATTTTATCACCCTGAAGTTGTTCTAAACCTGTACAAGTTTTTCTTCTATTGAACAGAAAATAAAATATTTTGAAGAATGCTGGTAATCAGACAGTTGATGGTAGCCATTGACTTCCATAGTATGGAGAAAAAAAATACAATGGCTACCGTCAGCTGTTTGGAACATCTTGAAGGTGAGTAAATGATTTCAGAATTTTCATTTTGGGGTGAACTATCCCTTCTTTATAATGGAAAAAGATGCTTAAAATTATGAAAATGTTCATCACACTAAGAAAAAAATGGTTCTTTTAAGAACTGTTCACTGAAAGGTTCTTTGGGTAACCCAAAATGGTTCTTCTATGGCATCATTGTGGGAAAAACAAACTCTTTTTGGAACCTTTATTTTTAATCGTGTAGGTGAAACTTTGAATCATTAACCTGAGCCACAATAGTACTAATCTTTGTCATAGCAATAATACAGTATGCCTATAAATCATAGAATGATATGTGTTCTCAGTCAAAGGAAGAGCTCGGCTTGCGTAAGAGAATCTTTATTCTGATTTATCTTTAAATGGCAGTGATGTCTATCACAAGTTATCGCTATTTTACTGTAGTAATAATAACAGCTAGTGGATATGGTGTTTAGGTTTATGCTATGTTACAAAGCTAATTTTTTTTTCTTACATTAATAAACATTATGGCAACCTGAGGAAGGAGATACTTTGGAAAAAATGTGTGAAAAAACCAGATGAAATTTGCTTTCTTGTTCCTCATTCTCTAGTGACGACAGAGGCTGATGGGTGGCTTATCGCAGGTTATCAGTCGATTTGTACGAACATGCTCCAGTAGTTAAAAATCCATTGTTTAAATCAACAAAGCAGCACCTCAGATATATTTAGCTGATATGGGATTACAGTGAGAAAACGTCAACAAAAGCACCCATATCTAAGATCTCTCACACACCCTTCGGGATGTTTGTCTTTTGTATGCTGTTCATTAAATTCGTTCACATTGACTGCGGAAATTACACCTGTATCCACAACCGTGAGGCCTTTCATTTTAAACTGGTGTTTGTGCGCGACAGTCGATCGTACGGCAGGATAGGTTCGACCTAACCTGATCTGTTCATTCAATACGGCGGGATTCACAAAGTGAGACTGACAGAAGAACATATATTTCTTTGTTTTTATTTTCATTTTGCGTGTCATTGTCTTCGCTGTACATATGCTAGCGGGGGTGGCCAGCGGTGTCCGTTGCCAGAGCGTTGCAAAACGGCCATCTGTCTGCAATATCTGTCAATACACAATCCAATAAGACAGGCAATGTAATTCACAGGAGGCCTTTCACACTTCTAGAGTCCAAAGGGAGCGCTGACACGCCGCAGGTTTGGATATAGTGTCACGTCCTCGCTGAACGTGTGCGCGGCATGATAGCGGGTATTTAGCACTCGTTTATTTAGCACATCCTATTATGTGGATGTGTGTGTTGTTCGGATTCGTTCTCATTATCGCTGTCTCTCTCACACATTACTTTCATGTTCACTGTTACCTGGGTAATTGTTTGTGAGTGTGTGTTGTTTCCAGGTCTGCTGGGATGGACGGTAATTCCTCCCCGTTCATGTTCCTCAACCTTTCGGCAGCTGTTTGGATCTCTGGAGGAAGTTCACCTGCAACTCCTTTAATACAGCATCAAATGGAGCTCTGTAACATCTGCTCAGCCACTGAAACGTCTCTGAGAATAATTAATTTAAACAGGGTTTCTGTGGGTCTTAAAACATCTTTAAGAGTCTTAATTGACAAATTAAGGCCTTAAAAGTCTTCAAATCATAGTCATGGCATTATATGTTGAATGCACTGCAAAAAAAAAGAAGAATGAATTGCAAAAAAAAAAGGAATATTTTCCTCTGTATTTTTTGTCTTGTTTTCCTGTTCAAATATCTAGACATCCTTAAATCAAGGTTTACATTTCATTGAGATGGAAAATGGAGATGTGAAGTCTTATTTTCTGAGAATTTGAACAATATGAAGTGAGTTTTTACTTGAAACAAGAACAGATATCTATCAATGGGCAAAGAATATAAAGAATATAAAGAAGGGCACTGGCATATTTTAGTTCTGGTTCTCAGAAAACATCACTTCATTTCGAATGCCTTTTTTATACTCAAGTAAATGCATATTGATTTAAGAATCTCTGGACATTTTTTACTGGAAAATGAGACCAAAACACAGGAGGGACAGCAGTGTGATCAGACGTTCTTTATTTTTAACCTGTTAATAATAAAGTGTTAAGATAACACATATTCTAAATGTTAGCTTTATGGAATGCTTGTGAATTTGTAACTTTTTGTTACAATTTGCCTTTTTTTTTTTTTTTTTGCATGTCACCTAAAATTAATTTTAATTGAAAAAATGCCATTTTAGTTAAAATAATGAATGTGACATAAATTATTGACTACATTTAAAGGACATACATTGTCTAAAACCTTAAAAATGAACACTGGCTGTGGGCTGTTTAGACTGGTGCACACCGTTACTAATGATGACATTTATCGAACTTGGCCTGAATATCAAGCTTATTTACCAGTAAGTCTAGTAAATTATGCTTAATGTACAGTTATATTAAAATAACTGGATGTCAGGCATCATGTAGCAGACTTATTGTATTTTCTTGTGTGTTAGATTGCTAAGTGGTTTTCTTCGTTCTCTGACATTGCTGGTGAGGTTTGTTTTCTCTTATGCCATGATCTGGGCAATAAGGGCATTTTTCCTCACTAAAAGCGGCTGATTACACGTCTCTTCACTGTGGGAGCGTCTGGCTGTCACGATGTCCTGTAACAATTACCTTCTGAATCTTCCTCTAATTAAGGGCTAGCCTTCATGCTCATAATTTAGCATAAAGTGCAATTTCCAGCGTTTATTATCATTTATTTATTTGTGAATAGAGTGCTCCTTGAATTAAGTGACGTGAACTCAACACATTTCCCCATTTTTTAATGGTATTGAATTAAGTTGATTAATGACAATTAAAGCTGGTTTTACCAGCTATTTAATTAAGGAGACAACATCATGCTACTGTGCAGATGTTGTGTTATAATAAAATGTGATGCTTTTGACCTATCAGCGTTAATTGAAATGAGATTCTTGTCTAAATCTTTTAATTTGTTTATTGCAGATATCCTCGCTGACACAGCACTACATGCAGGTATGAGCCGTGTCCAAAACAATTATTGAAACCGCATTTGGAGGTAGTTAATAATGCATATGAAATCTGTACAGAAGCAGCCATGGGATGCGTGTTGCTATGAGGTGTAAACAGAAATCTGTCTCGCTTGACCACTTGTGATCGGATAACCCGAGACGGATTTTAATCCCAGGTGTAAACGGGGCGCGCGTCTTATCTTCAGCACATCCTCTCATCCGTTACCGGTGTCAGGAGCGTAGGACTTTTGTTTGTTTCTGTCCAAGCCTGTCAGAGTAAGAACACTGCAGCTCTTCACCGCTGCTTCATCTGTGCCTGTGATTGTGAACAAATTCACTACTCTTTCAGATAAAATGGTACAAAAGCTGTCATTGGGGTAGCCTTTCAGACGGTACCAATATGCACCCTTTAGGTACTAAATTTCTCCCCTTAGGTACTAATATGTATATTTGAGGTAGTAATATGTACCCTTTACTTAAGGTACAATGGTGTACTTGAAATTGTTCCACCCCAGTGACAGCTTTTGTACCTTTTTTTCCTGAAAGTATGCCACTGGAACAAGTGTAATATCCAGGAGAGAGCCGAGAAAATGCTTCCGCACAATCACAGCCACTCAGAATATAATTCATATTTAAGCTGCTTACACGTCATGTCAGAATAGCAGACATGAATAACAGCAGTTAGTTCCTGCTGCTAGATGCCGTAAACAGGCATGTTTCTTTAACTGCTTTTGAATAGTCTTTCTATTTAAAGGCAGGTGTGCATTGACAAAATACATAGTTTGCAAGGAATATACACCACTGTTGAAAAGTTTAGATTGGGAAGATTTAAGAATTCTCTTCAGTGAACTCACCAAGGCTGCATTTATTTGTTAAAAAATACAGTAAAACAGGAATATTCTGAATTACAATTTAAATAACTGATTTCTATTTGAATATAAATTGAAATGTGATTTATTTCTGTGATGCAAAACCGAATTTTCAGCATCATTACTCCAGTGTGTCACATGATTCTTCAGAAATCATTCTAATATTTAGTGCTCAATAATAATAATTATTAATATTATTAATAATAACAAATACAAATATATATATTTTTATAAATAACATTATATATATATATATATACCCTAAGAGAATTCAGTGAACAGCATTTATTTGAAATCGAATCTTTTGAAACTTCATAAATGTCTTTGTTGTCACTTTAGATCAACTTAATGAATCCTTGCTGAATAAAAGCATTAATTTCATTTTTAAAAATTCACATTACTGACCTGAAACTTTTTAATGGCAGTGCAAATCGGGAAGAAAGTTATAATAGACAATAATTAATCAGCGCCGTATTTCTTTGGAGGGATTTTAATAGTGTTAAGCAGACTTGTATTTTTCACTGTCTGTGGGAAGGAGTCACATACAGAGTGATCAGTCACATGACATTTATGGCTTTGCAAAAAAGGGCACTGTCAGAAGACCAAATAGAAGCCATGTTTGAAGATCCCACCATAAGACCACAGAAAATGTCAAGACCTCCATCACAGTGTTGCCTCAAGCCTCCTTACAGTATCTGTTCCCGCCTCCAGCCATCTCTTCATCTCATCATGTTTCATGGCCAACATGCAAGCAAGGTTTTTATGCAGTGCCGATGGAAACCTCACTGCTACGAGGTGCGCTATAGGTCATTTCCTATCATTTGAGATCTGGACCACCACTGACATACTCAACAGACAGACTTCACCCAACTGCAGCGTGCAGGACTGTGAAAGAAATACAGGAGTGGACAGAAGGAACGACACTGGCCCAGAAGTAAGCGTTCGTAGTTTCCATGGAAACAGTAATTAAACTAATGAATAGGATTGAAGTAAGAGGTTTTGATTATGATTAAGGTCACTTCAATCAATGACAGTAGTTTTATTCACAGGCCACAGGGATTTCATTGTTGGCAGAATGGTTTACAGAGAGTGATAGCACTGAGTGTCATTACCATGTATGGGTCAGTCAGTAATGTCAATGATGGTCTCGTATCAGTCACATTATAAATGATACTAATGATAATGCCATTGCTAATGATTTCAGCTGCTGTGACACAAGCAGTATGCAGTAGTCATTTGAGGTTTGCAGTGTATGCAGTGGTGGAAAATGAACACAAATCCTGTACTTGATTTAACGTACATAGATCCTGATGACAAAGTGTGACAGTACTTCACATTACTTACAGTATTAAATCATTTTAAGTATTTACTTATGACTGTAGACTATATTTCAAAAGTTGGGGGTTTTGAAAAGTCTTCTATGCTCACCAAGGCTGTATTTATTTGATAAAAAAGTCAAATATTATTTATTCTAAAATAACCAGTTTCTATCTGAATATATTTTAAAATGTCATTTATTTCCATCATTACTCCTGTCGTCAGTGTCATGATCCTCCAGAAATCATTCTAATATGCTGATTTACTGCTCAAGAAACATTATTATTATTATCAAACATGTTAAAAACTGTTTTTTTTGCAGTCAAAACTGTGACAAATTATTATCAGGAGTATTTGATCAATATAAAGTTCAAAAGATCAGCGTTTTTTTTGTAATATAAATCTTTTCTAACATTATACTGTCATGTTTGATTAGTTTAATGTGTCATTTGCTAAATAACATTATATATTTTTTTAAATAAAATCATATTGACCTTAAATTTTGAACAGTGGTGAACTTATCAAAAGTAGTACTCATCTAAAAGGACATAATTCATTTATTTGGTCACTGTAAAGCCTCACATTCTTTTAAAAAACAGGCATGTCAAATATGTTAATGTAATTCAAATTAAATGATTATGCTTTGAAATGTAGTGAAGTAACAGTTTTCCCAAATAAAACTAATAGTGCAAAAGTTCTCTGGACTGCTTTTAATGATGCTTTTATCCCTTTTGTTGTTTTACAGTCCCTGCACGTTCTTCGAAACATCTCCACGTACAAAAAGAAACTCTTTCAGAACAACACGGGTGAGTAAGCTCTTCTTTTTTTTGAGGAAACATCCCTTTAAGAGTTTTGCTCAAGACCACAATCTTAATACCTCATAGCTTGCAGGGTTTGCAACCTTTCGTTTACCAACACAGTACATGAATGCAGTTTATTACTCGACCAGCATGACTCAAACCTCCTTTGGCCTAGTTACACGGCATCAATAACCTGCAACAGATTTGAGGTCTAATCGAGTTTAAACTCGCTGCTCGCCCCACAACGCATCTCCTTCAACCACCCACACAAACTTCCGCTCATACACACTCAGTTGGCCGCTGCAGATAAATATTGGCAGGACTGGCCAAACCAGGCTGGCCATGCAGACAGGACTGCAACAGGCCAGGCAAGCACCCATACATTAGGGTGTGTAACGGAAGTAACAGTGCAAGCAAAACGACTCATTAACTTTGATAGCAGAGGGTTCTGTTTGCACCAGTGCAGTACCGTGGCCTTCCACTGTGTGTGTGTGGTGTGTGTGTGTGTGTGTGTGTGTGTGTGTGTGTGTGTGTGTGTGTGTGTGTGTGTGTGTGTGTGTGTGTGTGTGTGTGTGTGTGTGTGTGTGTGTGTGTGTGTGTGTGTGTGTGTGTGTGTGTGTGTGTGTGTGTGTGTGTGTGTGTGTGTGTGTGTGTGTGTGTGTGTCACTGAGGCCGTGTCCTCTGGCGGATGTGTTTTGAAGGGCAATAAGAGAAGAAAAAAGACGAGTGGTGTAATAGAGCCTGTGTCTATGAAATAATGGCAAGCCGGAGGATCAGTTGGGCTGCTCGATGAGAAAGAATCCTAACTGGCTTATAGTCAATTTCTTAAATGAGCGGGCTGTAATGAACTTGTGATTAGCCATTAAACGAGTCCAGTGCATTATCTTCCAAGCCAAAGCCGCTGAATTAGAGGGAAAAAAATCCTTCCTAAGATGGCTTCCCCAGAATAATTGGTATGGTACAAACCACATCTTTGTTGTGCTGATGCAAGAGTTTGCAAAAAGATTTGTTTAATTATTTACTTTAGCTTCAAGCATTACGTATAGCGCTCTGAAAATGACTACTGACACACTGGTACACGGTGCAAATTTAAGAAATGTCCTCTCTTATGGTATGTTTCTGTGCTCGTTCAGTCGGCCTTTAGGGATTTAAAGAGTTTCTAATGCAATTTTAACATATCTACTAAAGATGCATTGGTTTGAGTTACACACCATTGTTCATTCCAGTACGCTCTGTGATAAATCCTTCCCTCTCTACGAGCATCTACTGCTGCACTCGCTCTTACGTCAAGGTCAGAAGGAGCATGTTAGTCTGAGGGTGAGATTGAAAGAGGGAGAATTAAAAAAATAGTTTGACCTGATGTCTTCGTAATGAGTCATATACCTTAAAGGCATAGTTCAGCCACAAATGAAAATGGCGTATGGTGTTATTTCTTCAGTGGGGAAACAAAAGGAGACATTTTTGAAGACGAATTCAGTGCTTGTTTGTATGCTATTACAGTGAAGAGCAATGGATTTTTTTTTGAGAATTATGACTTAAATGTAAAGCTAGCATATCAAGATAATTTTATATAAAGTGCCTTTGTGTTTTGGAAGCATGCGTGCTCAGTGTTGAGGGTAACATATTACAAGTAACGCAAGTCACGTAATACTATCACTTTTTTCAAGTAACTAGTAAAGTAACGCATTACTTTTTAATTTACAAGAAAATATCTGAGTTACTTTTTCCCCATTTATTGACGACAGTGCGCTGTGTGAACATGATCTTACTGTAGATCTAGACTAAATATGAATGTGTATTAATTCATCTCACTCACAAAAAACAGATTCAGTATTCATCAAAATGAATTAAAACAGTGAAATGCAAACTCAGAATATGACGCAAATCTGCAATAATTAAATATGTTAAACAACACAAATGTATCTAATCCTGTTTTATTAACCGATGTGTTTGCTGCTGACCTTTGATGATCCAGTTCAACCATACTAATAAGCAAAAATGACTTTAGATAAACTAACAATTGTGCTTCGTTGTGTTTATTGCTGAAGAGTGTTGAACTTCTTCTCCTGTGTTCTTCTGTACAGACGTGATTTACTCTTCCTTCAGCCTGAGGTTTATTCATTACACTTTTTGGTGTGAAAGGCTTTTACATTTGCTATAAATATAACTTATTGTATTAAAAACAAACAATCAAGCCCTGATCATATTTAAAAAGTAACGAGAAAGTAATGTAACCCATTACTTTCCATAAAAAGTATCCAAGTAACGTAATTAGTAGGGGTGTAACGATTCATCGATATGGATCGATATATCGATACAATGTATGATGATACGATGCATCGATGCCAGCGTAAAATATCGATATCTGTAGTATAAAAAGGAACCTTTATTTTGGCACCGTCCACATTTTCACATAATGTCCGTCTATGCATTACCACCAACGCGTGCATTCTCGTTCAATCTCACGTATCAGGACTCGATATAAGGACTGCCCGAAGGCACGAGGCGAGCATATAAGACGCTCGGGATTGTTGGAGTAACAGTCGAGCGCTGTGTGAAGGCACGCACACATCTGAAGCGCACGAGACAGTTCTAATCTGCTTGTGTCTGAATCGTATCACTCCTGTATCGAATCGTATAATTTTTTGAGGAATCGGCAAATATCGTATCGCTGGGTATGAGAATCGATATCGAATCGTGATGAACCATCCGATTTACACCCCTAGTAATTAGTTACTTTTTAGGGAGTAACGCAATCTTGTAATGCATTACTTTTAAAAGTAACTTTCCCCAACACTGTCCGTGCTCATTCATTGTAGATTATTGTTCAAGAAAATACTATTTCAGTCTTTTTACTTCCGAATTTAACGTTTGATTCAGTGTTACTTAATGGTTAAATGATTAATCATTTAACGATTAATAATATTGTTTAAAAATATAATCACGATTGTCATTTTTTTATTACATTTTTACATTTAATCAGAATTATTGCACTTTCACAATAGCACAAACCAAGAGAATGTCAAGACGCATGGTTTGCTCGTAGACTTAGTCATAGCAAACTGCGTGAAAGAAAACCGACTGGCTGTATTACACTTTTATTTGAGTAGAATCTCTCAATCTAGATCTAAACTTTTTCTGTTACGTAGCGCATGTTAGCGCATGCTCATGGTTGCCAGGTTGGAGGAATTAAGCAAACCACTGGGCAGAAAATGTATCGATTTTTAAAAAAGGTTATTGAGTGGATTTAAACACTTGAAATCTGGCAACTGCAACCATAAACGCTTTGGAGGCTTGATACCAAGGAAAAATTATGCAAATGAAATGTTTTGAGGATAAAGAACCAGTGGGCAAATATTGCAGACCATTATGCTTAATAAATCGAGAGAAGCTGGAATCGTGGTCACAAATAAAAAATCATCATGCAGCCCTACCTTGACATTTCTTTGTAATTAATTGTAAGATGTAATGAAAATGGTTTCAAAGTAGAGTGTAAATACATGCAAAATATAGGAAAGACAGACAGAATAAATGACACTTTTCATTTTTTGTGAAATCTTCTTTTAACTGTGGCTTTAAAAAGCTTCACCTGGAGGCCGAGGAGATGATTCACGTCCTGTGAATGTATTTTGGTTTGTTTGTATTTGTTCATGTGGGATACGGCACACGGTAGAAGTATCTATCTGATATTCTAGTGCATCTGCTGCTAAGCCAAACTGAATTAATTTATCACTGCTGTTGCATCGCATGTGTGTTTTATTCTGAGTTCCTTCTTTCCACCTCCATGCACATGTTTGTAAAGTTTCTCTCTGTCTTCCTCTACCTGTCTTTGTGTATTCGTCACATCAACTTCACATTCTCACTGATCTGCTTTTGTCCACATTTCCACCTCGGCTGCTTTTGGCAGAATCGTGTTAATAAACTGCGATCTTCTCCTGCTCATCCAAAAAAAACGATGAGCACAGAGCAGCGGCGGCAGAGGGAGAGATGAAGAAGAGATGTAGCGGAGCGTAACACATCGAGTCGTCCTGTGGCCCTCAGCAACACTCGTCACACGACCCACTGCCAAAGCTCATGATGGCTCTGGAAAACAGCTCCACTGCGTCTCCGGCTCGTCCTGCTGGCGTCTGCTGTACATCATCTCTGTCCTGCTTTGATATTGTTATTAAGAAAGTTTGTGCAGGGTGCAGTGCTCTTGGGTGTCAGGAAACTTTCAGAGTATTGTGAGAAATTATTCTGAAAGTTAGTCTGGAGTAGTTATCTTGGCTGGCTTGGCATGCAATTTGGAGGAAACATTGTCATAATAATAATAATAATAATAGTACTACTACATTTTATTCATGGAGTGCTTTTCAAGGTACTCATTCATTATTTGTGATGCTTACAAAGCTGTTTTTATCAACATCTCTTCCTGAAGCGTTCGTGCTATGAATATGAATGATGGATTAAATTATTAGACTTAAGGCTTGTTTACATCAAGAATGATGACTATAACAATAACTATTTTAGCATCCATCCCAACAGACAATAACTTTGTTTATTATAAGCATGCAGTGCAGTTTTACTGTCTGTCACTTTAAATGCTCAAGGTCTTTAAAGTTGGGTGGATTCTGATTGACTGTCAATGCTTTTTGTTCATTTGCTGAAGAAAATTGTCCCGTTTCAGTAGTATCACTGACATACTATTTTTTTTAATGAATATTTTGAATACATTTTATTATATTTTGTTTTCATTTTTAGTTTTTTTTAATATGTCTATATAGTTTTTATTAATTTTATTTCAGTTTTTTACATATGTGTTTTTTTATATATTTTTTTAAATATATAAAATGTTTCTATTTTCATAGAATCAGAATGATTATTAAAACTTAAATAATAAAATGATAGTTAAAAATGATAGTTATTGGTCGTGTTTTGGACAGCCACTTACAAATTGTTCTATAATTAAAATGAAGTTCTTTGCTTTTTTATGGTGATTTTGGTCTTAGTTATCTGCTTGTATCTGGTGATGCGCTTCAAAACTATTGAATTGGTTTCTAAAAGTCTTTATAACTGTTGTTTGAGTCAGAATCTTTATTTCCTCACTGCATTTCTGTTTTGCGAGCATTCAGCGAAGGTCTGTCAGAAATGGCAGGACCATAGCAGGATAAAACCTCAACCATCTTGGCAAGGGGATGAAGAGGGCAGGTGGTGCTCGGTGAATATTAAGGTCGCGTTGTGACCTATGTGGTCATCGCAGTGACTCAAAAAGGAGCTTGACCTTCATTGGCTCTCTTACTCCAGGCTGAAACCTCTGTTCTGTGTGTTGCGTATGCCGTGCACACAACGCTTTGCTTCCAAATCTGCCCTTCAGCAGAACCTACTCCCCACGACCCATCATCCTCCACAACCACTGGCATGAACAAATGTGCAACGCCACATCCAATACCTCTGCCAATACCATAAAATACGTCCTCGCTTTATAGTTATCTAACTTGTTCCTGTGGCTCAGTGGTAGAGCATAGCGTTAGCAGCGCAAATGTTGTGGGTTCAATTCCCAGGGAACACACATACTGACAAAAAATGTATAACCTGAATGTACTGTAAGTCGCTTTGGATAAAAGCTTTGGACAATTTAACATTGTCACTCTAACTGTTAACTCACAGTAAAACCTTCACTGTGTCCCATAAAACTGATTCAGTTCTGAATTATATCATCTAAACTTTTATATTAAACAAAAAATAACATTTAAGTAGCTTCAAAATATGTATCCAGTTTTAGTAGCTTGTAGTTTAGGTAAATGCTTTTTTGCCATTAGCTTAACTTCTTAACTGTGTGCATCTTGTGGCTTTGTAAACTTTAAGGTTACTTTCCAACCATTCCAAGAGGAAAAATCTGTAAAGTTGGAGGTTGAAGTTCACACGTCTGAATACACGTCTGAATTACTAAAGTAAAGTTTGCTTTCCAACGTAAGTTTTATAAATTAGCAGATCACTTGCACATTTAGAAACCTGTATTTTGACAATGTTGCTTTTGTTGTCATCTTCTATTTCCTTCTCCATCTGCTTCAGTGGTTAGTGTGGGAAGCGTTCCCAGCAGAACATTCACCTTCTGGCCTTCTGCATGTCGCATGTGCGGTCACTGGCTGGCAGAACATCATGCCCACACAATGGCACCTGTGCTACCTGGCCTTCCAGTCGATGTCCAACCTGGACAAACACAGCTGCTGCTTGTGCGGTGTACCGTCCACAATGCTGAGCAGCCGTTCTCAAACCGGTGAGTACTACTCAATCACCTGCTTACATAACATGATCATTACATTTCAAACTAATTATGAGTTTTAAACTAATGCTAGAAATGTGCTTTTTATTTCTACTTTTATGGTGCCGTAATGAATCACAAAATATTATTCACCCTAAAATGAGAAATAAAATAAAATGGCGTTTCTAGTATGCAATTAAAAGCACTCTGGGTTCACTTTACTTGCATAGTTGCGGGACAATTAAAACGAAGGACTGAGGGTTTAACAAAGATTTTTCACTCAAATGTAAAGATTAAGGTCGGTAAGATTTGTTAAATATTTTTGAATGGTCTCTTATGCATTTATTTGATGCAGTAAAACAGTAATATTGTGAAAATATTATTACAAATTTTAAAACAACTGTTTAAAATGAAATTTATTGCTGTAAAGCAAAGTTTTCAGCATCATTATTTCAGTCTTCAGTGTCACATGATCTTCAGAAATCATTCTAATATGCTGATTTACTGCTCAAGAAAAAAAATCTGATTATTATCAATGTTAAAAACATAAAAAGTTGTGCTGCTTAATATTTTTGTGGAAACCCGTCATAATTTATGATTATTTTTCTTTAAGAAAAACAAAAATTCAAATGAACAGCGTTATTTTAAAATAAAATGTTTCTAATTAAATATTTAATTTATAATGAATGCATCATTACTGAATAGAAAAAGTCTAGATTTTTTAAAGTAGTTTCCCAAACTTTTGAGTGTAATGTTTTACTACAGCAGAGATCTTGCCATCAACACCTACATAAAGTTCATCTTTAAAAACATTACTATTTTGATAACACAGTTAAATAAAATCTTCAGCAAATCTTGAAATGATTAGCAAATATTGGCCAAGTATTAGCCAGAATTTGCATCTTCCTATTTTATAATCGTATTGTTCAGGCAGTTCTCTGATATTTATCAGTTTATCTGAACTAGGGCATTTACTGACAACACAGCAACTGGGTGACTGTTATGACTAACAGTTGCTGGCTATTGGCTGAATGTTACATTACATAATTAATATTCATGAGCCAGCCAGATAATGTGGGATTAGTATTATGGGATGGCCGAAACAATGGATGTGGACAGTTGGCAGCTGCCCGGGAACGCCGGCCAAACTCTAATGGTGTCAGTCTTCCAGCATTGTCCTCTTCCTAATGCCCAGCACACTGACCTCACAGTGTCGTGATACTGGCTCCGGCCTGCCTCCACCACTTAGGCCTGGGTCTGCAATGCAGGGGAAGAAAAGGTGGGAGGGCAGAAGGGGTAGAAAAAAGAAGCACGCGAGTTTCCTTGCACGCAATGACACTATTGTGATGCCCACGGGGTCCTTCGACATTTATTGCTGCCTCCACTTTGCAGGCAAATAGCATTATCTTAACATTATGGACAGCCAGCCAAATTACACTTGCAAAATGACGCTCTTGAAACTGATCCGAGATCTGTCCTCAGGCAGTCACCCTTTGCTACTATCAGCATTTGTCAAGAGCAACATTACATTAGGCGCTAACTCCTCAGCCGCACACGTTCTCACGGAAAGCTGATTCTAGCAAATCTCCGGCTCAATGTGAGAGTGCCTTCTAATGCCCATTTTCCCATAATTCATCATTCCGTGAGCCTCGTGTCTGTTTGCAAATGTCCGAGGTGCCTGGGGCGTTGTTATAGTCTTCGGTTGGGTGGAGCGGGTGCGAAGCAGGGTCAGAAATGTTCTTATATAGGGAACGGATGGTAATTTGAAATGTTCTAGCAGATGTTTCGGATCATATCTTGTGTGTGATTTAAAGCCACTTTTTTCATTTGATTTTATAGATCAAGCCAATTATTGGGTATTGTAATGCATTCAATTATTAAATTCCATTGAGTCATTTGACATTTTTTTTTTATATATTTTGAAATAAGTCATAATGAAGCTACAAATTACCCCTGAAAATCAATTTAAATGGTAATGCAGTCATCTTTTACTCACCCTCATGTCATTTCACACCCATATGACCTTTTTTCTTTTGTGAAAGACTAAAATGAATTTTTTAAAGAATATCTTGGCTGCTCTTTTCAATATAATGAAACTTAAAGAGGATTGTGAACATGCCAGAGTTATCGTATGGCTTCAGAAGACTTAGAATATAGCATATGGATGGCTTTTATATGCTGTTATTGTTTTTTTTGTTTTAGTTTTTTGCCATTTTGGAGCTTAAAGTCAGCATGAAATGAAAAGTCTATTTTCTAAATGCAAGTTATAGAACTTATTGTGTTTAATTCATCCATGCACACAAAAACATATGTGTGTATTTTCAGTTCTGGTACATTTCAGTACGTTTCCCACAAACAGCTATCAGCTACTTTCAGAATACTTGGAATATAGTGCACAACTCATGCCATTATTTATACGACACATTAATCATGCTTTTGTGTCCCTTTATTTCTAATGAATTGTAATCGTAAACCCATTATACAAATAAATCATTTTGTTTTCCTTTGAGAAAGTCTCACAGGTTTGAAACAACATGCTTTTTACCTTTTAATTTCCTAAATAAAAGGAATAATTTCTGACAGCGTGTGGAGAAGTTGAAGGTGAGCAGGAGAGACAGGGCACTTAACCTCGTGTAGACCTGGAGGGCCCAGGTGTCTTGTGGTACATGGACTACAGTTCAAGTGTCAGGTTAAATGTAGTGCCCTTCTATGTAGACAGCGCGTGGGAGTCTTAAATGACAGGAGTGCAATTATTTCCAAGCCATTTTCTCACCTCAGTTATGGCTGCTTTCTTTGTGTGGTGCTGCTTCAGGTGGTCACTGTGTCATTTTCAGCTACGTCACCTAAAAGCAAGCTATGCACGAAATGAGCCTTCATATGCCACTGATGGTCAACAGCACTCTGCGATTGACCAGTGTGAGTGAAAAGTGCTGCAGCGTTAAAAATGTGATCACCGGAGACAAATACCAAGAAGCAAGAAACAAACCAATGGCAAAGCTAATCAAGTCTCTGCCTGGGGCACGAGGCTAACAGAAAAACTCCTAAAGAGTCCTAAAAGCTCTTGAAATGTACTTCTCCTTAATGGCTTCCATCTTAAATTTTGCCCTTCGCGCCGCTAAGCCCTGCATCGAGCGTTTGATTGCTTCTATCTGATGTTTTATTCACATTATGCTGAGAAGGAATACTATCGAAGTTATGTTGATGCGCACCCTTTAAAGCCTTAGTGTGGCGTCTTGCTTGGTTATTTGTGTAACATTTTATTGTATTATTTGTTATAATAACACTATTACTACTTCTAATAAAAACCTCAATTTCACAGCGCGTGAGACTGGCGTACTGTTGAACGGATGGATTTTAAATTGACAATGTGTTTATGTGGAGATTTGGTGATTTTTACAGCTCATTGTTTGAGAAGCGATGTGCTCTTTGGCCAGAGTGCGTTGTGATTGGCCGACAAACAAGCTTTCGTATTGTGATGCCGTGTTCTGCCGTGGGGAGATAAAAACAATAAAACCCATTTATAATGGATTCTAATGCAACGTCTTTTTTGTGTGCTTTAAACGGAGAAACGACAAACAAGCGTACAACCAATGTTTTTACATTTGCTGGAGCTGAAAAACATTAGAAAGCCTTTTGCTGGCTGTAGTACTCTCCCAGGTTCAGGAAACTCCTCTGTAAAATTTGCACAGACTCTTAAATAGAACTGTGGCGTAAGCACAACTAACCAATGATTTCTTGGTCCTCTTTTTGGAAGCCCAGACAAGGCTTTCACAACGAAACACAGTGCATGGTGTGAAAATCTCCCCAAGACTAGGTTGGCCACATAACACCAAAAAGGAGGACACTTTATTTGTATTATTTCGCAAGTACAGTACAATTGTGTCCATAATAACATGATACTATTACTACTTCTAATAAATGACCTATTAACAGAAGAGGCAAAAAAGTGTTTGTTCACCAATTCCAGATTAAAGTACTTCTGTGAAGAAAACATAACATTCTGATGGTTATGTCGGCACAGTGCATGCATATAAACAAATAACCAGAAAACATAAACCACTTCTGGTTGAAAACATAAAATTTCTGGATGAAATAATAGTAACATGTTGCTTATGAAATTGTAAAATGAAATTTTGTTGCCAGAGTTGGAAATATAGAATACATAAATAAACAAATAATCTGATGCCGAAAACATACACACCACTATTTACACATTTTGAGTCAGAAAACATAATGAAATAAAATATATATATCACAGCGGCACATGCGCAAAATATATTCGGCATGTTAACGTTATGATATGACGTAGCCAGCACGTGGAGGCTTGTTTACGTTTTTAACCAATGATATATCAGATATTTACTTGACACCGCTTTCAGCAAATCATTTGTTTGACCAGAGATCTTACGGCATTAGACGCTATCCTGCTGCGTCCCAATACAGATTCTAGAGCGGGTTCTTTAGGCCGATTCAGCGCAACTCCAAAAGGAGGACAAATGAGTGTCCGGCTTGAGGCTGCGCCGGACAGGGGGCTTAAAATCTGGACTGTCTGGCCAAAATCCGGACGTATGGCCACCCTAACCGTGACGTAGACATGTGGGGGCGTCTTTAAATGAGCTGTTTTAGGGGGGCGTGGACAAGTCTTAACTTTTATAAATAATATATTTTGGGGTTTGAGACTTAAGTCTTTGCAACTTTAGGGATCTTATCTATGCATTAACAGCTTTTAACACGCCAAAGCGAAGGGAAAACTTAAAATCGCATCATAAGACCCCTTTAAAAAACAGCAAAACTGTCTTGAACATTGATAATATTAAGAAATGTTTCTTGAGCAGTAAATCGGCATATTAGAAGGATTTCTGAAGGAACATGTGACACTGAAGACTGAAGTAATGATGCTGAAAATTCAGCTTTGGCCACATAAATTCAATTTAAAAATAAATTCAAATGCAAAATAATTTTAGTAATATATCATAATATTACAATTTTTACTGTGTATTTTTATGATTAAACATAAGCAAGAGTTCTCTTGTATGAATGGTACATGTTGACACCATGTAATTCAGACATGGTGTTTCCAACAAATACATCCACAGAACTGTATATATATATATATATATATATATATATAGTATGAATGTTAAAATGCTGTCCAGTCAAATCAGTGGACTGGAACTAAATGTCTAATTATGTTTTTATAATTGAGGCTGGAAAAAAGCACAGGCTTGTCCCATAATTCACGTCTCGTGGATGGATAATGTGAACATGTGGTAGACTATATTGAAGGATGTAATCTCCACCATGCTTGGTTGCTCATATTCCATATGTCCAGAGCGTTACGGCATGAAATGATGTGCTGGAGACTCACCTTCCCCTACGCCGTCCCACAAATCACTGCGTGCTTTTGAAGTGAAAGACGTTGCATAATTGCAGATGGTTGTCCAGATGGTGATTATGCTCACCTTGAAAAGCTCACATTGAGCTGCTCTTGTTTCAGTTCACCCTTTCAAAAGTCATTGGGAAGATTTGACACTGGAGCCTGAACCGTGCTGAACTTTTGTGCCGCGTCGGTTTTGAACAACAGAGCTGCACGCTTCATTAATTGCAGTGAGCCTCTGGTGCTGTCGGACTGCAGTGCTGCTTCAGTGGTGCTGCTGTGAGTTCACACTCCGCTCTGATCATTGTTCCTCTCTCAGATTCCTATCATCACATTGATCACTGCATGTAGCACATATACAGTGAATGATGGATCCCCACTGCACACTCCCTCTGTGAGAGATGATTCCCTCCTCTCATCCGCTGTCAGTTCCTCTTTTTCATCTCTGTTGTCTCTTCATCTCATCCCTCTTTTTCTATCATCTCTTCTTTTATGCAGTTTTACTCTGTTTATACACCTCTATCCTTCATCTGTTCTTGTCCAATCCCATCTCTTTTCTCTCTGTTGTCTCTTCTTCATCTCATCCCTCTTTTTCTATCATCTCTTCTGTAATGCAGTTTTACTCTGTTTATACACCTCTATCCTTCATCTGTTTTTGTCCAATCCCATCTCTTTTCTCTCTGTTGTCTCTTCTTCATCTCATCCCTCTTTTTCTATCATCTCTTCTTTTATGCATGAATCATCTTCAATCCCATCTTTTCTCTCTTGTCTGTCCTTCATCTGTTCTTGCATCTCTTTTCTCTCTGTTGTCTCTTCTTCATCTCATCCCTCTTTTTCTATCATCTCTTCTTTTATGCAGTTTTACTCTGTTTATACACCTCTATCCTTCATCTGTTCTTGTCCAATCCCATCTCTTTTCTCTCTGTTGTCTCTTCTTCATCTCATCCCTCTTTTTCTATCATCTCTTCTTTTATGCAGTTTTACTCTGTTCTATCATCTCTTCTTTTATGCCTCTGTTTATACACCTCTATCCTTCATCTGTTCTTGTCCAATCCCATCTCTTTTCTCTCTGTTGTCTCTTCTTCATCTCATCCCTCTTTTTCTATCATCTCTTCTTTTATGCAGTTTTTCTCTGTTTATACACCTCTATCCTTCATCTGTTCTTGTCCAATCCCATCTCTTTTCTCTCTGTTGTCTCTTCATCTCATCATCTCTTCTTTTATGCAGTACTCTGCATTGTTTTCTCTCTGTATGCCTCTGTTCATCTTTCCAATCCCATCTCTTTTCTCTCTGTTGTCTCTTCTTCATCTCATCTTTTTCTATCAGCTTTTACATGTTTTATACATCTATTCTTCATCCAATCCCATCTCTTTTCTCTCTGTTGTCTCTTTCTTCATCTCATTCTTCTATTTTCTTTTTTATTCATTTCTTTCATCATCTATTTTCTCTCTGTTCTTCTTCATCTTTCTCTCTGTTGTATCTCTTTCTTTCATCTCATCCCTTTTTCTTTCATCTTTAATTTTTCTCTTCCATCTCATCCCTTCATGATCTTCATCAATCTCTTTTTATCTCTTCGTTTCATTACTTTTTCTTTCATCCATTCTTTTTCTATTCCATCTATTTTCTTTGTTGTCTCGTTCATCTCATTTATCTTTCTCATCTTCTGTTTCTTCTTTTGTCTGTTTCATTTCCATCTCATCCCACTTTTTCATCTATTGTTTTACATGCAATCTCTTTTCTTTCTGTTATCTCATCCCTCTTTTTCTTGTCATCTGTTTTTCAAATCATCTTGTTTCTCTCTTTTCATCTGTTCTTTTTTGTCTGCTGTCTCTTCTTTATTTTTCTTTTCATCTTTCTTATTCCACCTCTTTTATCTTTTCTCATTTCATCATTCATTCATCCCATTTTTATTGTATTTATTTTTCTCTGTTTTATCTCATCCCCATTTCTATCTAATATATCTTCTTATACTTTTCTTTTTCTTTTCAATTCTCAATTTACTCTCATCTCTTTCATCTATTCTTTGTTCATGCAATCTCTTTTTCTCCTTTTATTTATCGGCGTGTCTATTTTCACTAACTCCGCCCACCAACGTGTGATTGGGCTAGTCGACACTAAAAAGACGGCAGTCAAACATCAGCTCCAGTGGCGTAGATGGTAAAGTGCATACTGTAGTAATTTGAAGTGATAAACACGGATTCGAACCTGCCTTGTGCTGAACTTTTTATCCTCCCTTTCAAATCAGATCACGTCGGAAAGGCAATTATTTTCAATAAAAATGAAGGAAATAGTAAAAGTAAAAAAACTGCTTTTTGCACTTAGTGTAAATAGCCTCTATCGCTATTCACACTATCGCTATTCCTTTTTGTTCCACCTTTTTTATTCATCTTTTGTAATGTCACTTTTACCATGTTTTTCTATTGTCTTTTGTGTCTCTTTCATTTAATTACTATTTCTATTTGTCATTGCATCTTTTTCTCTCTTGTCTCTTTTAAATTTCATCTTCCCTTTCTCTTTCATTTTTTTCAGCTGACTTATTTTCTTCCTTGTTGTCTTTTCATCTCTTCCTCCAGTCTGTCATATTTTTATTCTCAAACATTCTTTCTCATATCATATTGCCTTTTTCTTTCCGTTGTTTGATTTCATCCCTCTTTTAGTCTTTAACCCCTATAGGAAATAAAACAAAATCTCTGTAATACCCCAATAGTTTCTTCTTACACTAGAGAGAAACGGAGAGCACACGGAGAGACGTTTACTGCTTCTCAGACCTCTCCTCCTGAGAACAAGACCTCAGTAATCTCTTTATATCGTTTCCTTCTCTTTACCGTTCCCCTCTGTGTTCCACCTCTTTCCAGCGCACACACAGTCCTCTGTATCCTAATATCCGTATCTCCGTGGCCTTGCTAGGGTGACTACCTGCAGTGACCCTGCCAGCGAGTGCAAGTGTGTGTGAGAGAGAGAGTAAGCACACATCTGCACATGCGTGTGGACCTGTCGGTCTGTGCCCCTCTCGCCTCCTGCCTTCTGTGAGGCAGTATGAGTCAACACGGTGAACGTGCATGAATTTACATGTATGAAGCCTCACAAGCATCCTGTGGTTTGTGTGTGTGGCATTATCTGTGATGGACTGTGTGTGTGTGTTTGTGTGTGCACTCACCATACATCTTCATCAGTCACGCTTAATGCTTCATCTCCGCATTTGTCTGTACTTTGCATCAACATTCCTGTGCTTCCCTCCCACTCTCCATCGAACCTGTAACCCACCCTTTCCCACCTTGTCTCTCTCTCTCTCTTTCTGCATGGCTCACTATCTCTCGCTCTGTCTCACTCACTCATTGATAGTGGAGCTCATGTGACCGGAATGCTGATTGGCTAATCACTATTCCATGGAAGAGGTTGTGTTGTGGGATGGAATGTCGCTCTCTCTCTCTCTCTCTCTCTCTCTCTCTCTCGCTCTCTCTCTCGCTCTCTCTCTCTCTCTCTCTCTCTCTCTCTGAACAGAGGGACCACACAGTCAACTCAGACTGTGTGGAGGAACAAAACGAGTCTCTCTCTCCATCGTCTCCTCTTCAGTCCAGTGAAATACAGGTGCATCTCAATAAATTAGAATGTCAGGTTTCTTTGACAGTGGCCTTCAGCTCATCAGCATTTTTTGGTCTCTTGTTTCTCATTTTCCTCTTGACAATACCCCATAGATTCTCTGACACCATGGTCATTTAACCAACTTTTGGGGCTTTTGGCAGTGTGGGCATCAGCATCTTTAAAAAGCTGGTCAGCAGAAGGAAGCATGAAGTGCTCCAAAATTTCTTGGTAAACGGGTGCAGTGACGTTGGTTTTCAAAAAACACAATGGACCAACACCAGCAGATGACATTGCACCCCAAATCATCACAGACTGTGGAAACTTAACACTGGACTTCAAGCAACTTGGGCTATGAGCTTCTCCACCCTTCCTCCAGACTCTAGGACCTTGGTTTCCAAATGAAATACAAAACTTGCTCTCATCTGAAAAGAGGACTTTGGACCACTGGGCAACAGTCCAGTTCTTCTTCTCCTTAGCCCAGGTAAGACGCCTCTGACGACAACTGTAGCCAAATTCCTTGACACGTCTGTGTGTGGTGCTCTTGATGCCTTGACCCCAGCCTCAGTCCATTCCTTGTGAAGTTCACCCAAATTCTTGAATCGATTTTGCTTGACAATCCTCATAAGGCTGCGGTTCTCTCGGTTGGTTGTGCATCTTTTTCTTCCACACTTTTTCCTTCCACTCAACTTTCTGTTAACATGCTTGGATACAGCACTCTGTGAACAGCTTCTTTGGCAATGAATGTTTGTGGCTTACCCTCCTTGTGAAGGGTGTCAATGATTGTCTTCTGGACAACTGTCAGATCAGTCTTCCCCTGTCTTCCTACCCAGTCCTACTTCACATTGAATTTATTTAATACAGACACCTGAAATAAAGGGAAACCGCCCTTGATTACGAAGATTACTTGTCTGAGTCAAGCCATTAATGCGATTTTTTTTCCACATGCCCTTAATTTGAACCCAAAATCTTCAATTTTGGGCCTTATTCTCGTTTGTGTCTTTAATTACTTTGAACTTCCACGACATTCTTAATTGAGATGCCACGTAACAATAGGGCCTAGTGTGGAGTTGACAAGTTAAATAACCTGGATTACTTGTCTTTTTTTGGCATGGGGAGGATGTGATAAACTTTTCTCCTCTAGTCAAGCAGAAATAAGACATTAACTAAAGATAACTACTAATTATATATATTTAAAAAGTGGTCCAGTGAGACAACTTACCTCACATTGGGAGTACACAAGAATCATTAGGAATATGTGAATGAGTTGCATAAATATGTGAGCATAAATTATTAATGCACACTTATTTTGATCAACATTGATCCCATTTTCCTAAACCTGCCAATTAAAGGTGTAATAATCAGATCAGGAGGTTCACAATACCAGATGTGATTTCATAAATAATGAACAAAATGGCATCATTACTTCCTGAGGTCAGAAATCTACTGTGCAGCTCAAAACATTTCTTATTGTTATCAAAGAAAACAGTTGTACTATTTTGTGACAGCGATTCGGAATTCATTGATGCATTCTTTGATGAATACAAATACAGCATTTATTTAAAATAGCAATATTTTGTACCATCTTAAATGTATTTTACTGTCACCTTTGGTCAAATTAATCCATCCTTTCTAAATAAAAGTATAATTTCTTATAAATTCCTACATTAAAACTATATGTAGATGTATTATTGAGAAGTGTATGGAGAGAGGCAGAATGCTGAAAAGACAGGTGGACATAAAGGATCAGTATTTAGTTTTCTGTTGTGTTCTGTGTATTTTGTTACACAAGACGTGCTATTTTGCACACCTTAAAAACAATAATCAGTAGACGTTACTAGATCATTTTGGACATTTAAGTGAGTTTTGTATTAACACAAGCCTAAATCAGGGCCCTTTGTGTAAGTCTTTGCTAAGTGACATTACATACTTATTTGATGGTGATTTGCAGCTGATTTTGCTTGTATGTGTTAACAAACACAGCTGATGATGGCGATCTAACTCTCCACGTTTACACTGTTGTTTTTGTTGTGATGTTAAAATGAATGAAAATGACAGCAGCAATCAAAAGCTGGTTTGAGGGCATCTCATTCATATCTCAGGGCTGGCCTGCCATTTGTAAGGAGCTTAGAGGAATTTGATTGGTCTCCTCGTTTCATCTTTACATAACTATCAAGCCCCTAGATATTCATAAGCCTATATGTTATTTATGCAAAGCCTACTGTCAGCACATGACCCTATAAATGACTTTATGCTTCAGTGTGATTCCTGCATTTCCCTGATCTGCACTAAAGAGACTGAAGTGCTCATGCAACAGGCAGTCGTGCATGTCCATGAATTTTAAAATCCTCACTAAGTTTTGAATTATAGTCTTGTTTTTCAGTCATGTGAATGATTTTATGTGTATTGGATTTGATGGGAGAATCATAAATCCTACTTCAATTTAACTTTAAATTAAAGCGGCATAAATGATGCTAACACAAATGTAAGGCAGGGGTCAGGAAACGTTTGTCATTCACTGGGGGTGTTCTCTTTTAACAGCTTCTAATTGATCTCTGTGGGGAAAGGAACAAGGTATTTACAATAGATTTGGCTATTTTCAGAAAGAAAAACATGCCTGAAAATGTAGTTGTCATACTTTTTTGTGTGTTTGATTAGGGTTAAAGGTAAACTGCAGGACAGTGGCCCTTCAGTGCCAAGTTTGCCCATCCCTGCTTCAAATCATAAAGAAGCTTTATAAAAGATTAACGTTAATTACAATCGTGTGGGCAAATGGCATACAAGATCTTTGTAATTCAGGCATGTTTTTCTTTTAATATATTTAAATTATAAGCAAATGTACAGTATAACAGTGAGTGATTTCAGAAAAAGAAAGAAAATGTACCTTTATTGGTATTTGCTGCTGTCCGCTCCGGAAGATGCTCGCAGTTCGCAAGCATTTTATTATTTATTTTTAGCCAAATGATTGCACCTAAACTACACTGTAAAGAGATTGCTGTAAGTTTTACAGTAGCTGGATGTATTATTACTGTATTCTCATTTAAAGTATTGTTACTGTATTGTCAATATTAGTACTGTTCAGTTTATTTTCTTTTTTTTTACCTGTATAAAACAAGCTAATTGCAGTACAACACTGTATACCATATTATTTTACAACCGCAACCCCATAAAGATCACAATAACTCATTAGTATTTGCCTTTATAATGTTATTTTTAATGAACATGTTCACAAATACAAACCAATTCCCTACAGGCATCACTCTGAGCTGGAGCAGAGCGAGAGAGAAAACTGTGTTAAATGCATGTGATTGAATGAGACATGAGACTCCTGCAGTGATGAGATTAAAGCCTCTACAGTACCTTATATGAGCAAACACTCTTTTACATACGGTTATGTTTTAAAATGAGCCTAAATAATTAAAGGACAAAACATTATTTTTTATTATAATAATAATATTATTTTATTATGGTTCTTCCTCAGCTGTTGTTCCTAACCTGTGTGTTTCTTTCTTCTGTAAGCACAAAATAGACATTTTGAAACATGTTCATGGAGGTTGCTATTTTTGGTACAACAAAAGCGTATGACGATGCACTGTCAAGCTCCGAAACCAACACAAAAGATGGGTATAAGTCCGTATACATTGCAACATAGTAAGTTTGTGTTAACAATGAATTTTAAGTTGTGTTCTATAGAAAAAATAATTAATGGAAATTCTGAAATAAAGTTTGGAACAACATAAAGGTGAGTAAATGGTGAATAATTTTTTTTTGAGTGAAATATTCCTTTAATGTAGATATGTGTATCCAAATTATGATTATCATTATCATAGAGAGTCTATTATCAATTTTGAGTAAAATGTCTGCTCGTGCACATTTAATATATATTTGTTATAAAAAATTAACTGCTTTAGTTAACTAATTTAATATGAATTAACTGATTAAATATTAGTATAAAGTTAATTTAATGTTCAGAGTATAAAACATTTAAATTATTAATAAAAAAACTAAGAATTTTAATATTTAATTAAATATTATATAAATGACATTTTTTAGCACTATATACAGTATTTATGAAACCTATTGGATGAGGCATATTTAAAGCTTTGTATAATAGCTGATATTTACGCACACTTGAGACTGAATGTCCGTTGAACTGTACATGAATGTTGCTTCAAACTATTAACACTTAGAATTCACGTCACATTGTCCTTAGCCATGGTAAATTCACTGTAACACACACTGTCTCATGGCTTATTGATTTAGTATTTATGTACTGTAAGTGCATGTGTTATATGTGCATCCATGAAAAGCTGCTATGTACATTCTTGATGTCTTCCAGTTACTGTGTGACTGACGTGATTTTCAGGGTAAAGCGCGGTCAATCTAGACTTCACACTCCATTGAATTCCATTCGTGCCGCATGCAGGAAAGTGGAGTACATGCTACTGTAAATTGTACTATTATTACTTGTGATTTATTGTTTACTATAAACAGAAGCCTAGAGCATGACATCACGTCTGGCATGTTATGTGAATAAATTCCTCGGCTTAAGGCTGAAAATACATTATGTAATTAAGTGATAAAGGTCACTAAATAAACCTCTACAGAGCATCCGAGAAGATGTACCTGATCATAATATCTTTCATAATCGTCAAGAGGTTTATTTTGCGATGATATCCAGCTTTTTATTTTTTTTTTTTTGAAGAAATCGTGCAAGGATGATTAAGTGACAGATATTTATCTGTTATTAGTTTAAATCAATATTTTTCGATTACGCTTTATTTTACAGTACATGTACTTGAGATAATACTGGGTAGTATAAACTAAGCTACACATGGCATAAGGTTAGGTTCAGGGTTAGTACCTAGTTATTACTAGATTACTACAATAGTTATTATTATTGTAATTGCAATAATAAGTACATAGTCTGTATAAGTGGAACTGGACTGTAAAATAAAGTGCTACCTATTTTTCTTTTGAAATGTGACACTGAAGACAGGAGTAATGTTGCGCATCAGAAATAAATACATTTTAAAATACATTCAAATAGAAAACAGTTATTTTAAATTGTAATATGTCACAATATTAAAATTGTTACTGTATTTTTGATCAAATAAATGCAGCCTTTATGAGCATTAGAAACTTCTTTCTTTTAATCTTACCGACTTTTTAAACAGTAAAGTTAACGTTATTATGCGAGTAAAAAGTTATTCAAGAGACATGAAACTACTTATGTGACATTGTTTACCTGGAACAACAGACAATTACACTGTCAGATTATAGGGTCCGTAGTTTATTTTGCTTTCTTTAATGATTTAATATTGTCATTACACTTGTATAGTAACTTCTAAATGTCTCAATCGATCATTTCTACCAAGAACTGTGGAGTACTGTATGTGGAAATCATCCTTGTCGTTGGGTGTATGTGTTTTGATGGCGGATAACGCTCCGGAGACCAGGGTGACTGATGAATGCACATTTTGATGTTTATTTTACAGTATTTGTGGGAGCGAGAGGTATGAGCGAGAGAGACGGGGAGAGAGAGAGATGTGCTTCTGATTGGATTGGAGGCAGTGCTGAAGAGGCACAGACACAACGAGAGAGAGTGAGAGAGAGAACGAGAGGGCACGAATGCAGTTTACACATTAGCCCAGCTGCCAGAAATTACAGCAAGCCCAATTCTGCCGGACTGGAACAGGGGGGGGCGTGAAACGAGAAGATGGCAAGGACGCAGAAAATGAAGAGAACCCACCATTGCATTCTCTTGGGAAATGATCTGCGGTGAATAAACAGAAACCGCAGAAGAGACTGAGAGAGAGAGGGAGAACGGGGGGAAGGAGGAGGAGGGGAGAGCCTAGCGTCCTCTGAGGTAGCGCCTGTGGAGCCTGTTCATGCCGCTGCGTGCATGTGTGTGAGTGAGTGCATGAATGCTGACATATTGATTTATAGCCGCATGTGTAATTCTCTAAGACTCCGATTAGCAAGTCGTTTTGCATTTATGCATATGACCGGGACTGATGCGGCGAGCCGCTCGGACACTTGAGCTCCTCTGATATCTCTGTCTGATGTTCTTCGTTTTCTCTCTGGCTTTTTTTTTCTTTGTGCACACGTTCATAATATCAGTCCTTTTGGCATTCTGTTGAGGTTTATCTGTTTTTCTTCCTCTCTCTGCCAGAGCAGTAGACTTACAGCGTCACAAGTGATGGAAAAGAGCCATGGGTGAGTGTCTCGCTTTTCCTGTTTGCTCTTCTTCATCCCTCTTTTCCCTGCATGATGCACTATGAGTTGACCGCAATCATTTCCCTCACCCCTCTTTTTTTCCCGAATTCCTTTTTTCTGTTGTCCATAACCCATTTTATCCCCTTTCATCGTCTTCTCCTACTCTTTCTTTCTCTGCATCTTTCATTCTTTCTCTCATCTGTCACGGTCCCCTCTTTGCTCCCCCCATCGGTCCCCATCTGCCCATCCCTCAACAGCCATTAACAACTGTCTGTGTCACAGGAGCGCTCAACCTAAACCAATGCGCTCAGGTCAAACACATCCTTCACACATGCTTCGCACAAACACACACGCAGTCCTCGTATATCGTCACGGCCGTATATGCATCTGCCGGTGAACTCTGCTTGTATTTCATGGGTGAGGCAGCGAGCGTGCAGATTGATGGTGATTGTGACGGCTTACCCACGATGCTGTGCTTTTGCTGGCTATGCTACCATTGGCTCGGAGTGTGTGTGTGAAGGTTATTTAACTTTAGCACCTGGGAGGAAGGGGAAGCATATAAGCACATAAATACAGTAAAACGCACATTTTGGATACTGCAGCTTTTATATGGTGCACGAACTTGTAGCAAAGAAGTTCAATGAGTTCTCTTTGATATCTCAGTTGTTTCTCTTAGAGAGTGATGAGACTAAATGGAGACCAAATGGAGAGACCTCTTAGATGTTCATTCGTTGTCTCGAGAGTTTCACCAAAATGCCAACATTTGCAATCAAGAGCCAGGGATCTCAGGAATAACCCAATTTCTCATCAAATTCTAATGCTATTCACATTAAATGAATGGCTCCATATTCTTACTGTATGTCAAGTATTGTTTTATTTGTATCAATTTTCTTTCTCCTAAGACACCAAGACCTCCATTAAGACTTCTGAGCGATGAAAGAGCAACCGCTGAGATATAAAACGTCCTGTCAGTTGCTAGTCTACAGTAATATGGGGATCTGCCACCTCTTGACAACGCAGATATAAGCACAACCCTTCCTGAACAATTGGAAAAGATAACAAAAGTATAAAGCGACGATGATGAGAGAGGTGATATACTGGAAACCGCTTTATCGCCCGCGTGACGTGATTCATAAATTGCCGTGAAAAAGAGTTGCGTGATATCACAGAGTGAAATACTGTTGTTGTCTCTACCTCTGTGTAACTGAGATGATGCAAAGCGTCGGATTTATCAGGGAAATCTTCAGAGTTGTAAATCCTTTTCAGAGCCGCTATCTCAGACAGAGGGGCAGGAATAGAGGATGACAAAGCAGACCGAATTGTGTTTCACTGTGCCAAGCGCGAGAAGTGCAAGAGAAAAACGAATCTTGTTTTCAACCTCTCACCTTCGCTTGGTTTCTTGGCACGATGCTCTGACTCGCTTGCAGATGCATTAGATCACACAGAAAAAAGTACAGAATGTGATCTCGGTGCCCTTTGCTGAAGTCTTTGTTAATATGTGTGCCGAAGGTACAGAGTTTGATGTCTGCTAGAGTTTAGACCTATTGATTTAACATGATGGCTTCTAAAATGGTGTAATAAGGCTTTGAGTAGGCAAAAATGGATTGGTTTGTCCCCATGTGCTATCAGATAATACTAAGAAGTGCCTCGATTTACCTGTTTTTCAAGGACAAATGCACTGACGTGTGTTTGAAATGGAATGTTTTCCCTTGTTTTCTTATGTAAAACGCATTGGCACAGCTGTCGCACAAAAACCAGGACAACAGATCCCAAAATCATATCAAATTCATCCAAATATTTGTAAAATGAATACTCTGTTAGCCAAACAAACCCAAATCATGGCCTGTAAATACCTAATTATATGTGTTTCAATGAGTCAAAACAAATCAAATTTGACTTGAGGGCCAAAGCATAATGTATTTTAATGGCTTAATGTGTTTACTGCGTCAAGCACTCTATTCTCATTCCATGATGTAAAAAGCATCAGTTTGTGAGCGTTCACTTTTAAAAGCACAGTAGATTGGTAGATTGGCAGATTTAGAAACATGGCAACCACTTGACCGGCTTCCCCTCTCTCTTTATTCCAGCTACGGCTAACAGGCTTACGTAACGTTCAAGCACGCAAAGAGCCAGTGTTTCGCTAATATTTATCACAGAACATTTTCCATACGGTCCCTCGTAACACCACTTCACTCTGTGAAAATAGAATTGCAGCGATTGTTCTTTGTTTAAAGCATTTGCATTGGCTTCTCACTTCATCTGAAGGACAATCGGCTGTAATTACTTTTTATATAGCGAGAATTGTATACGTTGGATAAGAGGTAAGACTGTATTGAAATAGTAGTTCAAGGACAGAGGGACACAAACACATGTGGGGATTCTGGAAGGAAGGGACTTGGAAAGGGAGAATGTCAGTGCAAGGTCATCACAGAGTAAGAGGTGTGGATGATGCGACTGCACTCATAAAATTAGAGAGTAATGGAAAAATACAATATCGGGCCACTCTAGATCCCTGCCATTACATCATTATGTCTTTTCCTGATTTAATTATTTGTTCCTAATTGTCTGTTCCTCCGGCTCCAGGCTGTTTCCTGCTCCGTAAAGGCCCGTTTTTCCACCCTTGACGCGTCTTACCGCTCCTGCCTGCTGACAGCAAGTTCTTCTTCCATACATCCCCAGACGCTCTCAGAATGCACCTACTTTCCAGCCAGCAAAAGCACGGTGACAGGAGCACAGAGACTTGAGGATATCTGCCGTTAAAAAGGAAGTAGGACCGAAAAGAAAGAACAAATCCTTGATTGGGATTTTTTTTTTTTTTAAATCACTTGACGTTTACTACTCCGAAACCATCCAACGTTTTAAGTTGGAACGGAACCCTGAGGGGCCAAAGAAATGTGTCATCCAATCACACGAAGATCCTTTGATTTCATATCGCACAGAGAGGATCCTAAGCGATACCATTCAACGGGAGATAATTGAACTTCCTGCCTGGCAGGCAGCCGAAGATGGAGAACTAGAAGTTCAAGTGGCTATTCTGGGGATACGTTCAAGCACCCCGCCACTCAGAATCAAATTGCAGGCCAGTTCTGTTGGCGATCTTTTAGCGATCTGTGGCATTTGGTGGTGTTTTTCCTCCCTTGTTCTTTCTAGTTCTGATGAGGGAAAGACTGATTTTGGGATTGTTTTGTATTAGACCTCAATCAGATCTCAACTTTTAGACTGACATTCAACAGTTTTACTGTGTAGGTCTAGAAAGAAAAACAAAGAAACCGAGATCATATGTTATGCTTTGGATTGGCAAGGCTGTTCCCTGCAATCTGGGGCAAAAAGGAAAATATATTACATGCCTTAGTTTTACTATTCAGATTCAGGTAAATTGAAAGACAAAAGGAGAACAAGACCAAAGAAAGCAAAAAGGGGAGGGAGGGGGCCAACTCCTACCTTTTGATAAGTTAAGCTTCTTTTTCCATTTTCATCTTCTTTTCATCTTGAAAATTAGATTTTTGGGGTTCTTTTTTTCTTCCAGATGACCCTTAAGACTGTAAGGGAAATCGTAACACATTGCAGTGACTGAGATAGGGTGGGGAAAAGAAGGGAGAAGCTTTTTTCTTTTTTTTCTAGCTGAAACAGAATGTTCTGTTGGCTTCTCATTTTTGCAGTTTTAGGAATTTATCTTGTCACTCCATCTCGTTTTTATCCCCCTCTCGGTGCCTCTGGGAGAGAATTTAGTTATTTCATCTCCGCTGGAATTGTTTTGATTTGCCCTCCCGACTGATTTGTCTTCTGTACTCCTGTTTACCCCAGACAACATGCTGTTGTGTCTCAAGTCAAAATCAGGAACCTGATAGCATTTGACTAAAGATTCCACAAGGAGAGCCAGGCAACGAGAACAAGAGACGGAAATCTTCTGAATCCTAACCTCCGATCTTAAAAAAGCGTGAGATCTGCTTTCATCCCCCCCACCCCCTTTCCCATCCAGTTTCAGAGGTGTCCTCGGATATTCCTTCCTCTTTTTCCCCGGAATCTGTCAGCATTCCCGACGGGACTCAGCCAGCTTGTATCCGTGCCAATCCTTTGATATTAGCTCCCGGTGTCGTCTGCTTCATTCTGTGAGTAGATCTCGCTCTCTCCGCCTGTCTGCGAGTGTGTGCGTGTGTGTGTGTGTGTGTGTGTGTGTGTGTGTGTGTGTGTGTGTGTGTGTGTGTGTGTGTGTGTGTGTATTTGACTTTGGCTCCATATGGTGTTCTATCCCCTGTGTAGCTGTGCTTATCTATCATCTGTTTATGCGTGTACGTCTAGGTGGGTGTTTAACTTGGATGTGTACGCTACGCGAACGTAAAAATGAGTCAAGGTTAATGGCATGGGCTTCTTTGCTGGGCTACTCATGCAAATAGTGCATAGCTTGTTTTCCGTAATGGACAAATATATGCTCTGCTGCAGATACAGTGTGTTTGTAGAGGCACGTATGTAGCAGGTGTCACATGCACCTTTTAGACTATAGGGTGACACCAGAACATGATTAGTTCCCAGAGGCTGTGCTCTAATGAATGCAAATTGATGTAGATACGCTCACTGGAAGATACAATTATTTTGTTAAATGTTTTTTTTATAAAAAAAGCTCAATAGAGTGGCATATCTATTCTCTGTGCTAATGCATGTGTCTACGGCATGAAGTTTATGTGACGATAGCTATTCGTAATAAATGTGACTGACAATGCTGTTGCGGCGAGAAATGATTGTTTTTTTCCTGCTTTGCCCCCCAGATTGAACAGCTGTGGTCTCTGTCTCTTCTCTCAGCCTTTTTCCCATCACTTGCTCAATCAGTGTCTGGACCTCACTTGGGGCCGGCCAATAATTGAAAAGCTATATTGATATTCTGCTCGGGGGAGACGGAGGGGAAAAAATACACTTTTATTTACAGTTAATCGCATGGAGTGCGATACAAAAAGAAACACATTAGGTTTGAGCATCCTTTCTGGTTAATTATTTCAATGCTGTTAGCTGGGCTTGAGAATAACTAGGTTTTTTGCTTTACTGTGGGCTGACTATGACTTGTTGTCTGGCTGGTAATAAGCTTTGGGGAGATGAAAAATGATGCTGACAGGGCAACAATATGGACAAAATTGGGGGTTTTGCCTGTTGGGCCACACAGTTCAAGGAGGATGTACGTCTCAAATGACAATTGAATTGAATTGAAAAGATGTTGCAATAGAGCTGATGTGGAGGTGTTCCTTTCAAAGAATCTGTTTAAGGCCAGAGATGTGATCCATTTACCACCTACATGGTTCTTTATCATTTAAAAAGGCAGCTTTGCTCATACAGGAAATGTAGTTTAGGAAGGACAAGTTTTGTAAATGTCTTTATTCTCGTGTGCTTCCTGTGGAATGACACCTGTTGGTTTGCAGCCTCCTGTTGAAAGTGTGTGGTTGCTAAAGTTATTGGTAATCTCACAGTCAGAGCGGGCTCTTTCCCAAAATGCCATGTGTTCCTATCTGTAGTCCTGGCACTGCACAGGTCAGCTGCTGCCATACCGGTCAACATCTGTTGCGCTCTTGATCACAGCAGGTCCAGGCTATATTGCTTGCAAATCGCATGTTCATATTTAGCTCATTTATTCCTCTGCAGGAACTCTTGCAGGAAACTCTTCGTGCATAAGATCTAGATATTGCTGTATACGTGCACAACACATACTAATGATCACAATATGTATCATAACATCTGCTCAGACTGTTTTTGAATCTGTATTGCTCTTCTTACAGTAACCTTTCCTTTTATTCACTAGAATTATAATATTTCCACAATATCTAAAGGACTGTACTAGCAGCAATGTATTTTGGTATATGGTTGAGAGAAAAGGTGAAAACCTTAAAATAAAAATGACTTATTTATACTTAACTAAGTTTAGTTATTCAGTAGCATGGTGAATGGTTTATCTGTTGTTGCACACATATCTTGATAACTAACTAGCTGGTGTATATCGGGGTTTCCACACGTTTGACCAATTCATTCCCATGACGTTTACAATAATTTGTGATTTACTTTTTAAAGTAATTTCAATAATTTTGTACAGATTACACTCCTAAACAGCAGCTTAAAGCCACTAAAAGTTTAAGTAGAAAATAATGGTTTACTATAGAAATTTATTTTAGCGTTTCTGTATTTTTGTCTAGTTTTCCATTTCTTTTTACTTTTTAGTCATTTAGCAGACGCTTTTATCCAAAGCGACTTACAAATAAGAAAAAGTAACTAAAACTATAAGTTAAAACTCTATAAATACTATATATACACATTTAAGAAAATTGAGAAATTAAATAAAATGACAAATGCATACAACAACATTTCAAAACTAAACATTTAAATGAAAACAAAAAATAAAGCTAAAAACAATTCAAAATATTAAAACAACAAAAGTTATGAGTATAAAAATTATTCTAACATGACACTAAGCCAAACACCCATATATATATATATATATGTTATTTCATTTCCATGCAGTATGTTGAAGTAACGTTACTAAAATAAATACAATTTATTAAAACTAAAACTAAAGAAAATACCTATAAAGACATAATAAATTCATACATAATTTATGTAAAATTAAAATAGATAAATCAAACGGCAGTAGTTTATCAGTAATCCTAAAAAAAGAACACTGTCAAAAACACATGCTAACAAACAACAACTTACACATAGTAAGAATTGGTTATAAAAACTAAAACAGAAGTGAAACAAGCAGTAAGAAAGAGGATAAATAAAAAGCGATACTTATATCCTTTGCCGGTGTCCCTGCCCGGAGGAGTCGCACGGTAGAGTCGATGGTCTTTACACTCTTCGGTCTTCTCACGAGGAGGGCTTCACACGACGGCTGCCGCGGTAAACTAAGCTTTTTATACCCATCTAACAAAATACTACTCCAATTCAGCTGAACACAATTTCCTGTTAATCACAATAAATGGCCAAGCAAGCGCCCGACACTGACAAGGGACGCGATACAGTACGAGACCAAACGCCATTTCAGCACGTCTCCACACAAATTATTTCTATAATTTAATATTATTATTTTTAATTTCTATGACTTTTTCAGGCCTGTAAATCATATTGAAATGGCTTTATTACTTCTAGATTTCAGTGACATTTACAGTACACTTGTGAGTCATAAATCAAGTCAGAAAAAGGAAATGGTTCAATGGTTCAGAAAAGTGCTTCACTATAATTTCCCCCTAATCTTTCTATTCATTTTCCCCCTCAGTTTTTATTATTGTTATTTTATTTCAATAGGCTTGGAACTGTTTTCTTCTTTTTACTAATGCCTGTGGTGTACAAACAAACAGCTACCAATAGACATGCTGGATGAATAAATCTGTCATCTGTAGCTTTGCGGGTCTTTTGGTCAGATATTCCGGTTTTTGTTGGAAGAGCAAATATTAGTCAACAGTGTTCAATTGAGCAAGACACTTTTTTTTCTTTTTCCGTCGCCCATCCTCTCCCCATCTTTCATATTCTTCATTTGCCTTAGCAGCCACCATTTCTTTATTCTTCAAGTCTCTTTCTCCGTCTAGATTTTCTTCCAGTCCATGTAGAATTCAGGAGTCAGAAATACACATATTCTTGCTGTGATCACAGACTGTGCCACAGAGATGAGATAGAGAAAGAGGGAGGACCAGAGCTTGAGAGCTAATCCATCACCGCAGTCAGTGCCGGGTCCCCTTGTGTGTGTATGAATGAGAGGAGAGCACACAGACACCGTATGAAACAATGCTGTCCAAATACTAAAGCCCTGCTTTAATACGCTTTGCCTGCACCTCCTGGATTTGTTACAATGGCGATTATATGTCACATAGAAAATTCAGTACTAGAGTTTTTCCTCACTTTTCCATCAGCCTTAAAGAGATGACCCAAAAATGGAAATCTTCATTTATGTCATTTAAAACCCATTCGAGAAAAGTCTTTCTTTCGCATAGCACAAAAGAGCTGCACTATAACGTACTATGAAAGCGCACAGTGACCACGAGCTGTCAAGCTACAGAAAGGAAAACAAAATGTACCATGAAGGCACCATAAAAGTAGTCCATATGACTCACTCTGCTTATTCCAAGTCTCCTGAAGCCATGCAAAACAGACTAAGTTGTGAAAAAGTTCTCATCTGCTGCAGCTCTCAAATCTCACTCGTGTCCATGTGCATTCCAGTACGGCACTTCAAGTTTGGTATCTATGACACCAAATGGCATTGGTTCTTGTCTGGCTGCTCATGATGTGCCAAGTATGAATGTGTGGACTAGTAAATTCATTTTGAGAGCTATGGCAGAGAAGACAACCAAAGCTCCAAATAGTGTTTCTTAAGGAGTACAGTTCAAATTCAGTACTTGTATACACCACTGTTTAAGATTACTTGGTGTTCATATTCAAATACTGTACCTGTATTTAGGATGCAGCTTATCCAGCGAAAGAAGAAACGGTTCTATCAGTCTGTTGCTGAAACCTGTCAATGGAAAACAAGTCAGTGTCCAAACACAGAAAAAAAATTTTTTAGATTATTACACTTTCAAACAACTGCTTTTATCGCTGCTGAAACAAATTTAAAATGACAGAATTTACATAACTTTTGAATGGTTTTCAATTTATTTATTAAAAATAAATGTCTGTTTCTTTTAATGGTGTATTTTTATTTTTATTTTTACATTTTAAGTCTATAGAATTCAGTTATGAAAATGTCTATAGTGTAAAAATATATCAGCATCTACAAACTGCTGTTTGCAGCATAATCTAAAAAATACTTCAGTTGCTTTTCACTTGCTTTACCTTTTTTATTTGTAGTTAGATTTTGAATCATAGCCCATATCATCCATTTCACTCACCAAAGGAACAAGGTGCAATGTTTTTGGAGATTATTTTATATTATAATTACTTTCAATACTCAATAATGTAATCTCTACAAATGAGTCAAATACATTTTGTATGTATAAAAACAAATATAGTTCTGAAACTACATCCTGACTGTAGGAGTACAAACGTGTTTTGGTAGATATCAAAGTACATTATTAATAATTAATCCTGCTCTGCTGGAACTACAGTACATACTGTTGAACAATGAAATCTGCTTCAGTGCTAATCACCGGAAATTGATGAGTTATTCTACTTACTAAAGAAAATATGGGAGGAATGCTGTGGCTTACAGGTGGTTAACAGTAGATACAGTAATGCTTAAATGTAAGCTATTGTGTTCTATTCATGGCAGTGAATTGCTCTTGTCATGATATACTGCACCCTTCCTTTTGTAGCATTTGAAATAAGCATGGATAACTTTTATCAAGTGACATGTTCATTGTCAAGGAGACTTGAGAAAACTCTCACATACTAAGGGCTTTGAATACAATCTTCATGTGAGCTGACCTGACCACTCTCTCTGTACATCCTCTTGTTAGTGCACATCCTTTATAGACGGTTTCAACGGCAACAACATAAACAAACGGTACTGCGCATGCGCGTGTTTGTGGCCCTAACTTAACTTCCGGTAGACGTCCAAATAGAATCAATAACAACAGCTAAGTCCCTCTGGAGTAGATTATTTTTTTATAACAAGCAAAATATGTTTGCTTCGTAAATCAGACGGACTGAGATGCAGCAATAACTACTTGGACGGACTTATTAAAAATGCAAATTCACTCTCTGCCAGCAGGAGACGCTTAAAAGCGGGAGAAATAACGTTAACGTTAGAGGTTTGCGCCGGTAACGGCTGTAAACTGAGCTTACAAATGCTGCTTTATCAGACATATAACATGCAAGATGAAATGAAAATGACATCAAACATTTTCTAAAGACAGTGTTCCTTCAGAAATACAGTGATATAAAAACACCTGCGCCTCGTTTTGATTTCTAAACGTGCATTACGTGCTCATGTTATTCAACAAAGCCTTTTGGAAAAGTTTTGATATTCTGGTGGGTCGCCATAAATAAATGTATGTATGTGAAACACATCCCACAGCACAACAACCTGAGCCCAACTTCATTACTCATCACTTTAACTGTGTTTGTAGCCGGCGCCACTAACTAGCCCGATATACAAACACAGACCGGAAGTTAACTTCGGTCCGGGCGCGTGCGCACGATGAAACCGTCTATACCTTCCGCCTAGTTCTCCTACAGGTTGAGTTACCCGTTGTTCAAAGTCAACAGGTCTATTCTCAGTTGCTTACAACTGACAGATTAAAAACTGCTATTGATTAAAAAAAGGCACTTCTATAGATTTTCTCCTGACCTTGTAAGGTCTTGGTCTTCATATCTATATTTAGGCGCATGCATGAATCTCTACTGCTCCCGAGCCTTCACTTTTCCTCGAATAGCTCAGAGCTAGCATGAATCTTGTTCTTGGCAGTTTTTGATCCGGTGAATGTACATGTATTTTTCTACAGGACAGGCACTAGGGGCTATCTCGTTCACCGTGAGGCAGGCTGGCTCCTGGCTTTAATTACACCAGCAGATATCAAGGCTAAGGACAGCCAATCACAGGTTCATCAAAACCGGCCTTGAAGCGCAATTCGTCTCCATGTGTGGAAAGCAGATGGGGGATGGGGGGGGGCGTAAAGGCCTTTTGGGATGAGCAGCTCAAAAAAATCTATATATGCTGTCTAATGTATACACGAGCAGGGAGACCATCCCCACCTACCCAGAGGCTTAGGTCTTAGATCAAAGGACCTAAAGAGACTAAATCTTTGCTTCTGCTGGTAGAGGGTACGATGGGGCTGAGCAAAACAAGGGGAAGGGCGTAAAGCAGACGGCAATATGGTGTCAAAGAAAGTTTACCATGTGGATTAACATTGCACTTCCATTATGGCCTGTTTTAAGCTGACAACTAGATATTTTATGATGGAAACATCACAAATTGTTTTGTTACAACTGTGCAAAACTTTATATTTATAACAAGTGAATAGTTGTAGGTTGCCTTAACAACTATCGTGGCTAATTGATATGGAAGCACTGTGTAATTAGGCCGGTTTTAGTTGAACAGATTGATTAGGAAGTGTTTATATAAGGACTGCGACCAAATGGAAAAATATGCAGGGGTCTCTAGGGGCAGTTTGAAAAGTTTTTTAACTGTGGCCCTGTTTTTCGATTGTCTTAAAGATGCAGGGTGCTCGAGAAACCACGTCCGTCTGAATGAGCAAGGAGAAACTTTTAATATGCACAGCTAAAAACCACAAAGACATCATGCTAATTAAAGCACCACTGCTGTCAAAGCTAAAATATATATATAGCAAAAAATCCATGCTTGGACAGTTTAATTAATGATTTAAGTATTTTATCCACTGCATTAGATATTTATTGCATCCTTCAGGTAAATATGCTTCTGCATTGATGTTTGGCATTTGGTTGCATAAACATGCTGTCAAATTAAGTTTAGCTTACAATCTAAACAATTGGCCTATAAACTACCTAATGGAAAAAATGTGCTGTTAAAACCTGCAGGGAATCTCATCCTATTATACGACTGTTAGGATATTAGCCTGCTATAACACACACAATTCCACCTGCCTAAGCATGTTCAGTGGACAATGTCATCATCGCTCCACCACAGAGTAAAGAAGCTCATTATAAAACACCACGATGGGTCATTTCACATCTATCAGCACTTTTCCAGTGTAAATGAATGCCTTCGGTGGAGGACGCAGACAGTGTTGCCGGTCTTAGATCGTTATAAAGTAAACCATGTGTGCTTTTATATCTGTTCTTTTCTCATATTATGTTCCTGTGCAATAAGGCTTGCATTATTTTAATTAACCTTCTGCATACATAACATCATTTAAGTTTCTCCTCATTATAAACCCATATCTATAGGCTGCATCCATTAGAGGGCCTTTTGCACGCAGATTTATCAAAAGTGCCTGCTGTTATCCAGCACAGCCGTACAGATATAGAGGGACTGGCTTCTCCCCAGTGACACCAGAGTAATTTGGGACGCTGACCTGAGTCCTCCTGGACGGTAGTCCCCAGGGCCCCATCTCTTCCTCCGTCTCAGCCACCTCAGGTTTCCCGTGAGTTTTCGTACAATTTGAAAAATATAACCGGGATTGCTAGTTAATCTTTTGTTTCATATTGTCTCATCTCCAGCTTTAGACTCATAAAATAGAGCGTGCTGTGACAGCCCACGGCACACAGCTCTAATCTGGAGAGGTTATTCCAAGGATGCTCAGTACCAAGTGAATTTCCCAGTGGCCGCAGACCTCTTTAAGCCAGGGCCTGGCGGAGCCATGATGGCACCCAATCAAAACGCATCGATCTGCTGTCAGCTTGAGGTATGAGTTGGAGAATAAGTAGAAGCACAGGCCTGGGCACAGATTTAGCTTTGCTTCAGACTTAAGGAAGGCATGATTGAAGACCAGAAAGACCGTTCTCCGGTCAGGGGAATAAGGGCAGCTTTCAGCAGGGGACTTTAAGTGCCTCCTCTCTTAACTTTATGGACTATCAATATGGACATGTACAACAACAAAGGCACTTTATAAAGATAGTATGTTAAGTATGATTACATATAGACGAAGTGTTTCTTTTGCTACTCTTACGTGAAATCAAAATGTCAGAGTACAACTGAGTTCTTTCATGTAATTGTGCTCTTTAAGAGCTCTGACTAAAAAAGGTCTGTCTGCACTGTAGAAATGGTACACTGTGACATCTCTTTGAATATGATCTCTTTGTTCAACTATGTTTTTTTATAGCTTAAATCACTGTCGTAATTGCTCAACAGTCTTCTATAATTTTGCTGACTATGAATGCATACACTACTGTTCATGTTCAAAAGTTTGATGTCAGTAAGATTTAAAATGATTTTAAAAGATTTCACCAAGGCTGAATTTATTTGATCAGAAATACAGAACAATTTAAAATATTGTTACCATTTGAAAAAAAAGGGTTTTCTATTTTAAAATGTATTTTATTCCTGTGATGCAAAGCTGAATTTTCAGCATCATTACTCCAGTCTTCAGAGTCACATGGCTCTTCAGAAATAAATCAAATTAATATGCTGATTGGCTGCTTAAGAAACATTTCTTGCTAGCAAAACTGAACCATATTATTTTATGACATTTGGTTTTGAAAGTACATTTTTCTAAAATACTCTGACAGTTCAGTCCAGTGTAGCTACTAGTGTAGTCCAATTCCTGAACCAATGTTGTTTTTTAATGAGCCAATTACATTTTCTGAATCAAAAGCATATCATATAGGCCCACTTTTATAGACTAAACGATTTTTATCTGAATGATTTTATTTTATTCCATTATGTTAAGATCTGACATGACTACTTCATTTGGCAACAGATTGCTCAGAAATGATCTTTCTTTGTTTCTCCTCAGAAGTACTTCTGTTAAGGAATCAATTAGAATCAGAGTGATTATAATTACAGTCCCTAAATATTAGTGTACTATAGAGCGAGCATTTTTATGCTTTTAAGCTTATAGAAAACAGTAGCATTCGTAAAGGAACTAAATTTACTGACTTATTAATTTTCAGATCAGATGAAATGACCAGGTCACTGACAGTTGACGTCAGGCTTTGCTAAACAAGCATCAAACGTTGCTTGCCCAATACAGCAATCTAATTAATATGCATAAACAATTTAATACATTTACATTGCTGTGTAAATATGATTGGAAATGTTAATGAAGACAAAGTAATGCAACAGTTTAGTATGCATAAACAAGCACCTTACATTAATGTGCTACACAGTTTGCTTATTTGCTAAAGTAATTGATTTGGTTAATGACGATGCTACCTCTAATGAGCCACTGACATTTCATACTTGCTCAGTGTTAGTTTTATATTCCTGCACTCGGTTCACTTCTTACCTTTGGGCTTAGTTAAAAGTCTGCATACAAGTCATGTTTCTCAGTGTAGCTGTTTCAGTCCAGCCGTAATGCTGTGATTATCTGCACAGAGACAAGCTGAGAATGACACATAGCACTGTTGCTTTGCATGGCGCTAAAATGCTTATTTTTCTCTTAGTTAGATCATTCATTTAGGCTAAAAGTTGTTTGAAGCAAGTTTACAAACTGTTACATGACTGTATCTGGCCAGAGCATCTGTGATGATTTGGCAGGCATAGTGTGGTTTGCTAAATATAATGCAGTATCAGTTGAGCACATTTTTAATGTGCTGTGTGCTGAGTTAATTTTAAGTTTGTACAATTTCATTCTGTAATACGCAAGTACTAAATAACCCAGTCATGCAGAACAGATAATGTTAACATTGGCTAGATCTGTTGGTACAAAGGAACTGTAAGGCTCCCATGGGAAGTTCAGGTTACAACACAATACATTTTATAGCCACAAGTTGTCTTACTCTACTAGTATGGTATGGTATTTTCCTTATGTGCTGTTGTCCGCAACATTTTGCCATAGGGTGGTAGAAACCGTGTGAAGAGACATTGGCTCAGCGGGTTTCAGATTTGTTTGTACGTAATAAGGCACAGGGAGGACATCTTGAGAATGTTTTTTTTTTCACACGGCTGGACTGTTCTTTGAAATGCTCCATGTTGGGGTCTCATACATAAGCATGAGCAATGTTTGCTTTTGGCGTAGAAGCAGCTCGCTTGTGGAGGTTGTGTACATCACTGTTTTGAGGCTGAAACGAGATTTGGCAGTTAAAAAATGCTGTATTGCTTTCAGTATAAAAAAATCAATGAGGAGGCTATTTCAATTATTATTCTGTTGTCAAAGTAAGTCAGTTAAGGCCATTTTGCATTGTTTCCAGTTTCAGAGCGCACTGACAGAGGCACTGCTTTCCAAGCTTGTACACAAAATCCTGTCGCTTTGTCGTGCATGACTATTAGCAGCACACACTGCCCAAGATTAAACTATTTTATTGTTTTGCATCTGCCACACGTCGTTGATCAATCAGAGGTCATTTTATGGTATTGTCTATTTTCACTGAGTGCAAACAGACAACCTTGTTAGCAGAGGCTATTGTCACAAACGTCTTCTATTATTGCCCTGATATTTTTAACTTTAGTGCAAATAACAAAGTACTTTGTATGTTCTGTAAATGTTGTGTGAGTCACATCTATATCTGCACTTACTGTGAAATAGATGCAATTTGTTGTGTTTTTTGTTCTAACAATATCTACCAGTAAGATATTTTTTAAAGAAATTAATACTATTTTATTCAGCGAAGATGCATGGAATCGATCAAAAGACAGTAAAGACTTTTAACCAAATGTTTTTGAGCAGCAATTAAGCATATTAGTATGATTTCTAAAGGATTGTTAGACACTGAATACTGGAGTAATACTGAAAATTCAGCTTTGCACAAGAACAAATTACAGTGTTAAGTATATTACAGTTATAGAAAACAGTTATTTTGAATTGTAATAATACTTAATACTATGGTTGTACTATATTTGAATAAATAATACAGCTTTGGTGAGCATAAGAGGTGTGTTGACCCCAGACTTTGGAACGGTAGTGTAAATTGCATCTCCCTTTTCACACTTGCCTGGCATGTTGCTTTTATGTGGCCAGGAAGAGCGTTGATAAATTATTTCCCTTCAGTCTGCTTATCAATCATTCAGGCCAGTTTCGGATTAATATATTTTATTTAAATCATTTTGTTAGTTTTATTAGCGGTGCACTTACTTACATGCACCAGCGCATACGATGCACACACAAACACAAACAATATTTATACTGTCGGGCCTGTATCCTTCCTATAATAACCTCAATCAGAGGTTACGCTTTACGCAAGGAGAGCTCATCGCTTGCACAGGAAGAGATGATGACTCTGAGCGAGGAAGAAGTGCATAATCAAAGTCTTTTAATAATGGACTGAACGACCCTTTCTCACTGTAATAGTCGTTCCTTCTGTTCATACTCTCCGCTCTCTTTACAGCTATATTTGTGTATTTACCAGATACACAGTGTGTTGCGCATGACTTTCATGCTGTTTTGAGAAATCAAGCATAGGAATGTAAAATGCCTTTTAATCAATGAATCATTTTCTGCAAGCTAGGCTAATGAGAGCTACATCATAAGACTTGAGTCGATGCAGATCAGATCTTTACGAGATCATCTCATCTGCCTCACATGATCTCAACTCATCCATGTGATGTTCAGGTCAATGAGCATGTGTAGTGGCCGTTCTGCATTGATTCTGTTCAATGGAGGAGCTTTTAATGGTCTTTACAAACTCTGATGACTTGAGTGGTTCATTGCACAGCCAAAAGCGGAGTCAATTCGCACCCCCATCGTCTCTAATATCTCCTATAATGAAACGCTGACCTCACCTCCAATCCTAGGGATCAAGTGTCTCGGGTTTAGTTTCTCTGAAGTGAAGAATCTCTGTTAAAAGTTTTTTTTCTTCAGTAAAGATCTTAAAGCATAGTGATTTATGATGCTCCACTGCCGTTCTGGGTGATTGGATCAATACGAGGGGCAAAGCTGGGATCTAGCCATTGGTTACCCTTCATTTATTGCCATTAAAAGGGAAACTAAAAAAGCCCCGGTCTTGTGAACCTATACGAGTCTTAATCCAGACTTTGATCACATTAAAAGCGTACCAAAGCTCACTAACCTCTCCTAACACCAGCAGAAATGGGCTGTGAGAGGATGAGCAGGAATACTGCAGGCCTTCTCCATCACATATGTGCTCATGTTGCTTGTCCCATCTGTTATGCATGTACCATGCATACATTCATTTAAGTACAACAGAGGTAGACTGGAGCTTAAATTATGCGTCACATTTGAGGCAACATTTTTCATCCAGGGCCAAAAAAATGCTTTTCAATCATAATTAAGCTTGACTTGAGGTTTTGTACAAGGCGATCAGCTCATAAGTCGGCTGTTAACACTGTGGAGGCGTCGAATGTCAGTCATTGTTCTCCTCTCACTCGCATTCAGACTTTGCAAGAAAATGAAACGCCAATTGCAATGCATTTAACTACATGTTGTGACATTTTGATGTGAAAGTGAACAGAATGTTTATTATGCAGGCTGGTGCTTAATTTCTGTTATTATATCTATATATTTTTTCTAGTAGAAGGGTGGCATTTAATGACTTCAAAAAATAAACATTAATATATACCTTTGGTTTTTAATATTTGTATTTTGTGGTAACCGTTATGTATTATATACATTTTAAGTGGCATCAGTTATTCAACTATAAAAGTGTTTCTAAATCCAAACTAAACTAGTTACATGAACCAGTAGTGGAGAGAATTGTGTGAGAAGCTGTACAGTCTACAATGGCAAGAATTCATTATCTGCACAATACTGTCTGTCACACACCGTTTATGAATTATTTCTTTACATGCTGTGTACTATATCCAATTCCCAATATAATCTGCCATGGCCTGCAGACCAAAAAAACACTGTTTGTTTCGAAGCAAGGTTCAGATCTCAAAATGTTCAAATGTTTCAAAATGCTGTCAAGATAAAAACCCTGCGACGCAGGATGTGACCGGTTGTCCGAAGATAGTTTTTCCTCCTTTTGTCTCGTTTATTTTGTGAGCTATATTCCTCCTGGCAGTTCCACCAGATTAATTGGTTGTGACATGACAAGCCACACTGAGACTCAATTTCAAGGCGAACATTATGAATACTCTAAAGCCTTAGATCTGATCTGAGGATTTGCACATGGCAAAGCAGTTTAGAGAGGCTGTGATTCACCAGAATGACGCGTTTGTCATCACCTTTGTGTTCCGCATTACAATGACAATACAAATATAAATAAGTTTCCTAAAGAAAACATGAGTGGTGCTTGCCTTTTGAAAAATTTGCTGCAATGTGAATGGTTGCCAGAGTGTTGCTATGCCTTTTACCAGGGTGTTATATGTTCTGCTGGTTGCTAGGGTGTTTTAGGTGGTTGTTAGGATGTTTTGGGAAGTGAATAGGGTCTTATAGTTGGTTGTAAGGATGATCTGATGATGGGTGTTTTAGCTAGTTGTTAAGATGCCCAGGGTAGTTGATAGACTAGTTTGTTTTAGGTGGTTGTTACGATGTTCTGGGTAGTTTTGTCTGTATTGATATTTGTGGGCATGATTGTCGGTGGTGGTAGTTATGTTTGAGGCCTATAATAAAAGTGTATCTCTTAGCGTGTGTGCGCGTGTGTGTTTGTGTATAGCAGAGACAGCGAGCGTCAGAGAGCTTAAAGTGATATTGATGTTGGTCTTGGGTCGGCATGAATGTGTTCGGGGGAATTTTTATATTAATATTAATAAACTAGTGTTTTCTAAGTCGGTCTTTCAAGGATGAAGTTGCAGATCCCGACTTGCCATCTCCTCATTAGACCCGCCTTTAAGAAATGCATCTGTACGGATTATGATTATAATGAAAGAGTTTTCTATGTTTTATTTCGTTAAGTACTAATTTAAAGCTTTCTATAGATATATTTATCATGTCTAAATTGATCAAACACGCTATGATCAGCTGGCCGCTGGTCGTTAGCTACTTTAAAAAACAAAAACTTACATTTAATGAATAAAAAAATGCTCCAAATGTTTTTGGATATGTTATTACCTTAATAAAATAACGAAACGAAATACAACCACTTTACCATTTCATACAAAACTGAAGTATTCTAATTGCTGAAACAGTGTAGTATAAGCTGTTTTGGGAGAAGGGAAAAATAAAATACGCGCTCAGGTCGGACTCGGGCTGGTAACTCTGATAAGCTGTCGGACACGGGCCGGGCTAAGGCCTATATTTTAGGCCCGTTCAGGGCTCTAGTTTGATAGGGTGTTTAGGTGGTTGATAGGGTGTTTTAGGTGGTTGTTACGATGTTCTGGGTAGTTGATATAGGGTGATTTAGGTGGTTGATAGGGTGTTGACTGTGAAACACAGTAGATTTTAATTATATGCATTTATGGTGTAATTACTACATTTTCGTTGTGAATCCATGTTCACATTTACCGCAATCAGTGCGCTGTTACTTCAATTCTTCACTTGCAGTGCAGCAAAAATAGACTTGGTGTGGAAATGATCTCTGCACTGCTGCATACGCACCTGCTCCTGGGTCGCACTGCTGGACCATAACCACGTGTGCAGTGTGAATGCTTTTAACATCAAACATGAGCGCGGAAAAAATACGTACCTGCAAATTAATGGAGTAATGTGAACCTGACGTAATGTGTGTGCGCTGCAAGTGTGCATGAGCGCATGGTCTACTGGAGAGTGCGCGAGCGCTGATTAGTTTAAACACTGGCAAGAATTAAAAAGAAAATACAATTTATAAACTTAAGTGACGATGCAACACTGCCTCGATTGGTGCAAGTGACAATTCGTGGGTCAATTGTGCAGCATTCAGCTCGCTTATAGTGCAGACGCGATGTCAATCGGAGCACCCCTAGTTGTTACAAAGTTCTTGGTGGTTTATGTGGTTAAGATGTCCAAGGTGGTTGACTGGGTATTTTAGGTGGTTGCTATTGTGTTTTTTGTTAATTCTTAGAATTTTTTGTTGGTTGACTAAAGTATTTTTAGCTGAATGTTACACTCTGTCTACATCGGACGCAAACAGCGCTGCGCAACAAGATACCATAGAACTCATTATAATCAGTGATGCTGTCTACACAGGATGTGGAGCGGCGCGACACGACAAATCCTGACAGTAAACTGCTGCCACGTTCTATTTGTGACGTATTGACCCAAATTTCAAATGATTTTCAACGGTCGCTTTGTCGCATCCAGTATAGACAGACTTTAGCTGTTGCGACGAAGTGCAAGTCGACAACTGTGGCGTCCGTGTAAACAGGGTGTAAGTTTCAGAAATCAAAACTTTCTCGTTAGTCTAAAAACAGCTTATACTGAAGCCAAGCTGCCAAAGTGACCCATTTTGAAATGTATCACATTATGACGTCTAGGGGTGTGACGAGACACGAGATTCATTTTTGACTTTTTTATTTTTTTTATCCTCAATGATGAAATATATAGGGAAAAAGTATTTTATTCAACTGAAAAACACAAAATGCAAAAAATGTAGGTGCATTTTGAAATCAACTTATATTTTATGAAATTAAACTTCTTTTTTAATGAATTATATGCAGTAGGCTAATAAACAACATGTAAACTAGAGCTGCACGATTCTGGAAAAATTGAGAATCAGTTTTTTTTTAATATAAATCGGAGATCACAATTCTCTCACAAAATAACTTAATTTACTAGTGGTTCTGACAAAATGTTCATTGCTTGAGTCTTTTAAAAATATATATAATAATTTGAACAAATAAAACAGACAATAAGTGTTTATACACAAACTATAACATTTTATCCCAGTACTTCTGTTATTTAAATGTGTTAAACATTTAACACATGGCTGCAGCTAATGATTATTTTTATTGTCGACTAATCTATCGATTCTTTTTCAATTATTCTATTTATTATTTTCTCATCAGTTGATGAATTCTTTAGTTAAACTAAACAGAACAAGACTTCTCCGTCTCTGTGAGTGCATTAAACCCGTCATGATTATATAGGCAACTCGATGTCCCGTGTGGATGTGAATCCTGACAATGTAAAGGCGTCAGTTCGGCTATAAATGCGGTTCTGACGGTCGGATAATAATATAATGCTCTATGAACGCTCTATGAAGTGAAGTGATATTGCCATACTAGCCTTTACCTTCTGCTCTAGAGTCTTGTTTGTGTTATACATGGCAGAAGAACAGTCTTAAGTAGGGATAACTGCAGGCTCGCGCAATGGGTGTGGCTGAAGGTGCAACGCGCTCCATGCTAATCATGCTTAATATCTGTAACACAGAAATTGAAATTGAAAAGAGCGTTTGTGTTGCTCTTTCTGGATCAGCAGCAGCATGAATGCAGAGTTGAATGTCTTTAACACCTGTTTCACATCGCGAGTGTCAGTGGAGCTTGAGCAGCGCATATTTTGTCGACGCCTATATGAATGACAGCATTCACATCGGAAGTGTGACGATGGCCAACCCTCTGATTCATCAACATGGGCAGCTGCAAAACGTGCTTCTCACGCTCCAATGACACTCGTGATGTGAAACCGTCTTAATAGACATAGCTGAATCGTAGGCATTCATAAGATGAACAAGATCGCGTGGGTGTTTGAATCAAGATCGCAAGTGCAATTTTTAATGATTAATTGTGCAGCACTAATGTAAACATTGCAAAATATTTTGTGAGGATATCGTCACGTTCTCGCGAGACCAGTCGGATCTGGCGAGACACATCAGATCTCGCGAGATCTCGTGCCACGGGATCTCGTCACATCCCTAATGACGTCATAGCGCACCGAAAGACGATGAAGATCAACGCCTACTTCTATTTGCGCATATAGCAGGTAAATAACAAGACAGGCAAACGCAGGTTTTCTCAGCAGCCGGAAGATGACTCTGAGGATAAGACGTTGTGCAGTGCCAAGTTGTGGAAAACATTAGGAAAGAGTGGATGAACTTTGTTTTTAATAAAGTTCCAGATTATGTCAGTAAGCACCTGGTCATTTGTTTGCTGCAATTTACCACAGATTTGTTTTTAAGCAAGACAAAATTCAGTGCAGGATTTTCATAGATATTGAAACAAAAAGACAATGATGTGCCAACTAAATAGGATACAACAGTAATGTCGCAAAACACAAGTTTGATTTACAGTGTTTTTATCAGGTGTCATTATTGCGTTGTCTGTTACCGATAGTTTGATATGTACTAAGTATTTATACGTTTTTAACCTAAAGTATAATGATTACACACCACTGGGCATTTACTACCATGTATAGAATGCACCACTTCTATCCAAACAGAGCATTCAGATGAAAGGGACAGAAAATAGCTGATTACTTCTTTTAATGTAAAAATCTTGTGAACATTACAAGTGGACCTCATTTTATATTTTTACAACCCCTAGATCTAAGTATGAGCAATAGTCAGTGATGCTTGTACCAATGTTAAAAAGAGTAATGTATTTTTACAGTTTAACAATTTTATCTGGCCAATAAGAGAAAGTGTGACGAATACGATGAGATTTTGGGATTTTATATCAAAAACATATTTGTGGACATTGTCCCAGTCTTTACCAGTTTGAACAGCTTGGGGTTTGTTCCACACAAATGACTGACAGACTCAATGTCTGTGAGCAGATCTTTTTTTCCAGAGATTCGTTGGCAGACTGTGTGTGTGTGTGTGTGTGTGTGTGTGTGTGTGTGTGTGTGTTGTGTGTGTGTGTGTGTGTGTGTGTGTGTGTGTGTGTGTGTGTGTGTGTGTGTGTGTGTGTGTGTGTGTGTGTGTGTGTGTGTGTGTGTGTGTGTGTGTGTGTGTGTGTGTGTGTGTGTGTGTGTGTGTGTGTGTGTGTGTGTGTGTGTGTGTGTGTGTGTGTGTGTGTGTGTGTGTGCACACGGGTCTAAAACGTGTCCGTTTTTGACAGAGCTGGCATGCAGCTTGTTGTCCTGGCGATATCTATTATAAGTGAGAGACAAGCTAAATCTGTTATCTTAATGATCAACACTGCAAAGAGAGAGAGAGAGAGAAGAAATGAGATTGAGGGAGGGTGAGAGAACAGAAGAGAAGGATTAACGCCGTCTGAACCCTTTGGGGACAGAAATAAAAATAAAAGAGAAGCCACATAAATGGATATGAAAGAAGGAAATCAATGAGAGTAAACTATGAGAAAGTAACCGAATGAAGCTGTGCTCCCAGACGAATGCTGGGAGAACAGATGGGGCAAACGTAAATAAGAACAAATATGTACTTAAACAAGTTTTTGGAACTGTATCAGCTCAGCTGTTTGCATGCATGACGCTTTTTTGTGCTACCTATGCCGTAAAGTTTACTAAACTGGCTATATTTGAACAACATCTTTATTGTGTTGCATTCCCGCAGGCTTTTTCTTCTAACAGTGGATGCACAGGCAAACATTAGGTCTAATTTGCAGTAATGAACAAGCGTATTTGGATTTCCAAGAATTGTTTGCTTAGCTGTGTCATTGCAGATGCTTGTTTGTTGTGCTCGTATCATGTAGATGTTGTTTATAAGAGCCAGATTGGACAGGAAATGAAACATGCACGCAGGGAGAAGGCCAGGAACTTCAGCTTGAAAGGACTGAGCAAAAAAGTACAAACATCAGTTGCGTGGTTTCCTTTGAATAATGTGTGTAGTAACAGGCTGCTTCTCTCTTGATGTAGTCAAAGAAAAAAACATAGCAAATATTTGACCCCCAGTGGCAAGGGGAGAAAATAAGTGTCATGTACGATCGATCCTCCATACAAAAATGTCACGCTTTGAAACACTGACTACCAATTGATGTGCTTAAAAGAGAGAGATGCTACACCAGACTGAGGGTATTTTAACAACATAAACTCCCATATAAACACATTTGTGGAGACTATACAAAGTCACACTGCTGTTAGATGTCATTGACGGGTTTCAGTTTATTTACTCATTCAGTTTGTTTGTATTTCTTTGATATTATTTTTTACATTCATATTTTTTATATTTGTATTTATAATGTAGTATAATCATTTATATTGTTTCAACATTTTTATATATGTGACCCGTGCCGGCAAAATGAGTTATTTTTATTTCCATTCTCCATTTAAATGATATATGATTTGTTGGAATTGGATAAAAAAGGACTTGAGCTACAGCCATTTGAAAGCGACAGAGTCAGCAGAGTTAATTATCTGAAGATTCCTCAGCAAAACGACTAAGCAAGTTCAATGCTGCATATTTTCCTCAATTCTTTTCTTAAAACTGTCATATGATGCGATTTCAAGTTTTCCTTTGTCTTTGGAGTGTTACAAGCTGTTCATGCATAGATAAGATCCCTGAAGTTGCAAAGACTAAAGTCTCAAAACCAAAAGAGATATTCTTTATCAAAGTTAAGACTCTGCCATGCCCACCTAAAACGGCTCATTTAAACACGCCCCTACAGCTACGTCATGATTTGGAAATATTTGCATAATGCAGCCCAAATGTTCCCGCAAAGAAACAAGGTGTGGTTTCAGTAACCGCGGTAGTGTTGATGCAGCCATGTCAGGTAGACACTGTGTGTTTGTAGGTGTAACAGATGTGTATGCCAGTAAGGGCGGTGTGTAAACCTCACTCTCCTGACCTCAAAAAGAGGCGCTCTAGCGACTGACGCTAGAGGCTGTAGCCTTTAGCCTCCTTGGTAGAGCGCCCGTCTCCCGTGCCGGCGTCCCGGGTTCGAGACCCGCTCGGTGTGATGGTGCGGACTCGGGGGGGTTACATTGGTGCCGTGACCCGAATGGGAGTGAGGTTTAGGGGGGTGATAGTGTAACGGATGTATGCCAGTTAAGGGCTGTGTGTAAACCTCACTCTCTGACCTCAAAAAGAGGCGTTCTGGCGATGACGCTAGAGGCTGTAGCCTTTAGATGGTAGCCCATAAATTTGCCTCCCGCGCCGGAATCCGGGTTCGAGACCCGTCGGTGTGATGGTGCGGACCCGGGGGGGTTACATAGGCTAATGCAAAAGCACTTTATTTGGCCTTCCGAAAGTAGATGCATTTAGGAATCATTAAGATTACTTTCAACAGAACAGCAATGCATTTTATGGACGACTGTTTCGTGAACCTAGGAGAGGAGGTAATTCTGACTTTGCTATGACAATCTGGCGCTTCTGAATCAGCTACTGTAAGTATGTGTTGTTATTCGTTTAAGTATTTGCTATTGACTGTTCAATGAGGAGTTTTGCGTTGTGTAGTGTGTGTGTGTGAAAATGTATGTGTGTGTGTGGGTGTGGTGTGTGTGTGTGTGGTGTGTGTGTGTGTGTGTGTGTGAGTGTGTGTGCGTTCGTGCTGCGTGCGTGCGTGCGTGCGTGCGTGCGTGCGTGCGTGCGTTGTGTGTGTGTGTGTGTGTGTGTGTGGTGTGTGTGTGTGTGTGTGTGTGTGTGTGGTGTAGTGTGCGTGTGTGCGTGTGTGTGTGCGTGCGTGGGGGGCGTGCGTGCTGCGTGCGTGCTTTGCGTGCGTGCGTGCGTGGCGTTATGCGTGCGTGCGTGCGTGCGCTGCGTGCGTGCGTGCGTGTGCGTGCGTGGCGCATTGCGTTGTGCCCTGCTTTTATTTGCCCCCGTGCGTGCGTCTCTGCGTGCTGTGCTGCGTGCACACAAAGCTGGAATGCTGCGCTTTGCAACAATAGACCTGCAAATTGTGGGCTTAGAAGAGGGCTTAATGAACTCATTTTTTTTGTGTGAAAACCTCAAATTCGACCAAAACGGAAATTTTTCCCCTTTTACCTGTAGCTTAAAATTATACCGTGCGCATTCCGACTCATTTTGCCAGCACGAGTCACATAGGCCTATATTATATATGAAATTATACTCCAGATGCACTGATGCTTGAGAAGGAAAAGTGATGCATTAAGAGCTGGGGGGTACAAACTTTTGAACAGAATGGAGATTACATTTTTCTTATTTTGCCTAAATATCATATTTTTTCATTTAGTACTGCCCTTCAGAGGCTACAGACGAGAGTTACATGTTTCCCAGAAGACAAAATAAGTTACATTTACCCTGATCTTCAAATGCAAAAAGTTTTAAATTAGTATATATAATTTTAATAATTTCTGTAAAATATATGATTTTTTTTTACTAATTTGGATATTTGATATATTTTATTAACTTTTTTTGTTTTGTTTCTTTCATGTACTCATTTTCACACACACATACACACATAATAATTTTGTCATTCAACTTCAACTTTCAGATTTTTTCCCCCAGTATTTTTATCTTCCATTAATCTCCCAATTGCTTAGATTTTTTTAATGCATGTATTAATTCACTTTTCATATCTATTCTCTTCTGCAGTAATTTCATTTGAAATTTGTTCACTTATTGATTACTGCAACATTCACTTGTTATTTTGCACCCTATCGTACTCTGTCATGCTCTTTCGTCCCTTTCACTGCATTCTGTTCCCTCTTTTATTTGCCCCCCCCCCCCCCCTCTCTCTCTCTGACTGCTGCCGTGGCAACAGCAGACCAGAAGCTCGAGAGATGAGATTGGTGTCAGGGCTTGGCAGCTGTGTGTCTGTGTGAAATGGAAGGGTGCAGCTGGATCGTGGCAAATGTGTTTTTTGGTGTGTGTATGTGTGAATGTACCCAGCGTACTTTGATACATTTTGACCTTTCTCCTCTGTGTGCGTGATTGTGTGTTTTAAAGTGAGCCTGTTGAACATTCTGCCTAACCCCATAGAGCAAAGCTATAAATGGCCGTCATCTACATCACAGCCATCTGAACACACAGATGAGGCTGCTGCAACACACACTAGAAAAGGAACTGTTGTTATAATTAGCAATGCTACAGAAAAAGATCAAACTAAAATGAAAATTGTCATCATTTTCACTCTCATGTCGTCCAAACTAAAAAATACCATAGAGTAGTCCATTTTAGATTATTTTTGCACAACATTCCAAGTCTTATAAATCCATATAAATGTATATTTACAGAAAATGCTCTTTAGCTCTCAGATCTTCAAATTTGAATATAGCCAATTGGCATGCCTTGTGCCAGGTTTGATGTCACCAATCACAACATTGGTCAGTAGCTGGATGGGAGACCTCCTGGGAAAACTAGGTTTCTGTTGGAAGAGGTGCTAGTGAGGCCAGCAGGGGGTGCTCACCCTGTGGTCTGTGTGGGTCATAACGCCCCAGTATAGTGACGGGGACACTATACTGTCAAACAAGCACCGTCTTTCGGATGAGACGTTAAACCGAGGTCCCTGACTCTCTGTGGTCATTGGCTCTAAAAATCCATGGCACTTCTCGTAAAGAGTGGGGTGTAACCACTGGTGTCTCTGGCCAAATTCCCACCACTGGCCCTATATCAATACACTTGATTGTCTCTATGACTCTCTCTCCTCTCCACCTGTAGCTGTGTGTGGTGAGCGCATACACTTGATTGGCTCTATGACTCTCTCTTCTCTCCACCTGTAGCTGGTGTGGTGAGCACACTCTCTCTCCTCTCCACCTGTAGCTGGTGTGTGGTGAATACACTTGATTGTCACTCTCTCTCCTCTCCACCTGTAGCTTGACTCTCTCTCCTCTCCACCTGTAGCTGGTGTGTGGTGAGTACATACACTTGATTGGCTCTATGACTCTCTCTCCTCTCCCCTGTAGCTGGTGTTTGGTGAGCGCATACACTTGATTGGCTCTATGACTCTCTCTCCTCTCCACCTGTAGCTGTGTGTGTGGTGAGCGCATACACTTGATTGTCTCTATGACTCTCTCTCCTCTCCACCTGTAGCTGGTGTGTGGTCATACACTTGATTGGCTCTATGACTCTCTCTTCTCTCCACCTGTAGCTGGTGTGTGGTGAGCGCATACACTTGATTGACTCTATGACTCTCTCTCCTCTCCACCTGTAGCTGGTGTGTGGTGAGCGCATACACTTGATTGTCTCTATGACTCTCTCTCCTCTCCACCTGTAGCTGGTGTGTGGTGAGCGCATACACTTGATTGGCTCTATGACTCTCTCTCCTCTCCACCTGTAGCTGGTGTGTGGTGAGCACACTGGTGCCGTTGTCATGTGGCAGCTGTCGCATAATCCAAGTGGATGCTGCACACTGGTGGTGGTTGAGGAGAGACACCCCCACATGATTGTAAAGCGCTTTTGGTGTACAGCAATACACAATAAAGCGCTATATAAATGCATCATTCATTCATTCAACATGCCAGTATGAATATGCGAACCTGCAAATGAGATTTGCTACAGGTGGGAAGATTTTCAGAAACTTATTAGCCTATTTGTCACAAAGCCTTCATGACTTCAGAAAACTTGGAATATTTTGTACTTTTAAGGTGTTTTTTTTACCCAGCTTGACATAGTACCTGTGCCAATTATCTTGTGCTTCATAGACCGAAGAAAGCACACTGCTGTTCAAAAGTTTGGTTGTTTGGATGTCTTATGTTTATCAAGGCTGCATTTATTTGATTAAAAATACAGTAAATCAGTGATATTGTGAAATATTCCAATTTAAAATAACTCTTTTAATGAAGCAGCAATTCCTCCAGTCTTCAGTGATCCTTTATAAATCATTGCTAATTAGGTACTCAAGAAACACTTCTTATTGTTATCAATGTTAACAGCAGTTGTGCTGCTTAATTTTTGTAGAAGAAGTGATACATGTTTTTCATGACTCTTTGATCAATAGAATGTTCAAAAGAACTGCTTTTATTTGAAACATCTATTTTTTCAACAAAATAAAACTCTTACCTGTCACTTTTGGTCAACTGAATGTATCCTTCCTGTATAAAAGTATTCACTTCTTCCAGAAAAATCTCACTGACCTCAAATGTTTGAATGGCAGTGTATAGGTTTGGAACAACACGAGGATGAGTAAATGAGAATTGAACTCAAGCATTCATCTTTAAGTGTTACCTCCTCTTTCCATGAGTCTAAATATCTCAATTCAAATAGATGAGAATTGAGTCATCTAAGTGTGTAATTATACTACAGCAGTCGGGCTGTATGTGTGAGAGTCCAAAGTTATTATGCATTTATTCTACTGATCACTGGATCAAAATATATCATCCACTCACGCCACAACAGCGCCAAGTATTTAATGTGTTTCTCCCTATATATGTGTGTGTAGCATTTCTGTCTTTAGCGTTCTAGGCATTTTTGTCTCATAGGCTGTACTGAAGTGAACTAGAAACCTAGACAGCAATTTTAAACATTCAAAGATGCCCAAAAATACCGTCTAGCGAGACAGCTCACTAGGTTTTGAACCACAGCCATATTTTCTTGGAGAACAAGGCTTTGCTGCAGCACTTGGATTAGCAGAGGTGTTGTGGTGTGGAACCGTGTGTTGGAGTAAGATCCGTGTTTGGGTGTCCTTATTTATTGATCCATTTGCTTTTTAAATGCGCTGCTCTCTGCTTGCTCGGCCTGTGTAAGTGTATTAAAGAGAGTTAGAGAGAGGTTGGTCTTCAGCCAATGCAGGTCTGTACTACAGAAGTGTCCTACTTTATGCCTGATTTGACAAAAGGTGACGCATGGGAGTATATTTTTGCAGCCATGTATTTCTGTGCGCGAATGCACGTGTGTGTGTTCAGCACAGAATCTCAATGAGCCGTCTGCCGCCTCTGCTGCTGTGTGTCTGTGATTCAGCACTTCTCACAAACCTCCGTCCGCACACATACACATGCTTCCCGCATCCCGGCAAAGACCGTCCCTGGGGACGTCTCCCAAGGACCCCCTCCCTGTTTGATCAGAGGTGCGTAATACAGATCCTGCCAGAACAGCAGACGCAGCACGGAGGCCAGATCCTCACATAAGAATAAGATAATGAGACAAAGCATACAATGACCCTTCATTGTCTAATGCAATGATGCTCCTTTTAAAGTGTTGCATAAGAGAACAAACAAAAAACATCCACGATAATAGACTGAGAATGTGGGAAAGATTTTCACACGTTTGTTTTTGGGATCCGTGCTCAATTGACTGAAAAGTTCAGTTGTTGGGCTTGACATTAAGCTTTTATAGGAACTTGTCTTTTTTGTACTAAGATAGATTTAGTTGTCCATTCGGAGATCTTTATTACGGTTTCAGTTTTTGGTGTTTGTCCCGGACAAGTGGATTAGTTTTAAAGTAGTTTTCTGGATTTAGTGTAAGTTAAGTGTTTGAGGCATAAACATGATCACCACAGAAATAGATAGACTTTCATTCTGACTTCTGACTGGGAAAAGTCTTATGTAAAAGCAACAATGAAAGTAATCATTTTTAAGCCCTTTAATTGAATTCCAGTTACTGTGTACGTTACATTTAAGCTTTACATTTTTCAAAATCCTGATTTTTATTTGAGCTTTGAACTATAAAGTTGTCCAAATTGTAGGGGAACTACTTTTCTAGGTGGATGAATATAATCCTTGCAGTTTTTCAAGAAAAGTCTCTAATTCTCACCAAGGCTACATTTATTTGATTAAAACTTCTGTAAAAACATGAATTATGTGAAATATTATTACAATTTAAAATAACTGTTTTCTATTTAATAGATTTTAAAAGTTTAGTTAGTTTTAAAACATCATATTCTCGTCATGCAAAGCTGAATTTTCAGCATTCTTCAGTGTCACATGATCCTTCAGAAATCATTCTAATATGCTGATCTGATGCTCAAGAAAACATTTCTTAATAATATCATTGTTGAAAACACATTTTTTTATGCAAAAGAACAGCATTTATTCGAAGTAGAAATCTTGTGTAATGATGCCACTTTTGATCAATTTAATGTGTCCTTCCTGAATAAAATCCTTTCTGAATTTTCTACCAAAACCAAAAATGTTATTGACCTTAAAGTTTTGAATAGTGGTGTAGTTACATCACACCCTTTCTGTTGCCTTGTTTCAAGCAAAATGAACCTGGTTTGCCGACTTTAATGGTTTTACGTCATCATGACAACCAGCTTGAAAGACTGGATATGTTACACAGACAGTCAGTAAGGCTAGTAAGCACATTTATGTCATGTTAGCACATATAATGTTTAAGTCTTGTGGCATTTCTGTTAAAACTCTGTGTTTAAAACATTTTATTATGTCCATGTGTACTTTTTCCTACAGCAAAATAGTGTGACATGAGTTTGTAAAGTGACATAGAACCAGAGCTTGAGAAAAATCCTTTTAATTCTGTCCCAATGTGTGATTTAGAATTGATTAAAAGGACTGCAGAGGCTTTTTATTTAACCAATGTCAGTGTTTAAACAGATTGAAGTGATCTGACAGTCTGTGCATCATACGTCTGACTGACGGAAAGCAAAACTAATTACATCATGGCAGTAAGTCTAATAGCGGACGCTCAATCACTGGTCCTTCGAGACACCAGTCCACGAGACATTTCACTGCGAGAGCTCTGAATGCATCCGCTTGCATAATCTTGCAGCAAAAGCCTGACCCGTGATCAGTCATGATTAACCCCTGAAGATAAACATCACTGTACTGAGGATGTTGAAGGCCACTCGTGTCTGTATTCACTCGCTAAGTTTTACAATCTCTTATAATGGCTCTTTGTTATACCTTCACTGTTGAACAGTAATTCAAAACACATTTCCCATCCTCCTTTGCACTCAGCAGTCAGACACCACAAGCCACGATCAAACAACACGGCCCATCTCTACATTATCATCTTTCTTCTATTTTCAAGGAACATTAGCTAAGCTGTAAAGCAGTGGGTTGAGCTCTCCATCCTCCCTCTTTGCTTTTCTTCAGGGATATCTGGTGATTTTTGAAAGGAAAAAATGGTTGTGGCTCACTTACAAATCACATCGAGGAGGCATAAAGATTGAAGAGTTCACTTCTAACACTGGATGAAGGGGAAAACAAGTCTCTTTCTATCACCCTCTCTTGCAATATGCACTTGCTCAAGAGTAATAAAACAGCATAGTTCTGATGTACTCGTTCCAAGTAATGATCTTTCTCATTATAACTGTATAAACAAAGAGCTTTGTGATGCTAGCTTACATTGCATTAATATAATTCAATACACAATACAAGGCCCTAAAAAGACATTTAAGTACAACTTCATGATTTAATATAAAAATGTATTGCATTTAATTACAAACAACTTATGTATATATAAAACATATTTAAAAACAATATATTTGTTTTAAATTATAAAAAAAATATTCAAAATTAAGATCAAAAGTGTTTAAAATGTATTAGTGGATATATACAGTTTAAATTTTGACCTAAATTTTCCCAATACTTTTAGGGCCACTGCTTACAAAGATTTTGATTTCACAATTTAGTATTATGCAGCTAAATCATTTGCATAAACAAACATACCATAAATGACGTTTATGTTTTACACGTACTGTAATTCGGCAATTCATTGTTTCCTTTTTTTCTTTTTTTATTTTGTGTGTGTGTGTGTGTGTGTGTGTGTGTGTGTGTGTGTGTGTGTGTGTGTGTGTGTGTGTGTGTGTGTGTGTGTGTGTGTGTGTGTGTGTGTGTGTGTGTGTGTGTGTGTGTGTGTGTGTGTGTGTGTGTGTGTGTGTGTGTGTGTGTGTGTGTGTGTGTGTGTGTGTGTGTGTGTGTGTGTGTGTGTGTGTGTGTGTGTGTGTGTGTGTGTGTGTGTGTGTGTGTGTGTGTGTGTGTGTGTACAGTGGAGATCAAAATTAGAGGTCACTGCTAAGTCCCTTAAGCATATTTCAAAAGTTAAATATATTCTGAACTTATATGAGATATTTGAAAAGAACTCTGATCAAAATTAGAGAACACTTTCAGATACCTCCCAGTTAGTGGTGTTGCATGCGCATGCACACACACACACACACACACACACACACACACACACACACACACACACACACACACACACACACACACACACACACATGTTGGTTTTTACAATTTTCGGGACTCTCAATAGGCTTAATGGTTTTTATACTGTACAAACTGTATGTGCCCTACACCGACCCTACACCTAAACTTAGCCCTCACAGGAGACTGTGCATTTCTATTTTCCCCCAAAAAAAAAAAAACTCACTCTGTATGATTTATTAGCGTTTTGAATTATGGGGACACTGAAAATGTCCTCATAGATCACCTTCTCCTTGTAATACCTATGTCATACCCATGTCATTATACAAATTTGTGTCCTCATAAACCACATAAACAACACACACACACACACTCATTTTTCTAATAATTTTCTATTGCGACCTAAAATTCAAGGCAAATATAACTGATTTCAGATGATTAAAAATAACTGTCTTTCATTAGGCTTTAGAAGAGATTGATTTTCACATTAAAAACTCCCTTAAGCCCTAAATCTGATATATGTCTATTGTAAAGGCTGGACCAGGTTGGCCATACGTCTGTATCACTTGTTCTGACTAAGCAGTGTGCTGCATGAGTCATTTGCCTCCTTGGCTTAAGGCATTAGCTAATTAGTCAGATCAAATGTTGTGCTACATGGGTGGAATGAATAATATGCAGAACCCTTTGCCCTTACAGGACTCAGTTTAGTTGCCATATTTTAAGACATAAAACATCCTGGGGTCGTTTGTGTCAGCCAGGAGGTTCAAATTAGCATAAATTATTGCAGTAAAAAAGTGTCTGGTAATGTTATCTTTAAAGTCAACATGCTGCTGCATTCACAACACATTTTATTCACGACCCAGTGACATGTATTAAGACAGTCAATAAGGTCAGATTTGATTTCATGTTGTCTGTAATGATTCTGAGCAGACGGTTATACTGAAAGTGGCTATCAAAACCCCATCAGGTACTATAAATGTCTGAAAACTGACCTCATCTTTCCGTGGAGACTGAGCATAGCGGAAAAAATGAAATTTATCGCAAGCATCACAGGTTAAGATGAATTTGAGGCTTTGTGCTGCCACTGCAGCATTTTGAAACTCTCAGTATTTTCTACTTCTACACATTTATAATGGAGGTTTTGCTTTGGATGGTGACATTTCACCTTCATAAGCTTCATGCTATACTGTAAGTGCAGTTGAGATAAAATAATAATGATAAAAAAAATCTTTCTCCCTGGCGTGTGTTATATACTATAGTGCATGCTATAAGAGATGTTTTATGCCACATCTTTAGTGACTGACATTTAGAGTAAAAGCCTCAGGGACACATGCATTGATCAGTATATTAACCCTCTTTAACCTCTTTGCTGAAGGCACGTGCAGGTGGGTGCTCAAAGCTGTCGACGGTCTCTTTCTTGTTCCTCTAATGGTCAAATGTAACAGGCAATTAGGAACACTGGGGTACATCAGGTGCGGCAGCATTCACGGTGCTACTGGAGACAGGATGACTGCGAGTGAGCAGCACCAAAAAGTCAGTTATTTACTCAAAATCTAACGAGCTGCCGTTTCATTTTAGGCAGCATGTTGTGCTTATGCTCCCAACTTAAAGTATGTGCCAAAAGGGATGTCAATAGTTTGGCCATTTAAAACCATTTGGCCATTTGTTTTTGGTGTTATAATATTTGTAGGTTTATTTGTACAAATCTGTCATTTTGGATTTTTTTACTTTGCTTGTTGCAATGTGTTCTGGGATTGCTCAATATTAGCATGCCTAATGCAAAAAAAAAAAAACAATAATAATCAGTTGATTATTTTGCTTATATACATACAGTGCTGGGTAGTAAACAATTATAAATAGGCAGCAGCGATTTGCACTAAGTGTAAATACTAAGAAAAATACTACTGTAAATAGCATCTATTTGCTTTTTACACTTTTAGATGCTATTTACACTAAGTGAAAAAACATATTTTCTTAGCAATAGATGCTATTTGCACAAAGTGCAAGTGCAATAGAAATAGCTATAGATTCTATATACACCATGTAAAAATAGCAGGATTTGCTGCTGTTTATACTACTTAATGCAAATAATGGCAATTATCTGCACCCCAGTATTGTAGTACATTATAAAACAGTATGCAATAACGCATTGAGTGTAAATTATAATTTGAATTCAAATGATTAAATGAATGCCACCTTATTGGGACAATAAAGCCGTCCCTACACCTACCCTAACCTTACCAGATACTTTATTTTCAACTTTTTGAATATTTATTGATTAAAATAAATGCCATGATGTGATATGAGATTTGAAAAGGGAGGTAAAAAAGTTCAGCAACAGTCCGGTTCGAACCCAGATCAAAAACACTATGGCACGTACTTTACCATCTACGCAGCTAGAGCTGATGTTTGATGGCCGTCTTATAGTGTTGTCTAGACCGATCACATGTTGGTTAAACAGCCTTTGCCAAAAAAGCGGGCTATTTGCACTTAGTGTAATTATGTTTGAATATATAATCTAGATTACATACTTGGATTCCAATAATTAAGTAACTGTAATATGATTGTGTTCTTAAATTATTACAATTAAGATAAATTATTTATCTTTAGATCATAAATTTGCCATTCTAAAGAAACCTGTTGCTTTTTTGGTTCGCAAAGTTATATTAACAATTTATGATTTACTTCATTATTAACTTTATCAGTAAACTTTATTTACGAACCCCCTGCAGTTCCTTCACAAACCTGTTTGAGAATCCCTGGTCTAATGTAAATATATTTTCTTTCTCTTTGTGTTTTGATATCAATATGGCACAGTATTTTCCTATTCAAATACATGTGATAAACGAGTTTGGTCAAAAGTCTAAAAGTAATCAGATTATACTGTAGTACCTAAAATGTGTAATATATTATGTTACTAATTGCATGTATAGTCATGTAGCCTAATTTAAAATAAGTAACGAACTTGTAAGCAACCTATTTAGCTAAAAATATATAATTAGAATTTATGGGTAAAATGATCATTTTAACCAATATTTTGTGCCATGTATGTTTTTGTCTATTACGTTGTTAACTAGTAAATTAGTGCACTTTTGTGTTTTATTGTATGACACTCGGATCATTTTAGTTAGAGTGCTACCTTAGAAGACAGCTCCCTGTGTAGGTAGCTTACTATGTTTTGGAACAGAGCCATTCAAACAAAACACAAAATGCTGTGCTTTACAGCGATTACACCGTGGTTAAGGCTGTCAGGTATGATGCAACAGCCCTTAACAGTGCTGTGAGGCATTATGATGGCATAGGCAATGTGTTGAAAGACACAGATGTTCATAAAATAATTTAATGCATTATGAATGATAGTCATGACAATAAACAATTCTCACTCTAAGTAATAAAGTTTATTATCTGCAGACAGTTGCCAATCAAACATCATTCTCTGAAACCCATGCATGTGTTCAGTCGATCGACTCTACGACTTAAAAATGGGGCTCATCCGATCAGAATTTAGAGCCGAAACTGTCCGTTTTATAATTTGCAATTAGCTATAAGGCCTTCATCACAGCAGAGACTAATAAAGGCATAGTCAATTATGCAGCTTCGCCTCTGGAGCACACACAAAGCGATTTTCTGAAGAGCTGAAACATTTAGATAAGTACGGTGTGATAGGGAGAAGGGTTTGACTTCAGGCGTATATGAAGCTCGTCAGCGCCACTGTCAAAGTGACAAGTGAAAATAGCTGTGCAGGACAGAGCTAGATACAGCGCAGACCATTTTCAAAAGAACTGCACTGATTGCCTGGCAGTTTAGTGCTTATTGGTGCAGTGTTCAGAAAATCACAGAGTAGACGCTCAAAATGCTCCAATCTTCAATGTATTATTTATTTATAACACCTACCGCCGATATGCACTCGAAAATGTTCAGTTTTTTTCAAAAACAGACACTGAAGACTCAATCCAATCGCACAGCAAGCAAATCTAAATACTAACCAGAGGCATTTGTTGCTAAAGAGGAGGTGGGAGAGATGTATACCACACAGACACAGGCGGCTCACTAAGGCAGAAGTTATCAGCAGGCAGCATCGGACCTCAACGCCACCTGCTCCCAAGAAGTGCCGGGAAGCAGTATCGATGGTGTCTCGCCTGGCCTGTATGACCTCCTGTCACTGAGAGAGAGAGAGAGAGAGAGAGAGAGAGAGAGAAAGAATACAACTGGGGAATGGCACAGGTGAAATGATGGAGAGGCTGATGTTAATCAGTGCAGCAGCAGTTTTGGTCTAAAAGAGGCTGTACAGATGCACAGATTTGTACAAATGACAGGACCGGATTTAGCAAGGTGCTGGGGTTGGCTATGCCACCACAAATTTCCCCTCACATGCTTCCAGCATTTACATTTTTAAGCATAATTTAAGTGCAGTGTTCAAATTATTATTCTGCTTATTTCTAAATTGTTAACAGCTTTACGAATGGGCAATTTCTCCTTTTTCATCCACATCTGTGATTCATCCATCCAGAGGTACATATATATATATATATATACACGGTTATATAAATGTATCTTACGGTAACCAAGTTGGTAATGTTATTCCTATGATGGAAAAGCAGAATTTTCAGCATCATTACTCTAGTCTTCAGTGTCACATGATCCTTTAGAAATCATTTTAATATGCTAATTTGCTGCTCAAGAAACATTTACAGTATTATTATTATTATCAATATTACGCTGATTTTCAGTGGAAACTGTGGTACGTGTCAGAATTATTTGAACAGATAGTTTAACACGTTTTTAAAATTAGTTTTGCTGTTGTTGTTTGTTTACCATTTACTTAAATGCAGTGTTTTTAATTATTCTTTAAGAAAAAAAAATATTAAAAGACATTTTATGATCTGAATAAAATAATTTAGGGATTTTTTTTTCCAGATTTTAGTTTGTTTCTGTTTTGGCGGGGCTCCTAACGATGACAGAAAACGAGGAGAACTTCCCCTCAACAATCAGAGCAGGCTAGATCTGGCCCTGCATAAAAAAATATAATAAATTCCAGAGATTTGGGTGAGAGCAGACAAGAGCAAAGAAAAAGATGATAGGAGATGACAAGTTAGTAGTGATAAAAACAAACAAACAAACAAGATATACCACTTAAATACTACTGTTGTCTCTTTTTGTATACAGAGTATTTATGTTTAAGGCTAGGTTCTCAGCAGAAACAGATCATTGACTGATAACGTACCTTTTTATGTTATAAGATTTCACTGCTGAAACCTCCAAACAGCTCCTCGGAAGTAACTAAAAAAAAAGTGCCATCTGTTCTTGAGGTTTTACAGCAGAAAGACCCGAGCTCAGCGGGTGCCCTACTGCCCTTTGGAGTTCTCCCTAAAAGGTCCGGGGAGGATTATCCAACCGTGTGAGTAAGAATGAATAGAAACCCTTCTCACTGACACAATTTCTTTTCCTTGATGTTAGGAAACGGCCTGAACATAACGATAACACATCAGCATCATTGGTCAATCGATGGAGTCTTTCAAGCATGTCCTTCACTTCCACTTGCAGATGCCATGGTATTACTCAACCACAAGTATAGTACCAGGATGAGTGTTCAAATTATGAACAGACCATAAAATCCATTGTTTTCCACCGCTATCAAAAATTATAACATTTGTAGGTAGATTTAACAGAGCTTGCAATGAAACCACCTCTTGGAAATGTATTTTTTTTTCTCAAAGCTAGTAATCTGGCTTAATGTCGCCACCTCGGCTTTATGTTTTGTAATCTGGCTTTATGTTTGTAATCCGGCTTTGTTACCTGGACTCGCTGATACATGTGTAATCCACAATCATACTGCTTATCTACTGTTGGTGTCGCAATCTCGAATCCTACACCTGCAGTCTTGGCAGTGTGACTGCTAAGAGCTAGTGCATCTGTAGCGTGCTATCATTACATCTGCGTCTATCGACTTCAGGAAGTTGTCATCAGACAAGATCGGCCATGCTTAGGGGTGTATGGCCGTAAGCCATACTCTAAAGAGTTGATATGAAGGGGATGTTTACAACACATCCTGCTGTGGCAAACCGACTGATTGCCCACCAACACGTGCAACAATTGAAGTAAACAAATATCTCCAGTTCTGATTAACAGCCGATTCTCAAGTTCACGGTTACACATCGTCTACACAGCAGACAATTTATACAATCTAAAATGATGAAAATGAAAACACTGGCTGTCTGATAAAGGTTTTTCAGTGGCTGATGTTGATAATGAAATCAAGACAACAGGATGACCAATATATAAGGTGTAGTTCACACAAAAATGAAATTCTGTCATTATTTGCTCACATTAGGCGGTTTTGCACCACATAGTTAGGAACTAGCCAGCAGGGTGGTTCCCAGAGAACCGATTTCTCCCTCGGGACGTTTTCCTGGTTGCATTCGCACCGGCAGCAAGAACTCTGTGTCAATTAGATACTTTTATTTTGGTAACACTTTATTTTGGACCAGTTTCACACTAACTAGCATGCATATTACTAGCATATTGTCTGTTTACGAAGCACTTATTCTGCATGATTTTTTTTAGATCATACCTAAATTTAACAACTAACTTGCTAACTGTTAATAAGCAGCAAATGATGAGTTTGTTCAGGGAAAACTTAGTTAATAGTGAATGTGTTCCCTGTTCAAAAGCGTTAACTTATTTTTTTTATTGACATAGGAAAGTGTAGCGTAAATGACATTGCTCTATCATCAGTTATTAGCTGAATATATTAATGCATGACAACTGACATTGAACATGAATCCATAAAGAAATAAAACACAGAACAGATGCAATGAAGACGATGCAGTCAAGTTCCAGTGAAATATCTTTACAATCCTTTGTGTATTTCGATTAGCAGTTTCTCTCTGCAGATGATGAGGCTGTGGGATGTGACAGCATCTGGGTAAAACACACAAATCACTTTAGAGATACAGTGTCTCATCCATGTGTTTAAAAACAATCGTGTTTATAAAAGCACAAAGAAGCATGAGCCCTTCATAACAGTAAAAGAAAAAAGGGATCAAATGTCATGGCACAGTTTTCATTTTTCTTTTCTTTTTTTAATTCTAATTAGTAATAATTTAAAACTCTAAAAATGTGGATCATTAATTTAAAATCTCTGCGACTTACATGGTGGAGAAAAGGAGAGAAGTGTCCTTAACTGAACAGAGCTGGTCACACATGTTAAAAAAAGACATGATTGGTGGGAAACCAGCAGCACATCTAAAGTTAAAATGTAGAGTCATTTTAAGAATTCAATCATTTACTGTCTCTGTTGAGATTGTGTTGACCGTGTGCAGCTGGACAGTTGAGCTCCAGAATATCAGTAATGATGCCGCTTTGTCAGTTACAGATTTGGAAACAAAACGGAGAAAATAAAGAGCCCATAAAAGAGTTCTTCAGAAATATATGGATCTAAATGGAACTCTTACTACATGTAAAGAAACTTTAAGGATCCATCTTTTTGTGGAGTGTTGTCTATTAATAAGACACATTGCTGACACAAGGGGGCAGTTTCACTTCTGATATTCATCAATGGCAAAATGCCCAAATATTGGCCTAAAATGGACTTCTTTCCGTTTCTGTTCTAATTTTCAATTGAATGTGTTCTGTTGCCATCTTGTCAGCAGGTTTGCCTCTGGAGTGTGAGTTCCTATACACCACAGTCGCTTGCAACGCCAAAGCCATGGGTTTAGATCTCAAAGAAACGGATAAAATGCACGCTTTGAGTGCAGTGTAAGTCGATTTGGATAAAAGTGCCTGCCAAATGCATGAATGTAATTACATTTTATCTGTTTTCTCTCCCGTTTAATGTACTGTATCACTCTGATAATGGCCATATATTTGCCTAACTACAGGTTCAACAACATTAATTGCAAGCCGGATAGAGTCGATTGCAGTTGTAAAAATCACCTGTTTCAATGACGGGGGAAACGATCTTTATCTATTTTTTGTTTTATAGATGACCCCAAAGCTTGACTTTAAAAGGACATTTGCGTGTCATAATTGCAGCAACAATGATTAAATACGCAGCTGGCATTTTGCAGCAATATGTGACTGTTTTGGCAAATTGAATCCTCACAGGAAGCAAACGGAGGACATTATTGCTAGGTGGGAGGTTGAATGCTTTTCTTTCTCGTCTCCTCTGCTAAATTTAGTCCCATTAGCATCCTCCTGACTTTGCTCAAATGAGGGAGGCCGCTCATTTAAAATCTTGAAACGGGGGCTCACACTTCGAATTTTTAATCATCTGTCCACCTTGGGGATTATTAATTGTTTGAGAGGAGAAGCTAGCCGGAGGAGCACTTTCTAGAAATAAAGGAGCAAAATAACAAGTTGGACATGCTTTAATGCTATCCATAAATGCTTTCAGCGCTATCAAAGACGAGCTATATTGTCTAATCATGTCATCATTTATGATAGTGGGGTTGAAACCTCCCGTTATTTTCCTGAGGGAAAGTTAATTAAAAGAAAAGGATGTCCTTGGCACCCCGGTGGTTGTCGTTCCCAGAACCACTAATTGCCTCTGAATGTAAATATTTAATGTTGAACAGCTCATAAAATGGTATGACAAAAACAATGTTGAACACAGCACCTCGGCCTCAAGTGCTTTATGCTGTCTGTTCTTCGTCTTCGCAAATCCTTGAATACTGTTGTTCCGAAATGTTCCTCTTGCCCTCCTGCTCACCCTATTCTCCCTCATTTTCATGCTACTGTGATTTTGTGATTCAATTATCAGGTGTGGGGACGTGCAGAAAACATGGAAATTATGAAGGAAATGGTGGTTTACTTGGTCTTTGTGAATTTTTGGAGAGGTTTAGAGGAGATTCAAGTGTTCTGAAGGAACATTAGTCCATTTTAGACCACATTTTTGGAAAGTCAATTATTTGGTAATTACTGCAGTTTGTGGTTTCTGTAGCATTAGAGCCTGTATATTACAAGGACATTCTAATCAGACATGTATAAAAAGGTGATATTGTGAAATTATAATGCTTAATATGGGGCTGTAGGAATTAATATCCTGCCGTATAGTTAAGAGCGAATCACCTGTTTGTTTTCTCATGAATGCACATGTATTATCTGAACCAATGTGATTTAAATTCTTGCATTACACTTAATGAATCTATTGCATATAGTAAGTAATGTCTGCTCTCTTTTATCACTGTTTAGATCAGCACACAGTTTGCCCAGTGTACACATTTGGCTTTGTATGAAAACCCCATTGCATTTAAAATACTGCATTGTCAGGTTTTTTACAATTAACTGTTTGGTGACCAATGTTTTGTTGTGCATTTAATGCACTCTGTGCTTTATTCTCATCTCTGCTTTCTTTTCGATTCTGTAGGTCATCCAGAATAAATTAAGTTGAAAATGCACCCGCTTATTTAATGGTTTTGTTGTTAAAGAGGTATTTAGTATTGAAATTGAATATTAAATTTGTCAGAGCTGTGGCGCAGTGGTTGGTGCAGTTTTTTGGATGCAGTTTTAAAGCCCAAAGCCCAGAATTAATCTTTAAAATGAAGAAAATATGAATATAAGATAAAAACTGTCAGTTAATTTTAGAGCATCTGTAACAGAGGACAGTTAGTTGGCTGCATGGGTGTTTATTTTTAGCATCAGGAGTGGGGTTGTTTGTGGGAGAGTGCATGGCATGTGTAGCCTTGAGCCGACAATTTGAGAAGGTGACAAGGAAAAGGTCTGGAGAGAAATAGTGCTTGAGAGTGAAGAAGTTAGGGTGAAGTCACTGTCATTTTGTGTTGGGACAGATGATGGCTCCTTTCACAACCCGAGATGATGGTCACGAGCTCAATCCTGAGGCGCTGGCTAAATAAGACACACCCTGACTGCACAGACTACAGAACTCTGCTGAAACATGAGCAGGGTCTAAATCTATCTCTCGAGGTCAATGACAAACTTATTCTTTGACTTATTCCTCTTATCGTCCTATATTTGTTTCTTGATATCTCTTCTTGTTAAGATAGTCCCCAATTGTATTTATTTTAATTGAAATCTGTGCATGAAGACCAAATCAGCATTTTACTGAAAAATAATTAATCACATTTTTTTTTACAAAAATATTAAGCAGTATAACTCTTTTCAACACTGATAATAATAAGACAGTTATCTGTTGTTGTTGTTGTTGTTGTTTAGCACCAAATTTATTATTAGATTGATTTCTGAAACTGCCAAAACTGAAATTCAGCTTTGCCATCTAAAATTACATTTTAGAATATATTAATGTAGAAAACAGTTCTTTTAAATTGGAATTATATTTCACAATATTAATATTTTCCCTATTCAAATAGATGCAGCCTTGGTAAGTATAAAAAACATAATAAGATATACAGCCGATAGATGCATGGATGGATAGATAGACAGAATTCTGTCATCATATATACATTTCAGTCTGTTATATAGCTTCAGAAGACGTATGCACTGCTTTAATGGTTTGCTTTTTTTGAAGCTTGATAGCTTCAGGCTTATATTTTTGTATCATCCCTTTCGTTCAACGAGCCACCAACCCCTCTATCCAGATGACACTGTGTTTCTGTCTATTTCTGTCACACGTCCAATCATTTCAAGCTGTTACCCCTTTGTCTCACTAGTGTTTTAATGTTTATTCTGCTGCTGCGCTATGCACCGTTATAAACACACACACACCTTACCCATCACAAAAAGAGAGTGAAATATATCCCCTGTCTGTGGCCAAATGAGAGGATTATCCCTTCATTATAGTATCCGAGGCAGCACGGATGCCATGCCACCTTTTTATTTGCCTCAACCTCACAGGATGAGCCGCGTTAATGTCCCAAACACAGAGATGCGTTACAGTGAGGGTGACAGGCATATTAGGAACACGGTTTAAAAACAAAAAAGTCTTCTTCTAACAGCCTGTGGAGAAGGATCACAGCCAGTTGGCTTGGAGTGGCTGTTCCAAAGTAAATCCGAATGAAACCGCAGGACAGCGTTTGAGGTGTAATGTGAGAATTAGGATATTGGATTTGACAGCATGGGAGCAGTGTCTGCCTGGAATATTTTCCACGGTCTAGTCGAAAACCTATCTTTTTCAATACCTGACAATTTTTGTAGTTTTATTTAGTTTGAGCCTTCTGGTACTTAGACTCCCAAAAGCTTTACAAGCACAGCCTTAAGTGCTACCTTTGCCTTCGATCAAAAACCAAGCAAGATCAGAGCCTTTCGTTCTTCTTCATTTTCAACAAAGCATCTAGAGGCGTCCCTAAAACGACTTTCTTTAAGGTCAAGAATATGTATGTTGCTTATGCTTTTTCACTGGCCTGATGTTTAGCATTTGTCATACACCAATCTAAGAACAGGATTTGTTTCTAGTCATACATTGTTCCAGATGGGTTAAATACTAACTAAAATACCATTAAAATGTCATGGAGATTTAATATTAGCTTGCAGGTTATTAAAACATGATAAATGTTTTATCGTTTATGACGTAATTTCAACTGAAACAGGAAGACTCAACATATTGAGCAGCTCCGCCCCTTTTTAAACTAGCCAATATTGTTTCATTTACAGGTGCATCTTAATAAATTAGAATGTCGTGGAAAAGTTCATTTATTTCAGTAATTCAACTCAAATTGTGAAACTCGTGTATTAAATATATTCAATGCACACAGACTGAAGTAGTTTAAGTCTTTGGTTCTTTTAATTGTGATGATTTTGGCTCACATTTAACAAAAACCCACCAATTCACATCTCAACAATTAGAATACTTCATAAGACCAATAAAAAATTTTAGTGAATTGTTGGCCTTCTGGAAAGTATGTTAATTTACTGTATATGTACTCAATACTTGGTAGGGGCTCCTTTTGCTTTAATTACTGCCTCAATTCGGCGTGGCATGGAGGTGATCAGTTTGTGGCACTGCTGAGGTGGTATGGAAGCCCAGGTTTCTTTGACAGTGGCCTTCAGCTCATCTGCATGTTTTGGTCTCTTGTTTCTCATTTTCCTCTTATTCCTCTTGATTGAGTTTGCTGGCCAGTCAAGCACACCAACACCATGGTCATTTCAACTTTTGGTGCTTTTGGCAGCAGGTGCCAAATCCTGCTGGAAAATGAAATCAGCATCTTTAAAAAGCTGGTGCAAAGGAAATTCTTGGTAAATGGTGCAGTGACTGGTTTTCAAAAACACAATGGACCAACACCAGCAGATGACATTGCACCCCAAATCATCACAGACTGTGGAAACTTAAACACTGGACTTCAAGCAACTTGGGCTATGAGCTTCTTCACCCTTCCTCCAGACTCTAGGACCTTGGTTTCCAAATGAAATACAAAACTTGCTCTCATCTGAAAAGAGGACTTTGGACCACTGGGCAACAGTCCAGTTCTTCTTCTTAGCCCAGGTAAGACGCCTCTGACGACAACTGTAGCCAAATTCCGACACGTCTGTGGTCTCTGATGCTTCCCTCTTGCCTCAGTCCATTACAGCTTGCTTCTTTGGCAAAGTTTGTGGCACCTTGTGAAGGGTGTCAATGATTGTCTTCTGGACAACTGTCAGATCAGCAGTCTTCCCATGATGTGTAGCCTAGTGAACCAAACTGGAGACCTTTGAAGGCTCAGGAAACCTTTGCAGGTGTTTTGAGTTGATTAGCTGATTGGCATGTCACATATTCTAATTTGTTGAATGAATTGGTGGGTTTTGTTAAATGTGAGCCAAAATCATCACAATTAAAGAACCAAAGTTACTTCAGTCTGTGTGCATTGAATTTATTTAATACACGAGTTTCACAATTTGAGTTGAATTACTGAAATGAACTTTTCCACGACATTCTAATTTATTGAGATGCACCTGTTTATCTGCTTGAGCTAGAAACATTGAGCTCGGTTAAGCCACATTTGACAGCTTATGACTGCCACATTCTAATAGATTAGTCCTTTAGATTCTCTATGAAACTGTTAAAGCGAAACAGTTATAATCATGCTGAGGATGTGTAGTTTAAAAAATATGTAATATATTGGTGAATGGCACCGGTGTTATCTCTTCTACTCATCAGTGCTGTTTCTAATACCAAGTCTGTCTAACAGTTTCTCCTCCTAATCTCATCCATATCGCTATAAAATATCGTATTCTCTGTAGAAAGGACATGACAACCCAAAACCAGACTTTGAAGTTGAAAATCTGAAGTGCAGGGTGATGTGACATCGATCCATATTGGCGAAAATGAGAGACTGTTGTGAATGCTTATATTGCCTAAATGTGAATTTAACTGTTGTTTTGGAGCACACAAGCTTACAAAGATAACAAAAGCAAAAAACTAAAAAAATTATTTAATGGGGACTTTAAAGTATAAAAGAACATAGATGTCTTTTTTATTAGACAATACATTGATAATGAAGCAAAACCAATCATTCAATAATTCAGTGGTTCTTTCATATTTACTCAGTGTTGCATGTCTTTAAGATTTTAGTTTTTTAAGTTAGATATAATTTTAAAAAAAAAAAAAATTTTTATTTCAAGTTTAGAATTAGACAATGATTTAAAATAACAATATAATGTATCTAAACCTATCTGTGAAATCCAGGCTAAAGTCTAAAAAACTAATTATAAGATAATGAGCATCAAAGTTTGATTTCAACCATTAATTTCACTATGATTTCAATCTTTGACATGGCCTCAGTAAATAATAAAGATATCAAGGTTACATTTTCACAAAATGTTCTTTACCTTATGAAGTATGATTTTATGAAGAAAATAGTAAATAACAATTTACTTTAGCTGGGTTTCACAGCCAGGGTCTCACACACACACACACACACACACACACACTCTCACACTCACTCACTCTCTAGGGGTGGCACGGTACATGTATTCGTACCGAACCGTCACGGTACAGATCTCTCAGTTCGGTGCATGAGGCGCCTGCAGTAATGCAACACTGTTTGATAACTGCTAGTGCCAGCAGAAGAACAGCCAACAGAAGAACAGCGAATGCCGTGAGTTGCACGCTTGAGACAGTGACCATGTGCTGATTCTGAACGCGTCTCTCACATGGACTGACGAGAGCTTTTGTGCTCGTGTATCCTACCTCTCTCATTCGGCACAAATCCAAATATTCCATTATATTTCCATGTTTGCTATGTAACTTATCTGAATGCTAAACTATAATTTATTATGTAAATTATAGGCTTTGTCAGTTACGTTAATTCAGTCGCGTTCCAACGGTGACACAGAGGCGGGTGTGCTGATGTTTGTATTTTATTTTGATAAAGTAGCCTACCAACTTTAGCAATGCTGGAACGTGTGTGTGTGTGTGTGTGTGTGTGTGTGTGTGTGTGTGTGTGTGTGTGTGTGTGTGTGTGTGTGTGTGTGTGTGTGTGTGTGTGTGTGTGTGTGTGTGTGTGTGTGTGTGTGTGTGTGTGTGTGTGTGTGTGTGTGTGTGTGTGTGTGTGTGTGTTGTGTGTGTTATGTGTGTGTGTGTGTTGGAAAAGTATAAATGTTTGTAACATTTTGTAATAATTTTCAATGTTTAATGTTAAATATATACAATTAATAAAAAAAGTGTGTGTGTGCTCCAGCGCGCGATCACTTCAACTGTTTCCTTATACCAGCAAAACAGAACAGATTGTATACATAATATAACAATGTAATAATAGTATTAGTATTAATAATTAGTATTTTTACATCTAGGTGGATTTTTTTTTATTTGCACTACTGTCTGTTCAAAATAAATTAAAATAGTAGATTTATTTTTTTCCCTGTTGTACCGAAATCGTATCGAACCGTGACATCTGTGTACCGTGCCACCCCTAATATATATATATTAGGGATGTGCATCTCTTGACTCAGGCCGATACGATACGCATCTAGATGCATAGCCAACGATACGATATATTAAATATACATATGAAGCAGCTTGCGATATGATACGATTCAACCCTATTACGATGCAGTGCGATCTGATTTCGATTCAACACAATGCATAAAACAAATTTGTTTTGTTTCATAAAACAAATTAACCAAATAAGTCAGGCTTATTTCAGTTAATCTGACTCATTGTCAAATGATTTGATTCCATGAAGCAAATTTAACAGGCCTAGATCAAGCTTAGTCACTGTGGCAACTTATGCTGGCAAACTAACCTGGTCTATGGTAACCTGGTTTATGACAGCTGTACCTTTTATAGTTTCCAGAACAGATAACATAAACATTAGAACATTACAATCTAAAATGACTCTTTAAAGCATTAAAATCACTGAATTAAAAGTTAAACTCACTGAATTAAAAATGAAAATAAAGAAAATGACTATTTTAACTGCTATAAGAAACACTCATTAACTCATTTGAGCTTAGTAATTAGGACTGTATTAGCTTACATTTGATTTACCCATTACAATAATCCTTTTACAGTTACTGCTATCATAAAAATACACTTATATGTAGGTTTAAAATTCCACTAAAGACATTTAATGTCCAACAACAAATATTTGATTTTACTCCCAATTATTGTGCTCCTATTCGATTGCTCTATTTCTGTTTAGTGCGCATGCAGCCTCGCCCACTCCTGACAGCAAAATAGATATGTCTGCATGACTTTCTAACATTTACAAATGAAAAATATACCTGTGACATGTCAGTTATGAACTGAGGAAAACACAACGTCTCAAATGCATGAAACAGCACAGATACAGTATATTAGCTGTTTGTCATGATGGATCGATTAGATCCGTGATCGACATTAAGGGCTGCTTAAGAATAAGCGTGCACAAATGTAGTGAGATTCTGTGAATTAAATTGATGGAACCGCTTTAGCCCCGATTGATTTGTTAGGTTATTTCAAGTCAGGTTTTGGACTTTAATCCCCGCTTTTCCTCGGGTTTCTGTGCTGTTGTGATTCGTCATATTCAGGCCTCCGCCAGCCACATAGATTTTTTTTGTACAACAGCTTATGTGATACTGCATAATTAAAAAAAGGAAAATGACTTCTGGAACCCAGGCCACTGGACCAAGTAAATGGTGGTCACTGTGGAGATTTGTAAAGGTTAACAAGGTGTGAATGTCCATGCATCAGTCTTAGGATGTGTTAAACACATTATATATTATTATAGAGAGCGAAAGCAGAGCTCCATTGATTAGGCAAGCCTGCAGGCAATTACATTGACTATTAAATTCAATGCAGGTGGACGGGAAAGCTAACAGTTAAATAACTGAAACAGCCAAGCTTGAATTTCTGCCCATTCAGCATGCTGTCGCCTCATGTGGTGTTTACTTGTGTGTGTTAATGCTTTCTTTTTCTACCGACCCGCTCCCTCTCTCACTATCTCATACCGCCTGTCTTTCTTCTGTCCTCTCCTCCCTTTTTGGTTCACTCACTTCATTTTGGTTCCATTCAGACTTTAATTTGAATGCATTCAAAGGGCCTTATTGGCAGGAAAGATAAACATTTACTTCAAGGAGCCGGAGAAGGCTACAAATCAAGCTGTTGTCAAACTCAAACACAGGCAGCCCAGGATTGACGGCGGCTTTAGGGATAAGGCTTTTGATCTTTAGGTTGACTTGTGTGTCTGTTTTGTGGGGCCCATGCGTTCGCACACACACACATTCACACACACACACACACACACACACACACACACACACACACACACACACACACACACACACACACACACACACACACACACACACACAGCAGGCCGGAGTCTTTTTGGCTCTATTATGCTGCATTCGTCAAGCGTTCAATCTTTCTTGCTCTCCTCTTTGTCTCCCAAAGCCATTTCTGAGTCTGTTTCTTCTGGCTGCATTCAATTCTCTCGGCTTCTCTGTATTCTGTTGTGGGTTTTCTTGTGGTGAGTTGTTTTATATCGCAGCATGCAGCCTGTGCCAAGGTTGCGGTACAAATAATCATTATACGTCAATTTGACAGACTGGGTTGTAAAATTTCTGTTTTGGTCTATTTTTGTACATTTTTGATTTACATTTACTGTTTCATTTGTATACATGCTCATTTTTCCACACATGCACCTCTTCTGAGATTGCTTTATCTGTGAGCAGCATATGTGAAATATCACGCACATGGTATTTTATTCATGCACAGTAATAATTTAGGCCTATATCAGTCCTGTTTAGGTCTACAGTCTCCTGAACACATTTGAATTGAAAGGTCTGTGTTTATTTTGTATGCTTGCATTCATACACTTTCCTCCTTGCCTGAAAAGTTTTGGAAAACCACTCATAGTGAGCTCATGTTATTCTTCAGTAAAATATATAGCATCCCATAATTACTATGTGAATTAATGGTAAGTATACAAACACAATAGACCAGATGCTTTAATATTTGATCTGTCAAACTTACTATTTTGAATCATCCATCATGGTTTTAAAAATGTGGTTTTCGGTTTACAGTTAACCTCAGCAAGTCACTGCAACTGCTGCAAATATGTTTTCAGGTGCTCAGCAACTTTGGCAACAGTCCTGCAGCATCTCGTGTATGGCTGACAAATAACAGGCATTTTGGTATATCTCCTTTCTTGATGTGTGCATGGGAATATATACTGTGTTGTGTGTGTTAGTGAAGGGCATTGAAAAAACAGGCATATTATATTTAAAAGTGGCATGCTTGTGCTGCTTGCAAACCAAAATGGTCAACGAGGAAGCCTTTAATAGCTTAAATAGGTGATGCAACACATGGACAGAGTGGCGTGGACAAGAGCCAAGTTAAACAATATCAAGGACTATGTTTGGAATGGAATAATAGCTGCTTCCTGCAAGTTGTGCATTATATACTGTATGCTGAATATTTTTTTAATAGTATGCATTTATTCAATATATAGCAGAATTATTTTTTTACGTGACCTCACTATGTTGCATATTTTCACTGAATAATGTTAAAATATTGCATGTTTAAACATCTAGCATCTCGTTAGGTTGTTATTTCGTACTTTAGTTTATTTTATTTTATTATGTTGTAATTTTATTTAAAATGCATGATGCTATTCTCAACATACCTAACATGTGTTTGTTTTTGGGATGCACAAGTCAGTATTGGATATATGTCAACCTGTATTGGGCATGTGTAACTATGCATGCTCATTTCCCCAATTGTTAAATTTAAATTCCATTTGCTGTCATCTAACACTCACTTATAGTTAATCTTTAAAGGCAATACTAAACAATATTTTATATATATATGTGTGTGTGTGTGTGTGTGCGCATGCGTGCGTGCGTTGTATGTATGTATACAGTGTCTATAGACACTCACTGGCCACTTTATTAGGTACACCTTGCTAGTACCGGGTTGGACCCACTTTTGCCTTCAGAACTGCCTTAATTCTTCGTGGCATAGATTCAACAAGGTGTTGGAAACATTCCTCAGAGATTTGTGTCCATATTGACACAATAGCATCACGCAGTTGCTGCAGATTTGTCGGCTGCACATCCATGATGTGAATCTCCCGTTCCACCACATCCCAAAGGTGCTCTATTGGATTGAGATCTGGTGACTGTGGAGGTCATTTGAGTAAAGTGAACTCATTGTCATGTTCAAGAAACCAGTCTGAGATGATTTGAGCTTTGTGACATGGTGCATTATCCTGCTGGAAGTAGCATCAGAAGATGGTACACTGTAGTCATAAAGGGATGGACATGGTCAGCAACAATACTCAGGTAGGCTGTGGCGTTTAAACGATGCTCAATTGGTACTAAGGGGCCCAAAGTGTGCCAAGAAAACCCCCCACACCATTACACCACCACCACCAGCCTGAACCGTTGAGACAAGGCAGGATGGATCCATGCTTTCATGTTCTTTACGCCAAATTCTGACCCTACCATCTGAATGTCGCAGCAGAAATCGAGACTCATCAGACCAGGCAACGTTTTTCCAATCTTCTATTGTCCAATTTTGGTGAGTCTGTGTGAATTGTATCCTCCGTTTCCTGTTCTTAGCTGACAGGAGCGGCACCCGGTGTGGTCTTCTGCTGCTGGAGCCCATCTGCTTCAGGGTTCGACGTGTTGTGTGTTCAGAGATGGTATTCTGCATACCTTGGTTGTAACGAGTGGTTATTTGAGTTACTGTTGCCTTTCTATCATCTCTAACCAGTCTGTCCATTCTCTCTGACCTCTGACATCAACAAGGCATTTTCGTCCACACAACTGCCGCTCACTGGATATTTTCTCTTTTTCTGACCATTCTCTGTAAACCCTAGAGATGGTTGTGCGTGAAAATCCCAGTAGATCAGCAGTTTTTGAAATACTCAGACCAGCCATTTAAGTCACTTAAATCCCCTTTCTTCCCCATTCTGATGCTCGGTTTGAAACTTCAGCAAGTCGTCTTCACCACATCTAGATGCCTAAATGCATTGAGTTGCTGCCATGTGATTGGCTGATTAGCAATTTGTGTTACCAAGCAAGTGAACAGGTGTACCTAATAAAGTGGCCGGTGAGTGTGTATATATATATATATGTATATGTGACCCTGGACCACAAAACCAGTCTTAAGTCACACAGTTATATTTGTAGCTATAGCCAACAATACATTGTATGGGTCAAATTATCGCTTTTTCTGTTATGCCAAAAATCATTAGGATATTAAGTAAAGTTAATCATGTTCCATTTTCAAATAGCTGCATCTCCAAATACTGTCCTAACAAACCATACATCAATGGAAAGCTTATTTAATCAGCTTGCATATGATCTATAAATTGACACTTATGACTGGTTTTGTGGTCCAGGGTCACACATACTTATATATGATATTATTTTTATTTTTTGAATCTTGGTGAAATTATACATAATTGTATTTTGTGACTGATTTAAAGTGTGAGAAATAGTTTTGTCTGATCTCACCTTGCTTCGTCTTCTCTGTTAAAGAGAAAGTTCACCTAAAATGAAAATTTGCTGTTAATTACTCACTACTGCATCTTAGATGGCCTGAAGGTGAAATATGGGTGGTGTGAACCTTTTTGATGAACTCTGCAGTACCTTTAACATATGGAAAGAAATGCTGATACTGCCCTTTTCCCTTTATTTTTCTCTTTTTTTAAAGCATCAATCAAACAGTTGAAAAAAATCTCAAAACGAATCTCCGTTTTTCATATTGTACATTTATAATGTGATGTCTAAATTCACTGGTAACATTTAACATGTCAATTTAATATTTTTTGTATTTAATTTGTATTTATCCAAAATAGTATGTATTTAGGCATAATAGATTTTTAATATCAGCCCATTATTGGTTACTGGCTATAACATGAAAATGATGATCTGCTTTTCGATATCGGACATAATTTTAATACCTTGCATCCTTAGTTTCTTTCTTAACTCTGTATGTCAGTGGATGACTTCTCATGCATAATTTCGTACCTGCCCTCCAGGTGGCGGTGCAGGCAGCCAGACGATCTTTCTCCATGAGGAGCAGTGGAAGATGCCGGCTCTGCCAGCGCTGCTGCTGTCGATTCACCTCCTCTTCCTCCTCCTGCTGTTACTTCTGCTGACCATGGCCCCGTCCTCTCACAGCCAGGCACCCGCTCTCACAGCCGTCAGGATGGGTGAGTCCAACACTTCCTGATACAAAACACCCACACTTGCATCTTCACATCATCTCTCTGTTTCTAGGGTGTTTCTAGGTGATTGCTTTACTGGTCCAAGTCAAAACTATGGGATCATCTTGCCTGTTTTATCATGTACCCGGTGAAAATAGTACATTGCTGAGAGAATCTCCTCAAAAAGCCACATAATTTGAGGTGTCAGTAGCACAAACAGTGTTGGAAAGGTTAATAGTCAGGGATAATAGTAATAGTACTACTGGACTTCACCTATGCAACTGCGGCACTAACCTCATCCACTTTCTACTCATTAGAAGGTCTAATTCTGCCTCAGTTCTTCCAGTTTATCTATAGAGATCATGTGAAGTATAAAACACTTTTTGCTTGGAATAAGCAGTGGTAGAGTCTCCTGATAACCCAAAGATTTATCTTGTAATGGAGGCAGCAAGCATCAAAGTGAGGCCCACCTTTATAAGTGACTACAAAGCTTGTTCTTGATTTAATGTTTAAACGCATCTTCTGATGTACCTGAACTCCTACTAGGCCTAATCTTTTTCAACGAAACACCTGTTATGCAGAACAGAGAACGTGAAGCGATAATCTCAGTTAGGATCGTTTGCTTCTATTTTATTGTATTTTGTTATCAAAAATAAGATTAATCCGTTTTGAATCCGTTCAGAGCAGAGTTCAGGCGAAATTAGGCAGTATTATAAGATTCAAGCAGGAGCCTTTTTCAAAGTGGCTTGTACTCGGCTGTTGCTTCACAGCATGTGACTGATTGCTTCAAGCATCAGCGTGTTCGTCTTGATTATTGCGAACAATAAAGCATCAATTAATCTCTGGCAAGCCTCCAAAGAAAATGCGCTCAATAGCACAATCTAATCAGTTCATATCACAACATGCGACATTCGTTGCAAACTTGTTTCTGTTCAATCTTGATGAATAACTCCATCTTTTTGCAATAACAAACGCAACTTCAGTTGTCAGCATCAGAAAGCTCAATTAAATTCCAGAGCAGAAACAAAACAGAGCTTTTTCTGTTCCTCTTCAGCTGCTATTTTAGATGATCAGTCAGCGTGTGGACGTGGAGAGCGGTTGGCATTGGCTCTGGCCCGGGAGAACATCAACAGTGTGATGGAGGGCCCGGCACGAGCCCGTGTGGAGGTCGACATCTTTGAGCTGCAGAGAGACTCTCAGTATGAGACTACAGACACAAGTGAGTCCAACAAAACGACTACACGCACACATACTGGTACCCACATCAAACGCCATTCACAGTTTGACTTCTGTAATGTGAAGTATTTTCAATGAACCTCAACAGCTTGAATGAAAATCAAGCAACTACAAATTGTAGGTCGGGACAGGATTTTATTGGAATTTGATTGGATTATGAAAAGTGGACATTTTAGAGGATGCTTTTGAATGGAATGTCAAAGCTGAAGGTCAAATTGGGTTGATTTATTTTTGTATAGTTATTTAAAAATATATATATTAATATTATATTATTCCGTTATTGTTAAATGGAATTACATTTTATGATGATTTCATGAAGCAACTACAATGTTCTTAAAATATAATAGTCTCAAACAATGGTCTTTTTTAAATTCATTTTAATATTCATCGGAATTTGAATGATTAAAATCTGGGCGTTTTAGAGGATGCTTTTTAAACGGAAAGTCAGGTTTGGATGATTTCTTTTTGTAATTTATTGTATTTTGCTGTTATTTTTTTTGTTAACCATTAAATTAACCATTGGCAAGATTTAATGCTGAATTATCTACAAAATAATTATCATTATTATTATTATTTCAATTATTTGACAGTACACTTTTTTTTCTTTAGAATATGTACTGTCGAGGAGTGCACAATAAAGCCAAGAACACGGTTAAAGAAAGAAAAAAATAGTCAATTTTTAATTCAAGTTTGCTTTAACCAGTGGACTGAAATGGACCGATAACACACCACTCACAGCATGTGAATGTAAAAGTATAAAAGATTTTCATTTGATGCTAAATTAATTACATACCCATGTCACACATGCACATTGCCCTGAACGTTTCAATACAACACAGTTCAAAAGCAAGCAAGAAAAAAATCTTTTCATCTAAATATACACCCTGTGTGCTCTCTCTCCCGCTCGTTCTTGTGTAGAATTAGAGCAGCAATCTCCTGTAGGCAGAGCATAAATCTGTGTTGTGCTTATTGATGTAATTAATCAAAAAGAGCTTTGCATTGACTCCTAATTTGATATATCATCTAGGAACAGGACACAGAACTGGACGGCGTCCAAGACGTTGGCTTTTTGTCTGCCCACTGTAATGTCTGTCTCTCTCTACCCTGTCCCTTTCTCATTCAGTCACTGTCTTGCTCTATCACCCCGCTCTCTCTCTCTCTCTCTCTCTCTCTCTCTCTCTCTCTCTCTCTCGCGCTCTCTCTCTCTCTCTCTCTCTCGCGCTCTCGCTCTCGCTCTCTCTCTCTCTCTCTCTCTCTCTCTCTCTCTCTCTCTCTCTCTCTCTCTCTCTCTCTCTCTCTCTCTCTCTCTCTCTCTCTCTCTCTCTCTCTCTCTCTCTCTCTCTCTCTCTCATGGTATCTCTATTTATCTGTCTCTTTCTAATAATATATCTTTACCCCTCTCAGTGTGTCAGATCCTGCCAAAGGGAGTGGTCTCTGTCATTGGTCCTGCCTCTAGTCCTGCTTCCGGATCCACCGTCAGTCATATATGTGGGGAAAAAGAGGTGAGAATGAAAAGAAGTGCGTTTGCGTATGTGTCTGTGAGAGCATTTCTTGAAATGATACATTTACACTGCTCCTCAGCCACAGGCCATTATTTTCTGTGTGCCTTTGCTTTGCTGCTTGAAAAGCATCTCCCCCTCTGACCTAATTTCCATGTATTTTCTCTCTCTTCTCCTTCCTTACGGTGAGAGATAGAATTATATATCAGCCAGTATGATTAAGTGGCCGATATCTGGCCGTTTTGGTGCCCACTCAGGCCATTAACAATTTAATATTGCGTAAAATGAATGTGCATTTAATTTCAGTCATTTTGTGTACACCTAATTTAGTGTTTTTGCTAGTTTCAGCCTGACATGTACAGTATATATACCCTGCACCGCGTTGTTTAAATAGCAAATGCGTTTGCACCCATTTGTGTGCTCATGGGTGTGCTGGTCTGAAAAAGAGGTGTGTTCAGGTGCTTTGTTGGTGCGTTACTATTTTGAGGGACTGAAAATAGACCAACTCAAAACTGGTCTAAAGTCAATGGCGCAATATTTTTTTTGTTATTTAAAGAGCGCGTTAGTAGAAAATGCGCCTCTGGGCGGGTCCACAACGTGCATTCACTTTGCTTACTACACACAGGGACACGCAGCAGCACACAAACATGCCAAATATAAAAATCGAAGGATTACAGTGTAAAAGAATATTATTGTGTAGGCTACATAAATATAAAAATGTCATACATGTTATAATGGATAGTCATTGCGTTTATCAGAATTAGCCTACCTATGTGTTCGCGCATGAGCAGATCCGTTCGCTCTCTGGAGACGCGTTCAGTCTGTGCACTTTAAAATTCCGCCGTTTAAATAGCGAATCCGCCATGGCGCGAGCACAACTCACGCTTAAAGGGAATGGGAGATGAGACTCTGATTGGTTTATTGCACATTATGCCCAAAAACACACCCTTTACTTTTTAAGAGAATAGGGACAACCCTTTTTGACCATGCGCCGGGAGTGCCGACTGTTTTTCCCGTCGTTATACAAGCAAAAGTGGATTCGGAAATGTCCTAAGTGCACCTGTGCCGTGCGCTTTAGACCATGCGCTTAGATCGTTAAAATAGGGCCCTTAAAGTCTAAATTCTAGTCAAACTTAGATTTTTATAGTAAAAATTCTAGTTATATGAAATGCTTACAATTTTAATTCTACTTCTTTTTATTTAAATTGCAACATTTAAATGTTGGGATTTATTTGAAATTTAAAATACTTTTTAACTTCAATTCTGGATTAAAAATCTGAATCTTCGCACATTCCTATTGTCATTGCTGCAAGTGGAATGCAACGATCATAGATTCACATTTCATAGTGATTTTTTTTTGTTATTGGCATCCCACCCCAAAATTTGGGGTCAGATTTGTATTTGTTTGTTTGTTGTTAGATTCTTATGATCAACACAGCTGCATTTATTTGATAAAAAAATAGTAAAAGTGTGAAATCTTATTAGTATGTAAAAAAGCTGTTTTTCAGCATCATTACTCCAGTCTTCAATGTCACATGATCCTTCAGAAATCATTCCAATTTGCTGCTTAGGAAACATTATTTTATTTTTATCAGATGTTGAAAACAGTTGTGCTGCTTCGTATTTTTGTGGAAACCCTGATACTTTGTTCAGGTTTCTTTGATGAATAGGGAGTTCTGCACATGTTGTATGTCTCTCACGCTCAGGTTAGTTAATGCAGCTCCTTCTTAACAAGCTGATGTTCTGAATACGGTGTGTTAAATAAGAGAGATGTACAAATTGTACAGTGCTGTTGGTCCCCTAAGACCAAGATTGAAAACCGCTGCTTTAGCTATTGGCATCAGCCATGGAAAACCCCATGTTAGTCAATCCCGCAATCTATTCTTCTAAATCTTCCTCCTTATTCTTGTCTGTTCCTCCAAGATCCCTCACATCAAGATTGGTCCAGAGGAGACTCCGCGCTTGCCACATCTCCGCTTTGCCTCAGTGACGCTGTATCCTAGCAACGAGGACTTATGTCTGGCCATCGGTGCCATCCTGCGCTCTTTCAGTTACCCGACGACCAGCTTGATTTGTGCCAAAGCAGAGTGTAAGTCTGCAGGGAAAACGCAGATACGGTCGACTATGAACTGGCCATTCTGTCTTTCTGCTGTTATAGATCACACCGAACCGTTCATTGTGCACAGCGCCCTTTATAATTCACTTCACAGTAGCCGATTCACGCCGCAATTCATTTTATTTTTAACATAAGTGCATTATCCTTAGGCTTTGTGCCTATTATATGATTTTATTAACGTCTATGCCACCGCTTCAGCAAATTACATGTTTTTATAAGATTAAACCTCTTATTAGCTTTATACGTGTGGATTCATTTTTCTGCATGATGATGATGATGATAAAAAGGACATTTTATTCAGCAAGCATGTAGGTGTTGTGGATTGGCAGTTAGCGCACATGCATTAGTTCATAGTGCGTATATCAGCAACACAAATTCAAATTTGGTTTGCAACATTTTCCATTCATCTAAAAACTGAAGAAAAGTACATAAAGTATAAAAATAGAATAAATGAAACAGTAGTATGGGGTTTTACCACATGCAACCGTGTTTAACTGTTAATATAGTCACGGTTGGAAACATTTGAGTACTTTACTACTTAATTAAAAAGCACATCTGGCTTTCAGGTGATGTCAGATGATTGTCACTGGAAAGTATGTTTTTCAGATGAGTAGAGCTATCCAGATTACCTCTGATCTGAGGGACCTCACATTGAGGATTGTGTCAACAAGCAAGCAAACGAGAAGAAATATTAATTGTATTTGTTCTACTTTGTTGACTCAGCTTAATGAGAAGTAGTTAGCGCACTAGAGTGAAACGTATGTGAGCCGTTACGATGCTGACTGCAAGTTGATCTCTCATGACTTGCTGATGCAAGCAGCTCTAGCTTGATTGGTATGGTCTGGATAATGGTGCTTTGGTTTTATGCACTGCTGTTTGCATATCTGCACGTATCCCATCCTTTTCCATATAATTATCGCAATCTGTGCTCATGTTAAAGTTTAAGCGAGCATTTGTCTGTTTAAGATGCAGGCGGTAACGTTTGGCTTTGAGTTCTCTGTGCGCATTAGCATGCATGGATGTACTCATCTACCCATTGGTTCCTTACCGATGTGGATGTGTGAAAGAGCATGGATACATGGTGTTTGTTTGGTTTTTTGAGAAAGCACTCTTTCATCACTTCACCCTGCTGTTATTGTTAGCCATGCATCTTGTTGACTGCAGTCCAAAATCAATGGAGTAACCGTATGGATTTTGTGGTGGCTTAGAGCACAAATTTATGTACATACAGAATTAACTTTATTGGCTCTCAAAGTCACTTAATTCGATAGTCACTGACTTTAATACGGAGGAGCAGGGTGGACAGAAAGGTAAGGTTTACAGCATTTGACAGTTTATGAAAGTTGTTAAAAGATTTTAGATGGTTACATGACATTATTGTAATCACCACCCGACATATTTATGCCGAATGCCCATTCTGATATACAATCATTGTAAAATAATTATAATAATATTCATGAGTTTTACAAATCTTTCACAAACGCCCAGGATTATATGTGGACAGTGTTTTTTTTTAAATGCTTGCACAAATGAGTTGTATATTGCTATAATGGGGTTTTATGCTCCATCTCAGGCCTGCTGCGATTGGAGGAGCTTGTGCGTCACTTCCTCATATCCCGGGAAACACTCTCAGTCAGAATGCTTGATGAAAATTTGGACCCCACGCCCCTGCTGAAAGAAATCCGTGATGACAAAGTTGCGACTATTATCATCGATGCCAATGCATCAGTGTCAATACTAATACTAAAGAAGGTATGTGTGCTCAAATAGGGGTCAACAAATCAGAAATTAATATTTTATTTCTGAATTAATCTTTTTTCTTACAATTTAAGTGAAAACAAATCATGTATATTTACAGTATATATAATGTTAATTTATTTTCTTTCAATGTTTTTTAATTACATTTGTTGTGTTTAAGTTGGAAGTATATATAATACATATATATTTTAATATGTAATAATTCTCATGTTATAACTTTTATCTTTGATTTACAAGTACTTAAATTTAGTTTATTGCCGAGTTTAAATTGCATTTTAAATACCTGATTTGTTGTATCAGATTTTTATATTCAACACAACGGAAAAACAGATACCTGACATATATGACTCAACTCAGACAACTTAAGATTACATTTCTGATATACAACATATCTCTTGATGTTTCTTCCTCTCTCTAGGCCTCAGAATTAGGCATGACGTCAGCCTTCTACAAATACATCCTCACCACAATGGTAAACAAACCCCCTTTTTTCACTTTCTTCAATGACGCACTACCCTTTCTCCCCTTAACCCACTTTCATCCAGTAACAGTGACGGCAGGCCTGGCCACTGACCAGCTCATCACAGATGCACAGAGCATGCATGCCGTTCATCATCATCACCGTGGATGAGGTGGATTATGTCCTTGTTTTGGGGTAGCATATGCTTCTGTTGTGAGTTTAGGATTTTAATACAACTGTTAAAGTGGAGTAGGCTAAAGCATTCGACCTTGAGAGGGAAAACTGAATCGAGGAAGATAAGATTTGAGACTGTTAAAACATAATGGTTCTTATGGCCTCACTAAATGACAAATATTGAAAACATTTAGAGATTACATTTGTTTAACTTGCATTTTTTTATGAAGTTTTTTTCTTTTTGGATTTGGGAGGAAGCCAGAGTTCACTCTGCAGTAATGCAGCAATTTAGCTGAGAGCATGCCAACCGAAAAAGACTAAAGATACATGAAAGAAGATGAGTTGAATTATATTTTATTGTGAATGTTTTCATTTAGTAATGCAGCATTATGGCATCATAAATCATTTTCTATGTACATTTTTTTTATAAAGTGAAATAAAATAAAATTCAGTCTTTTTCTTTGTTAAAACTGCTCAGTTAAACTTTCAAATTCAAGCTTAGTCTTTTATTAATCTAACTTTGGCAAGCTTTTTCCAAAGAACAGGGACAAATGCAGACAACCTCCAGGCAATACTGCAAATGTATATTCAATTCTTTGGTGGCTGTTGAGTGATGGCTTTCAGTAGCAGTCTCTAAAATGAAGTCTGCATCTTGAATAAGGTCATCTTCTTGTCAGTTTCACATTGTCAGCAATCTAATTGAGAGCAGATGGAAGATGAAAGATACTTGCCATTATCAAGCCCTTCAAAGAGAGTGACATGATCTGTCATACCTCCATAAACTGTACGACAAGCATCCTCGGGAGGAATCAAAAGGCCTACTTCTGCTGAAGGGGTCAATGACAGAACAAGGA
>CM049802.1:2107975-2175363 GCA_027422405.1 Ptychobarbus kaznakovi
AACCAACTTAAATCTGAAAAACATATTTATAAAATTAATAAATAAATTACTAAATAAATTAAATCTATGCACATAGATGACATAAAATTTTAATAAAATTATTATAATAAAAAACTGCTGAAATTAATTCACAGGTTTCACTGGCTATGCTACTACAATCACATCTTTTAATTTATGCAACAAATGAATGTTAAATGTAAAATAAATGCATTATTTCACAAGTAGCTGTAGTGCTTAATGAGCCGGATTTGTCACAGAGCCCAGGACAATGTTCCCGGTTGTTCCGTCCATCGACCAATGCAGTATGACTTTTATGTCCTCTGTGATGATTATACCCGGCCACAGTAATTTTACAGCTGACATTAGTTTCAGAGCAATTAGAAATGTGCCCTTAACACCAGATGTGCTTTGTTTATTGCAACCTGTCTGAAGGTCTGCTTGTGTTTTATCATTTTAATGCAACTATTATACTGATACTCTGTGATATCCTAGACGGTGTTTGTGTTGTCTAGTCACAAGTGCGCTCTTTCATTCATTGTGTCCCTCCATCTGTTTTGCAGTTTGTCCATCACTCCATCATTTCAGCACTCCATTTGGCACCATCTCCACACCTCCTCTCGTCCGCCATTCTCGGTTTGTCTCCATAACTCCAAGTGTTTACCTCCCTTGCCAATAATAATGAAAACAGTCATTATTTTTGCGATTGCATTTGGTGACGCAGGTGGAGCAGAAGTGACACTTCACCTCGACTTTCTTAATCATCTCAAAGTTTGTCCTCTGGCTGTCGGTCTCTCTTTTTCGCTGCCTGCGCTATCATTTCTACCTTAATATTGTAGGTCAAAATTAATGCTATTCGTCATTCTTGTTTCCCTCTCTCTCTCTTTTTCATTTTAGGTAGAGTATGATGGCCTAACAGGTCACGTGGAGTTTAACAGCAAAGGCCAGAGGACCAATTACACACTGCGTATTCTTGAGAAATTCAAGAGGGGTCACAAAGAGGTAACGTGCGCACACACACACACACACACACACACACACACACACACACACACACACACACACACAAGTTCATTCTCATGAACACTAACTCCGCATTTTATCCGGAATCACGGGAGAGGTTGTGAGGTCTAATGAATGGGTGGTAGCTGGAGTAATCACCACTTCACTCCTCTCTTATTGATCATAGTATTGATCCCTCGCTTCATGATCTTTTATCTCTCCTTCATCCCCTCGTCTTATTCGCTCAACTCGTTTATTCCTGCCTGTTTCCCCCTGCGAGATCAAACATGTTTTTAAATGGGTCGCAAATGATTTGATATGATTTAGCTCTTTCAGTGCAGATTTGCTCGTGAAAGTACTTCTAACTGTGTCTTCTTTGTTATTAAAGCGAAGCATTATTTATTTATTTTTTTTTACTTCACGTGCAGATTGGTGTCTGGTACTCCAATAACACATTGGCTATGAACTCTACATCTTTAGACATCAACACATCCGAGACCTTAGCCAACAAGACGCTCGTCGTCACCACAATACTGGTAAGAACCTCTCCAGATATGACTCCATGGGCTGTGTGGGTTTGGCAGCACATTGGCCGGAGCGTTTAAAGGGCTTTTAGAAATGTGGCACTTTTCTGATTCAAATCTTGCACATGAACAGGCACGATCTTCTTAGAGCATCTCTCTGAACCAAATTCTGCATTAAGGTGTCTTAAATGTTATTATGGGCTCTACAGATGTTTGTAAAAGTAATGTATTATTTAAATCAGGGAGGATATGAGATCATTCAGAAGCTTTGCTTGCTTACACAAAGCTTATACTGTGTAATAATGTTGTTTCTTGAGTTTATGATTGTAAGAAAAGCTAACTAGATTCCAACTTGAAAATCTCAAAACATAAATTAAAGGAACAGTTCACCCCAAAATGAAAATGATGTCATCATTTACTCACCCACATGTTGTTCCAAACCTGTATGAGTTTCTTTTTTTCTGACTAAAGGGTGAGGGTGAGTAAATTATGACAATTTTAAATTTGGGGTGAAATATTCCAGACTAGATTCATTCAGCACAATGTAGGTGTTTAAGCAAACCTACAATTTAAGCAAGCCTATGTTGTTCTGTCGAATTCATTATGAAAAAGTAATATTGAAGTTAAGCATCAAATCAAAATTGATTTTATTTACTTTTTTAAAGGGATAGTTCGCCCAAAAATAAAAATTACCCCATGATTTACTCACCCCCCCCCCCCCCAAGCCATCCTAGACGTATATGACTTTCTTCTGTAAGACAAATACAGTCAGAGTTATATAAAAAAAATGTCCTGGTGCTTCAAAACTTTAAAATGGCAGTGAATGGCTGTAGAGATTTTGAAGCAAAATAAAATGTACTTCACACTGCTCTGGGGTTAATAAAGGCCTTGTGAAGCAAAGCGATGCATTTGTGTAAGAAAAATAACCTTATCTAAAACTTTATAAACCATAATCTCTAGCTCGTGAATGCGTGTATGACATTTAGTGGAAGCTAGAGATTATGGTTTATATCATTTTGAATATGGATATTTTTCTTCACAAAGGCATTGTTTTGCTTCAGAAGAAACCCTTCCCCCTGAGCTTTTTATGATGAGGATTTATGCACATTTATTGGACTTCATCCATCCAACTTTATCGTAAACCCCATTCACTGCATTATAAAGCTTGGAAGAGCCAGGACATTTTTATACATATTGCAGATTGTATTTGTCTGAAAGAAGAAAGTCATGTACACCTAGGATGGCCTAAGGGTGAGTAAATCATGGGGTATTTTTCATTTTTGGGTGAACTATCCCTTTGATGCACTTTCCTAGTCTTTTTGTGGAAAAGTCATCGGTTTCTAGCTCGGGCTATTGGGTGATATTAACTAAGCTGATTTTAATAAACACTGTTTTAAGCAACAATGTCTATACCAACTCTCGGTCTTGTTCCATTCTGGTATATTACACCCACGTCTCAGCATCAGGTCAATTCTAGATGGATAACACAGAGAATTGCCGTGCATGTTTCTAATTTAATTTAGTGTTTCACTCTGAAATATGTCCCATTATGAAAGTAGAGTGGATAATAATACCACAGAAGATCAAAATGTAAATTCAAAACAACAAATGATAGTTGCAATATTTTCTATCGTACCTTCATTGATTGCATGCATATTCACTGCATCATTATTCATTCCACTATCATACAATGTTGCTTCCAAGCAACAAACATATTTAAGCAATTCCTAATAACATACAAATGTATTGGACTCTTATTGTTTTAAAATGTTTTACTGTTTGTATTCTTTTTTTTTCTTTTTTACAATCTCATGGCATAACAAGTCATCCCTTCATTGTTAACCATCTTATTTGCATCATGTGCTTGCAAAATAAAGAAAATAGGTTTGCTATCCAGAGGCGACAACATACTGTATAAGAAATAATATATTCAAACCAGGAATCTGCAGCCAAATTTCACATGTCAAGGCCAAGGAAGCACCGTTTCACTGGATTTTACTGCCTAACACCAATCAAAATGCCACTTCCACTGTATGGCTATTGACTTTCATTGAGTTTATGGCGCTTCACTGTATGGAAACTGAGAGTGGAATATTAGAGCGTTAAATGTTACCTTCGTCCTGTTTTATAGGAAGATCCATACGTGAAGCGCAAGGCAAAGTACCAGGACTTCCAGGGTAATGATCAGTACGAGGGATTCTGTGTGGATATGCTGCGGGAGCTGGCAGACATACTGAAGTTTTCCTTCCGGATCAAGCTGGTGGATGACGGGCTGTATGGAGCTCCAGAACCTAATGGGTCATGGACTGGCATGGTGGGGGAACTCATCAACAGGGTACGCATGTCTGCGTGCACGTCCATAATTAACACATCACACATGCACAAATAGAGACACTTTTCAGTCACCCTGACCCTCAATGAAACTCTTGATACTGCTTTAATAAAACTGCAGCAACAGGAATATGATAATGCACCAATGTTTCATAAGCTATTCAATTTATTAATATTAATAACCTGAATCAAAAAAATATTTATAGTTGCCAAACAATAGCATTTTTTCTACAGCTTGTATAATCTGAATTTAGTGTTAAAAGCTATTTTAATGTAATTGTATATTAATTTATCAAAATGTCTGAAATAACCTCCAACCATTTATATTAAGTATTATATATCAAATATATTACATATTATTAAATATAATGTATAATATTTAATGTTTAATGTTAAAATCCAAAGCTAAACCACAATTATTTTTGCTTTTATGTCTATTAAAAATACACATGCCTTAATTGCTGTAATTAAACTTCAGCAACAGCAATATGATAAAAGGTACCACTGTTCAGTCATTATCAACTGTATTAATATTAATAATCTGATTAATATTTTTTTAAATCTTTGAATATTGCTTGTCCAATCTGAATTGACAGTTAATGTTACTAATTGTTTAGTGTAAGTGTGTTCTTTCATGAAACTGTTTGAAATAACATTTAAATCATATATATAACATGTATTTTATGTTTGCATGTTTGAATGCATTTAGCAGGATTTCCGCACTGAACCTTTGCCAGCTGATGTTTCCACTAGAGTAACGATTACTGATATTAGCGCTATTCACATTAATGTTAAAACTAATGGCAGCAGTAATAAGAACGGGAATGTCATTCTATTAACCCCAGTGTGGGCAGGTCTCGGAAAAGCCCTTTTGAAATACGCCAACACACATACTAATCAGTTTCTTCTGTGTCTAATTATCCTGTGGCGCTATACCATTACAGCTGCTAACGCTAGTGTACTGTTGGCACTTGTTGACGTATTGTGTGTGTAAACCGTGCGCACACATACCACCCATCTTTCTCTGTGGACACACACTTCAGCTCTTGCCTGACTCCAGTGTTTGATGGTTTACAAAGCTATCTCTTGGTAATCAATTAGCCAGTAATTAAGCAGATTGAGAGATATCTGGGGTACACTTGGTTTTTTAAGCAGAATAAACTGCTATTGATCACCGCTACTGTTGGGGAAACTACTTTGCTTGACAAACTGCATGCTACTTGTCATTTCAAATCATTCAGGTTGACAAAGTTAGACTAGCTTCCGATAAAAGCAGCTAGAGTAATTGCACGTAAGCTATTCGGGGGATATCAAATCTGTTTAAAGCAACCTGGTCTCATAAAAATACGTACCTCTGTAACATCGTTTTACGTACCTTACTTCCTCATCTCATCATCTTGATCGATTTGCGGCAAGTCAATGAAGTGTTTTTGAATTTTTCTATTGGGATTATTATTATGTTTAATTATTAGTTTATAATTTTTCTCTGCTGTATTGTTGTTTACTTTGCTATGTAAAGCAAGTTGTGTTTAAATGTGCTATATAAATAAATAAACAAACAAACAAACTTACTGCACGTTTCGCCGCAGTTTCACTGAGTGGCGCTAAAACACAGGTTAAATACGTGAACCCTGGCACATTTTTATCATAGATATAGGTACATATTACTGTGTTTTTATTACATTGCTACAGAAACGTATTGCGGCGGTTCAGAATTCAAATATCCGGGGTCTGTCCCTAAAAGTTAATGCTCTATCGTGCCCTACACCAAAGCCAACCCTAAACCTACCCGATAGTGTTAACAAATGCAAAACTGATATAGAAACATATTTGTTGATGCAACCGTGCCATTTGAACTTCCTTATATGCAGATTTAACTGCTTCGTCGAACCGTGATTACACGGGATTCTAACCGGAGCTCCTCGTCTTCAAAGACTGTCTCCGTTCTCCGTGAGCTACCGAACAAACTTACCGTCTATGAAAACCCATAGATATGAAGCTGAATATGTGCGATGCTAACGTTCAAAAGCATCAGTTTTCAAATCTCCCAGCATATTAATATTGTTTTGAAGTCGTAACATGATATTCTTCAAGTAATTGTGCGAAAATTACGCTTTATTAATCAAAACTCTGTACATTTTTGTGAAAAGGAGTAAAAGGTGTCCGAGTTTTACTGCCTCTAGTGTTTGTTTCTTTTGGAAACTGCAGTAATATTTTGTTATTGGTACATATTTCGTGTCTTGCTAAAAAGTGCACCCAGGTACGTCAATGCCATGAGACCAGGTAGGTTTAAAGGAATAGTTCACCCAGAAATGAAAATTTGCTGAGAGTTTACTCCAGTTTACACCATCCAGGTTGTAAATATAGAGTTTGTCTCTTCATCGTGGATCCTCTGCAGTGAATGGGTGCCGTCAGAATGAGAGTCCAAACAGCTGATAAAAACATCACAATAATCCACAGCACTCCAGTCCATAAATTAATGTCGTGTGAAGAAACAAATCCATCATTAAAATGCTTTTAACTTCAAACCGTTGCTTCGGTTGCTAAAATACGAGTCTGTTACAAATAATAGTGTGTTTTGCATTGGAAAAAGTCGCCTTGTCTGAATCAGGAGAGAAATATGCATAGATCAAGCATAGTTTACAAGCAAAAATAGTCCAAAACAAATATGTTGGTGAATTTTAATGTGAGAGACAACATGGGGCTTTTTCACTGGAGAAAGCATTATTATTATTATTATAGCCAGAAGCGATGGTTTAAAAATTATAACTGTTTACATAAAACATAAACCATCAAAGTCTATATAAATAAACTAGTCCAATTATTATGTCTTTGTAAAATGTGTGTATATACATTCATACAAACATACTGTGTGCGTGCGTGCGTGCGTGAGAGATATTTAAAATATGTTGTACCCTCAGATCACATTTTTTAAAATAGTTATATATTCCAAAATATTGTCCTATCCTAACAAACCATACATAAATGGAAAGCGTATTTGTTCAGCTTGCACATGATGTATAAGTCTCAATTTATGTTGTACAAAAATGGACCCTTATGACTGGTTTTGTGGTCCAGGGTCACACACATAAAACCGTGGACCGTGATTTTTACCTGAGTTTGTTTGGCTGTCACGCTCTTTGTGAAGTACACTGCATCTTGAAAAAATCTTTTGGAACAGTTCAACTACTGAAAAATACAGTTAAGTTAGCCTCACAACTTTAGTTACTCTATCTGTCACCCTCCTGGAGGAAGCAAAGAAAAAGGGCAAAATAATGCCACAGTGGGCTTTTTTATTCATTAATGTTCTTTTCCCTCCTCAGGAACTTTCACTCTTGTTATTTTTTATTCTCTCCTCCTTCATTTTTCATGCGTATCCCTCGTTCCCTTCATCTCTCAAGGGCACAATATTCCCCGTGTCCTCGCTGGAAGCCTGTCTTTACCATCTCTCTGTTGTTAACCATTCCTCATCACCCCTTTCTGTAGCTGTTTCTTCTCTCAAGGACTGTCGGTTTATTTCTCCCCCTCGCTCTTTCCGTTTTCATAGAGCTGTATTGCACTCTTTAGCCCTGTTTTTCTATCTCTCTACATCCCCGTAATAAATAAATCTCTTTCCTTTTACCCAAGGACTCTCATATCAAATTCTTCCATCAAGCCAGGTGCACTTACATCCCTTTATTATCTGTCCATTCATCCATGCAGCTATCCAGCCTTGACTTTCCCCTTTTCAATTCTTCTCCCATCTCTTTGCTCCTTCTCCTTGTGCTAAATATCCTTTTCTTTTGTCTGCCACCCCTCGTCTTCATCAAGGACGCTCAGATAACGTCAAACACTTTTCTTCTCGACGGCTTCTTGAAGCCAAGGTCAATGTTTAGCGTGGGAACACACGTGGAGCACCAACAACATGTAACCAAATCACAGGCCTGCTTCCAGTCAAGCATTTTACAACTGACACCGCGATATGCCAATGAGTGCTTAGCAACATTGCTAAATTATCACCACCACAATTCAGTAAAACCTTGAAGCATACTGTAGGTGTACCGGAAGTCCATCGGGTTTATTAAAACACGTTTATTTAGTCTTTAACATGTTTCAGTGACTGAAACTCTCTTGATTTAATTGGTCTCAAAGTATAGAGGAAGTACATGTATGCCTGATTTTACTCAGTAAGACTTCAGCCATTTCTTTAAAGTGTTTTTGTATAAACTAATCTTGAGAAATAAAAACCAGGGTTAGCTTTTGTGTCTTTTGCTGTAGTTAATGTGTGTTTAAGGTCATTAATGTACTACTTTATTCCAATTACCTCTAAAAGCGTACTGACTTGCATCTCAGTGTGGTATAGTAACACCACATATGACTGCAAAGCTCTACAGAGAAGCTGAGCGCATCTCAGGGTCTGCTCTCCCCTCTCTGCAGGTCATACCTCAAACGCTGTAAAAGCAGAGCTGCTAAAATAATCAAGGACTCATGTAACCATCTTTCTGTCTACTGCCATCTGCAAGCGCTTCAGGAGCATGATGGCAAAAACTGAGAGACTGAAGAGTTTCTTCCTCAGGCCATCAGGCTCTAAACTCAAACTCAGTTTCATAAACATTCACAAGACTCATTGTTATCTGTAAATATTCTCATATTTTAATATTGCTGCTTTATGTACAATACCCTGAACAACCCGTCTGCACATCCCTCTTATTCACATTACTATTTATTAAGTGTACACTGTTTTTTTGCACATCATGTTATTGTTTTTGCACATCTTATTGTTTTTTTTGTTGCACATCTTATTGTTTTTTGCACATCTGTTATTGTTTTGCTCATCTTATTGTTTTGTGCACATTTTACTCTTATTTCTCTTCTTTTACATTTATCTCGTGTAGTGTTACTTTATATAATTTTGTAATTTTGCACTGTTACCTGATTATTGCATTTCACTTCTAATTACCCCGTATAATTTATTATGTTAAAGAAACTTGATTTGAACCTTGAAATGTAATTTCTCCAATAGCGTTTGTTACCTAAAATGTTTTTGCACGATGCGTCCGCACTGGTGGCAAAACGACTAAGAGCACTATATCAAACTAGTATACTAGTAATTCTCTCTGTTTCTCTGTTACAGAAAGCGGATCTGGCGGTGGCTGGATTTACCATCACATCAGAGAGGGAGAAGGTCATCGATTTCTCCAAACCTTTCATGAACCTTGGCATCAGTATCCTGTACCGCGTCCACATAGTACGACACCATCACTGAGTTCAATAATGAAACACCTTTAACTGAAACTGAGTGTTTCATCTCGTCATTTTACACTATTGACACACTATTTTCATATCCGATACTGTAAAGTTGCTTTGGCACAATCTGTATGGTTTAAAAGCGCTATATACATAAAGGTGACTTGACATTTGTAATATATTTAATTGTGACTATACTACATTGGTATTTATATACTGGAAATTATTTATCATTTAAAACACTCAATATATTATGCTTGGCTGTATAGTATTCTTGCGTCAATATTACAAAACTTATCAAGAACATTGATAATAATAACATAATAATAATTAAATGTAATACATGTATATTAATAATTATTATTATTAAAATGTTTTATTATTAGTGTTGTTGTTGTTTACTTTTCTCTCTCTTAAAACCAGTCAAGAACATTTATGATAATAACATTAATTTATAATAAAAAACAAGAAACATTAATAATAATAATTGTAATAGTAAAACGAATTATTATAAATATGTATTATTATTGTTATATTATGTTATATAAATGTTATATAACATTTATGATAATACTAACTTATAACAACAACACATTTTTGTTGTTATTAATATTAATGCTTACTTATTTTAGAATAATTAGTATTACCATTATTGTTATTATTAAAATGTTTATCTCAATTATTATTTACAGTGTCTATTTTTAATCATTACTGCATAATTTAACAATTCGTTTAAAGAAAAAAAGGCAAATAAAACTGCCGACCACGTAAGAAAAGTAACTTTTTATGATCATAGTAAAAAAACAAACAAAATTATATATGCTATGTTAAAAGTAATCAAGGGCCGGTGCTTAGTGAAGAATTTCTTTGGTTGAATTATTATTCAACATTTCTTGCATGAAAATCTTGCATTCCTGTAGCTCAAAAAGTAAAGCATGGCGTGAGTAAAACGGCATCAGTTCTCTGAGAAGACATGAATTTATCAAATGTACACCTTGAATGCTTTGTCGCTTTGGATAAAAGCACCTGTCTGATGCATAATGCATAAGTGCACAAATGAAAAATTGTGCATAATGTTTTGTCGGCATCAAAAACAAACTTTTACTCAATCTCTTGATATGAAAGCATGCACTCAGCAGAACAACAACACACAGCGAACGTATCAGGAACAGCTTTCAACTGTTTGGAGAGTCTCTGGCTTTAGGAGTGGTAAAAGCATTGTTTGTATTGTTATGTGCTCTCGTCTCTACAGGGCAGGAAGCCAGGTTATTTCTCCTTCTTGGATCCCTTTTCACCAGCTGTCTGGCTATTTATGCTTTTAGCCTATCTGGCCGTTAGCTGTGTGCTCTTCCTGGCTGCCAGGTACCGCACTGTCACTCACTACACACACATCTAGTTTGAATATCATTATATTCACAGTCCAGTGTTCTCCCTCCCTCCCTCCCTCCCTCCATCAGGCTGAGTCCGTACGAGTGGTACAACCCCTTCCCGTGTTGGCGGGACCGCAGGGACCTGCTGGTGAATCAGTACACGCTGGGGAACAGCCTGTGGTTTCCGGTCGGTGGTTTCATGCAGCAGGGCTCAGAGATCATGCCCCGGGCTCTGTCCACTCGCTGTGTCAGCGGCGTTTGGTGAGTGTGCCGATGTCTCTTACACCATGCAGTAAGTGTGCGTGTGCATCTGTGAGTATTAAAGACTCTTCTTCACACCGAGTGCAGTATCAGTATCGACACCACATGATCCAAAGCTTATATGGGTGACAGCAAAGCTACAAACTAAAGGCTGGAATATGCTACAAGATTTTTGCCTCGATTTACAGCCTGGAGAAGTTGCTGCTAAGTCAGAGCCGGTCTGCAGATTCGAGTTGATACATGTCATTAAGAATAGTATAATGGTCTCAGACTCAGATTTTGTTTCCATCCAGTCGGAGGATATCAAACATGTTTGATATTTTGAGCCGATTTTAGCAACAAGGTGCACATTTCTGAGGTTGTTGTGATCAGAATGACTTTAAAGTCTGATAATATATGAGCCTCAGTCGTTTAGTGTATAATGCCCAGTTTTTCCTCTGTAACTATTTACAAAGTCAGTAAGTGTATGATGATCTTCTCCGATTTTAAAAGTTAGAAATAAATCTGAAATATAATAAAATACAAATATTAGGAAAAAAAAAACAACTTTAGATTTAGACAATTAGAAATGTTAAAATGAAACGACCTGAAAAAATGCATTTATAAATATATGCATTATACGTACTGTATATTTTTTTCTATTATGCTGTACTATAAATAAAAGCACATAAATTACTAAAACCTTTACTAAAAGGTATGATTAAAAAGGTATAATGATTTTTTTTAAAGGCAATCCTTATTTTACAGGATTTTAAAGGAAGGTTATGCTTGCATTATATTTTGTGTTGTTTCTTTTTAATAGCTTTTCTAGTGTTAGAATATGATTCATAAATGGTTAGATTTTCCAGAATTTCTTGGTTTTGTGCTTTTGTCCCAACCAACCCAGACTTTTTAACTTCTCTTTTATAGTACATTCAGTATTGTACTGTAAGTGTTCAAAAATGATGAAAAGTATACTAAAACATATTTTTGTTAATATCGGGTAATTATTTTTTTTCCCCCAAAATTCTAATTCATAGAATCACTATCAGCAATATTACCATCACACAAAACATTTTGAGAACAATTGAGTATTAAAAAAGTCTATATTTTGTCCTGATAAAAAGGGGGCGTGACAGCAGAAAGACAATTAAAAAACGCATGTCTGATCTTTTAACTAAGAAATAAAAGTTATTTTCATTTTTAAATGTAAATTAATTTAATTTGTATATATATTTATATATTTAATTGACTACTTTCTGGTGTTAAAAATCAACACATACATATTAGTAATATCTACTTAAAGGTTAATAGATACCCAGATCAGCTCTTTATTTCAGGGCATGTTTATAAATGAATTACAGAACTGGAAGTTTAAGTTTTCAAGATTTCATATGAAGTGCCTCTTTCTGAATATCTGCGTATATCTTATTTGTTGGTAGGTGTTTTAATTATTTTTTGGCCAAGCGACCAAAAAATGACCTACTTGTTCTGCTGGGCATATTTTCACACATGGGAACGCATTTTTTCAATTTATCATGGACTGAAAATCTGTTCTCTGTGTAAAGAGACATTAAGAGTGTGTCTTTTCTCACTGAAGTTTGTTTTGTGTGCTGACATACATTGTGTGCTTCACACTTTGGTAGTGTATTTCTAGATTAGTCTCTCACCTCAAATCATGTTTCTCAGTTCATTTTGCTCTTTCTGCGATCAAGTCAAGCTGTCTTCTGTTCCATCTCTTCAATTTCTGTCCTGCGCCGTGCTGCTGAGGCCATTTGAGTTGAACAACCACTTTTAGGAAGAGTAACAATGGAGTAGAAATGATTGGATCTGTGCATGCCGTGGAAGCCGAATGTTTAATCATCTGTGGTGTGAATAAACACAATAGATGCGACTTTAATCCCACACGGGGGTGACCCAGAAAGCGTCTATCTCTGCGGCGTCCCTGTGCACGGCTCTGACTCCGTGATGCTCTGGGGGACGTGTGTCTGCAATTGGTGCACTTTAATATTTGATAAAGAGCTTTTATTTAATGACAAATAACAGTTTGTGTATTTTTGGAGGCCAGTCACTTTAGAAAAGTTTGAAATGCTTCACCGGTCTCATGAAAGCTCTTTCTCTGAGGACTTCAGAGCTCCGTGATTGTGTTGGGAAGGGCTCTCCAGCTTCCTACTGGAACCGCCTTGGAGACGACATAAATCAGCAAAGAATGCATTGTTTTTCTCAAGAAATGTTTTTTCCCCCGAAGAAATCAATACTTCTATGATCAAAAAGTGACAGTAAAGACACGTATAATGTTACAAAAGGTTCCGTTTAAAATCAATTCTATTCAAAAATAAAATAAATGTTTAAAATAATTCTGTTCAAAATAAATGCTTTTTTCCTTTACAAAAAGAATCCTGAAATAAATGTGTCACTGTTTCCACAAAAATAGTCAGCAGCACAACTGTTTTAAACAATGCTAATGAGAAATATTTCTTGAGAAGCAAATAAACATATTTCTTAATGATTTCTGAAGGATCATGTGACAACGAAGACTGGAGTAATGATGCTGAAAATTCAGCTTTGATCACAGGAATACATTACATAATAAAATATATTCAAATAGAAAACAGTTATTGTAAACTGTAAGAATATTTTACAGTATTACTGTTTTCACTGTATTTTGATCAAATAAAGTACAGTCTTGGAGAGCATATGAGACTAAAACATAAAAATCTGAAAACACACACTTTTCTAGTTTTCCAGCTTAAACGTGGAATGGCCTCATTTTTGCAGATCTTATTGGTTGTAATATCTGGCATAAATATAATTATTCAATTAATATATTAATGTGCTAAAATGTTTGTCTTGTGTTTGAATTTTTTATTTTTTTATTTAATGTGTCATCATGCCTTAATTCATTCACATTACCGATAATTCAAACACAGTTTAAGTTTGCAAACACGACCCTCTAAAAAATACCCAGCACTGGGTTGTATTTAACCCAGCATTTTTTACAGTGTATTCATTGATTCTTTTTTCATAGCTTGTTATTTTGCGTTTGATCAAACCAGGTTGATCTGGTCGACATTGCAGCTGTGGCTGTTTTTCAGTATTTCATTGAATGATGTTTGCGTCAGCAATCTGCACACAGATGTGTCTAATGGACACACTCATAAACAATGTGTTTGTGTGTGTCTGAAACAGGTGGGCATTCACGCTGATCATCATTTCCTCCTACACGGCGAACCTCGCAGCTTTCCTGACGGTGCAGAGGATGGAGGTGCCAATCGAATCTGCTGACGACTTGGCCGATCAGACCAACATCCAGTATGGGACTATTCAAGGAGGAAGTACGATGACCTTCTTCATGGTACGGATCTTTGTTTGTGTGAAACCGTTTATGTGTGAGATATGTGCAGGGCCGCTGCTGGCCAAATGGGTGCCCTAAGTAGAATTGTATTGTTGTGCCCCCTCCCCCAAATATTATGGATGTAAATTACACTGTATTATTTACAAATGACCATTGTAGCTATAGTTTTATAGGCTATTATTTTATTAATACAGTTTAATACTAATACAGTCAAAAATTTTACTACAATAAAACCATAGTTAATTTTTGAAAGGCCTTCGGTTCTCTTTTAAAGGCATTTGTAATAATATATAATATACATAAATTGGTTATTTTGTTCTACTTTATGTATTTTAACCGCGTTATGCAATGAAAACATATAATTATTAATTACCCAAACATTATTGTCGCGTTGTTTTATATAATGCATTTTAAGGCTGTTGTTGGCTTAGGTCTGTTTTTATAACCACAAAAATGCTTGTCTTAATACTATGTGAATTCTTTGTCAACTATTATTTGAAGTAGCCTAACATGGTTGATTTGTGGATATCATCCATGGCTACAAGAACTATGATTTTTGGTTTTATTCGTAAGGGAACATGGAAACTCAGAGAGAATTTTAGATGCGTTGCTGGTGGTTATTAAATTATTACCAACATTAAAACACGTTATTAACCTCAACAGCCAAAGAAAAGTTCCACTGGATTATGAATGTACCTGAAGGCTTCATCGTTTGTATTGTTTTTTGCTGATGTCTCTTCACGGGCGTAGTTGTCTATCAATTATGTTCATTTGCATTCAGCCGCAAACATAGTGCGATCGGTCGGGATGCGGGAATGGCGCACGTGTGCTTAGCCTGCCTACTGCCTTCACCGTAAAATTATATATTTAGATTTATGTACATGTATATGTTTAATATATAGAACGAAAGTAATTTTTTGGAGCAACTGGGATGCCCCGCTGGGAGTTGGTGCCCTACTCAGACTGTGTACTCTGCGTATAGAGAGCGGCGGTACTGGATTTGTGTCACTAGCTTACCATGTGTGCACATGTGATGTCATAATGCATCACTTCCTGTTTATGGCGGCAGTTTTGACTAGTGACTCGTATACAGGCCCACACAGAATCTGCCGGCTAAATTTCACTAAAAGCTTCACATTTCCACAGAACTGAAACTTCATTTTCAGACAATAAAGTCCCACTCCTTGCATATTTGAATATTCAATAATGGTAATATTAGGTTTTGTATTAATAATTCTGACAATATTTATACACTACCGTTTCTCAAGTTTCTTGTGCTCACCAAGACTGCATTTATTTAATCAAAAATACAGTAAAAACAGTAATATTATTGTTTTTAAAGTTTTCTATTGAAATATATAAAAAAATGTAATGTATTCCTGTGATTTTGAATTTTCAGCGTCATTACTCAGGTCTTTAGTGTCACATGAGCGTTCAAGAAATCATTCTCATAAGCTGATTTGCTGCTCAAGAAAGTTGAAAACAGATATGCTATTTTAATTTTTTTTTCCAGGATTATTTGATCAATATAAAGTTTAAAATAACTTTTATTTGAAATATAAATAATTTGTAACTTTATAAATGCTGTCACTTTTGATCAATTTAATGCATCCTCGCTGAATAAAAGTATTAATTTTTCTGAGCCCAAAATTTCAAATGAGACAGTTTAAATATTTATTTAAAAAAATATTTAAAAGTTTATTGCTAATTTATTACTACTAATGAATAGTAATAACAACAAATATACATTTTATTTTAACAATATGTTGATTATTGTTGATTATTTATTTATTATTTTAACAATATATTTATTAAAATATAAAAATATTTATTAGTAGTACTTTACTTTACTTTTTAGTTAGCAGACTTTTATCCAAAGCGACTTACAAATAGAAAAAGTAACTAAAACTATAAGTTAAAACTCTATAAATACTATATATACACATTTAAGAAAATAGAAATTTAAATAAAATAATGCATACAACAACATTTCAAAATAAACATTTAAATGAAAACAAAAAATAAAGCTAAAAACATTTCAAAATATTAAAACAACAAAGGTATGAGTATAAAATGATTCTAACATGACACTAAGATATATATGTTATTTATTTCCATGTAGTATGTTGAAGAAACGTTTAAAATAATACAATTATTAAACTAAAACTACAGAAATATATAAGAATATTAAATTCATAATAATATCTAAAATTAAAATAGATAACAAATCAAATGCCAGTACTAATATTTAAATGTATTGATATTTATTATCATTGATACTTTGGTTAATTTTGTAATATTTTAAGTAAAGCTTAGTTTAAATCGATTCCACAAATCATAGATGCATCCGTTCCAGTACAGTTTTCTTAACTACTCTTTTGATTAGTCACCCAGAAAAGTAGTTGACTAGTGTGCGGGTCAATATTTACCTGATGTAAAAAAATACAAAAGACAGGCTGAAAACCAAAGCCATACCGAAATGATATCACCACATATAAAGCAAACGCAGATAAAGTCATGTGATACACAAACAGTCCCTTTCATCGGTGGTAAATGTAATCGGCTAGTCTGTGCGTGCTTTGACTCATGTCATAATGCATCATGTCCTGTTTGTGGCAGTAAGCAGTTGGCCTAGTGACTCACAGCTACATCCATATTCACACTGGAGGCCAAGTTCACTTCCCCATTACATTAATAATGTATTATCATCTCACTTTCCCTTACATTTTCACTTTCTTTCAATCTGTTACCTTAATCTAGTTCACTCTTAATGTCTGCCAATAAAATGCCTCTTTATTCATTCACCTGTCCTCATGTCACCGCTAATATAATTTCATCTTTGATTTTTCTCCGCCTTCCAGCACTATATCTGTTTTACCTCCATCTTTTCTGATGACTTTCATCGCCTCTCTCAGAACTCACGCTACCAGACGTACCAGCGCATGTGGAATTACATGTACTCCAAGCAGCCCAGCGTGTTTGTGAAGAGCACGGAGGAGGGCATAGCACGGATTTTAAACTCCAAGTACGCCTTTCTTCTGGAAAGCACCATGAACGAGTACCACAGACGCCTCAACTGCAACCTCACGCAGATTGGAGGCCTGCTGGACACCAAGGGCTACGGCATCGGCATGCCTCTGGGTGAGTAGGGCAGAAAGAAAGAGAGAGAAAGGCTTCAGGTGGGATATAAAGATTGAAGAGAAATCAAAGTCTGATTTTAACCTTCTTATATAAGTAGAAATACATTTGAGTGCCAGCAAGGTCTTTAATGCAGTATCTGGAAAATGCTAGCCATTAACATTCCCATTCATCCAAGTGGTTAAAGCAGCAAACGGTGGAAAAAGTCTCACAATGTGTCTAATAACTTTGACTCTTAAATCTTTCTATTTCTTATTTTGAACTTTATCTCAGAAAAATTGCCTGTTTTATTTATTTTTTTTAGTCTGAGGTGGAAGCAGACTTTCATTGCGACTTCGGAGTAGGTGTGAATAAAGAGACATAGAGACAATAAAGGGCATTATTTAAGGAGTTAAACGAAATTATTCAGGGTAGCACCATATTTAATTTTTGACATGAAAACAAGGCTGTGAGAGATATGTGTTCAATGGATTGTACACTCACAGCCTCATTTTCATTTTGGCATCTAACCCGAGCCAAACCATGACCCACTGACATCCAGACATATTCTCGTTTAAAGGTGCAGTATGTAATATTGACAGCTAGTCATTGAGTACTCCAGTCAATTTCTAAATATTGGACAGTATTATTTCTTCTGCCACCTCCTCCTCAGACTCGACGCTCACACTGGTTGCCAGGTACCACAAAGAATGAGCATAACTGACACTGTTAGGCAACAAGCCTTACGCTGATCAGTTGATTTATCAACTCTAGCTTTTTCGATGGTTGCCGAAGCTTTTTAGGCCAGATACTATCTGCAGTCACTGATCCATTTTTTTTTGCTGGTTTCTATGGCTGCAATACACTGTGTTTTCTGTCATCTGGTCAACCCAGGGTGTCGAAATACTATTGGTTAAATTGTTAGCGGGCAGAATCACGCAGATCAAAACAAAACAGACGTTCTGACACGGAACACAAACTTCAAATTAGAATAACTGGCTTTAGAATTTAAATATCTGCAAATGTATTATGGTATTTTTATGCAGTCAAAAAATCACATAGAGCACCGTTAATGCCAAAACATTTATTATTTTAATTTATTTTAAGCGTAATGTGCAGAGACAACTAAAGTGGAAAAATTGCTTCTAGTGGCACAGAAATTATGCACTTTAAATTTACAGTATTTATATTAATTAACCTAACTGTCAAACATGTATTTATGTATTGTTTTTCTGGCAGTGAATATGCCAGTAAATAAATATAAATATATAATTCTAAATACATTCCAACATTAGTTTATATATTAGGCAAACGTCAGCGTTCTGTGTTTGAGTTGTGTCTGAGACGTGGCTTAGCTGTTAGCTCACATGTTGAGCCGTGGTGCTCAAGTGGATGGTGCCAGTTTGACTGTGGTTTGTGGCCTTTTCTGAAGTCGCTTCCTCTTTTTCTCCCCAGTATTTTTCGTTCTCTCTCCATTGTCCCCCTGCATTAAAAAGTCCAAAAGTAAAATCAAAAATAGTTTTTTAGATCTGCCAGAAATAAATATGATGATGGCCCAGAGAACACCACACAGACAAGAAAGCTGCTGTCACAATGATAGCATCTCTTTACGCTGTATTGCACATTTCTTTCTATTTTTCTCCTGGATAGATGGCGTGCCACTTTTCACAACACTTGATAAATAGCAATTCTGACTTTGTCTTTGGCATTTTCAGCAATTACTCCATTGACAGACAGAGATATGAGGGAGGGAAAAGAAACAATTTATGGCATATGATTTGCTTTGAGGGCTTTAATACTCACTAGAGGGCGTTACAATGAGGAAGGCTGGAAAAGAGGAAACGTGGGGTCTTAATCGTAGCTAAAGAATTGGGCTGGCGAGATAATGGCCACTATTGAGCCACTGTATGTGCTGGAATAATGTAGAAGGGCTTTCTGGACTTGAGTGCAAAGAGGCTTGTCAAGTCCAAATTTAAGAAGCTTACATCCAGCTGTGGAAGTGAAATAGGCCGTAAAAGTGTTATTGGCGTCATGTGGCGATTTAGCACAGTAGGCCTACTGCTCCAATTCCCAAAGACGAAGCTAATAGTTCTATTATATTTTTCTGCGTTGTTTTGAAGCTGATCAGCATATTTCTGAAATGTCTTTACTTCTACTGTTGTCAGTACAGTTAATCAAAGCACTGAAAATACTAAGCAATTGTATTGCCTTTTTGTGCTGTATTGGATCCCCACCAGCTACTTGTGCCAAGAACAGAGACAAGAGCTTAAAATATGAATGTTCTGGGTTTTAATTAAAACTATCACTAGAAGATTACAAAGAATTAAATCTATCATCAGTAGAGTAGGTTTTCTTCTGTTTATACATTTTATCTCATGACAGTGAATACTATTCTAACCCATTAAATCATATTAAATAAAATGCTAAAAAGTTGTATTTTTATGAAGCTTTGAGTAGAAGGTGGAGCTGTCACCAAATGCTCTTGGCAGCAATACATATCAAGTTTCATGTCTCTATGATTTGTAAAGAATTGTTTTATGTCTTTAACGTGTTCCACTTGAACAGTGTAGTATATCAGAAACCTTTTAATAGCTCTTTTCTGACATGGTCTGTTGGGTTTCTGATGAAATCTGATGAAACCTGTAGGAGGATTAGAAATAGTGGGAATCTAATTGGACAGAAATTGAAAACACTGCTAGCAATAAAAAGCAATAAAATATATGAGAGTTACACATCCAACTATTCTAGTGATATTTATATACTTTCATGGTATTTTAAATGAACTGTAATTTTTAGATTTTGTTTTAATTTCAGTTGGTTTAAAAAAATCAAAAAAATCTTTAAAAAGTGTTTTTGTCATTTTATTTATATATTTTCATTTTAATGTATTTTTATTTCAGTTTTAGTAATTTAAACTTATTTTATTTCAGCTGGTTGCAAAGGCAACATTTCTTAACTTTAATTTCATTTTTGAGTTTTTTAAGTTGTTTGAGTTTTTTTATCTAATATTCATATTTTGTTTTATTTCAGCTTTATTTCAGTCAACTAAGACGGATTCAAATAGTTTTACTTTCAGTTAACAATTACAACACTGATATCCAAACCATTCAGATTTTTTGTAAAAACTGTTGGTGGCGTTAAAAGTTTTGGGAGGTAGATTTAATACTCGCTATGCTCCGATCGATTGGCCGGAGATCGGTATCAACTCTAGGTTTAGGATATTAGGATAAGGGATATTAAAATGTTCACTGTATAAGGAGTCATTTTTGTGATTATTTATATAACATTATTGCATAGCCTATGTTATATAAATCTTGAAGCATCAGAATCGGCATCGGTATCGGCCGATCACATGACAAGAAATCGGTACTCGGTATCGGCTGCAGAAATCCTGATCGGAGCATCCCTAATACTCACTAGAGGGTATTATTAAAGGGATAGTTCATAAAAATGAATCTTTTAAGTTGTTCCAAAAGTATATGAATTTCTATAAACTGTTGAACACAAAAGAAGGTATTTTGATGATGTTAAAAATTGTTAACCAAACAGTTGACGGTAGCCATTGACTTCTATAATATGAAAAAAATGATACAATTACGAGAGTATGAAAAAGACAGGACACATGAAACTGGGATGCATTATGAATACTCCCGAACATCAGTGGGGAACTTGTACCTACAGTTGGTTAATAGATGCAGTGAGAAAATTACCAGTGCTGCTTGCTGTTTTTGATCTTCTGTCCTCTGGGAAGATCAGTCCAACAACCTCATGACCACTAGGATAAACTGCCCTCCAAAACATCACCATACGCTCATAATCGCATGATCCGTAAATAGATTTGAAATGAGAGCCCAGGAGCAGCATCCGTCTTCAAAGACTATCTCCAGGTCATAGAATGTCTTCCTGGAGCTCAAACATTCATTCCCTCCTCCCGGTTCTAACTCATCTCTTCAGGTCGCCCTCCAAAGTTCTGGTGCCAAGTGATAAAATCCTCTCATTCACTCATTCATGAAGAGGCTGGTCACCATGGACACCCCACATCCACTTCCATAGCAACCTGGAGTGCAGATGGTGTCACCACAGAGTCCTTAGACTGGGTCAGACTGTAAAACATGAAATCATAATCGACCTTTCAAGCGACTAGTTGATCACATCCATACCAAGGTCTTCCTTCTGTAACACCTCACAATATGGTTCAATTTGTTGAAGACTAGTAACATAAACTATGAAAAATGTATTGATGTAGTATAATATTATTTTGAATATATTGGTCATTTAATTTGTTAGTTCATATTAGATACTTAAATATTTTAAAGGCCAAAGATGTATTAACAAATGTTATGAAATGGCATGATTCATCAGAATATGTACTTCTATAAATATTCTAATAAGTACATCACAGAGTAGTAAAATTGTTTTTGAATACCTTTTCATGTTTAATGTACTGTGCTTTTGTGTTGAATAGTGAGCATCAATAGTGAGGTTCAATCAGGTCATTTTCTCAAAACATTTCAGTGCTGGAAGGTGAAAGAACTTCCTTATAACCTGAGATAACAAGCTAAGAATGTAATTACAACCGAGCAATGCAATATCCAGAACTGGATCAAAACTGTGCAGTTTTAAATATCAGATAACAAATATATTTGCAAACAATTTTATAAGATATAAAACAATAATTTTAGAAATAACTTGGGTTAATTGGGAAAAATGTGCCTCTACCTACCAAAAAAAATAAAAAATACACAAATGAACTGCATTTTCCGGATTTTTTTTTTTATAAAAAATATTATTACTGGGGATTATCAATTAAAAAAAGACCTTGCCCAATTCTATGTTGTGATTTCACTTTTAAACATAGTGCATTTGTAAATCAATACATTTTGATGTTTGCATCACATAATTAGCTCCATATGGCTTTCCTGATGTAAACTTGCTCGGCAGCTCACCTGGTACGGCGACGCAAAGAGCTCAGATACGGGTCCTGTAAAACAAGAGTCACAATAAATCAGCTCAAAGACTTGTTGAAGCAAGCAAAAATGGCATTTCAGATAAAACTGACCATGTTTTCTGCACCAATCACTGGACATTTCACTGAAAGTAGCGCAAAACATGCAAGAAGCAGCGCCACTGGCAGGTTATCTCTGATGAGGTTGTTTTTGAAAGCGTGCATTTTTCTTAGCTTACATGACATGAGAAAATTGCAACTTTGAATACAGGGCTTGATGCAAGTGATGTTGACATATAAAATAAATGTTTTGTGCTTATTATACTGAGGTGCAAAAGCATGCAAGGTGCTTCACTTTCACAGCCTTTGAATGAAAAATAAACTAACGTTCAGTGACAGCAGATCCATTCCAGTGCATATCTGCGGTGTTTAATTTGAATTAACATCTTTTAATTGCATGAACACATCCTTTCACGTCACGTCGTTATTAGTGTGACATGATTAGCTGTGATGCAGTAATGTTTAATGAAGGGTGATGTTATTCTAACAAGTCAAATAATTTGGAATTAACCTATCATAACATTCATTTTCATTCTGACACACTGGCTAATTTAACTCATCTGCACAACATCAGTTGACTTAGTCATGTCTTAGTGTATGTGTTCTGACACATTAAACCAGAGTGCTAATGAGGGCAACACTGGTTTGGGCCATTTTCTATAACAGTTCTAGGTTCCACCAAAAACTGTTTACTTTTTGTGTATCGTTGCTAATCTTAACATAGCATTGCTAGCCTCAGTCTGTCTGCGGTAGGTAGTTGGTAAGTTTTTCGGCCTTGCAAAGGTTTAAGGTAACCCTTGGAGTCCAGTTGGGTAACAAGCTAAACTAGTGTAGCTAATTTCATTCTCTCTCTTGCAGGTTCACCATTCAGAGACGAGATCACGTTAGGCGTACTGCAGCTGCAAGAGAACAACAGATTAGAAATCCTAAAGCGTCGATGGTGGGAAGGAGGAAAGTGTCCTAAAGAAGAAGACCATCGAGCCAAAGGTGAGTGAAACACTGTTATTATACTCATTAGCACCTCAACGTAACATACCGTTCTGTTACTGTACGTCCTGATACCAACAGTACTGGCATTTTAATAAGGTTCTGGTACAACCCTGAATATTTATAACCTGAAGTCTGCGTGTGTGTAGTACAGTGGCGGCTGCTGTGCTTTCAATGAGGGGAAGCTCATTTTCAGCCAACATCATAAAAATTGTCCATTTATTTATATGTAAATTCTGCCCTACGTTCCTTTTCAAGAAAATGCTCTAGACTACTGTGAATGAATGAATGAATGAACAAACTATCTAAATAAAGATATTAAACTCGACGGAGGAAATGTGGGAATTAGGTTAAACTGAAACAAGGAATGTGGAGTATAATTATGTGAAATGTATGATGAAAATTGGCTAGCTATTTCGCCAAGCAAACACCAAGAAATAGGTTGCAGCAGTTTGTCTTTCGACTACACTTGCAAAATCCGCGATGGGACTGCGCTCGAATAGATTCAGCGTCAGCGACTTTTTATAGAATCGCTGTCAATCAAAAGGAGATGCAGTCTTTCGACAGACCCTCCAATAATTAAGCAGAAGCCAGGCCAGCCCACTCCTCCATTCACCTCCAGAGACGCTGAGCGTCCGTGTGCGGGACATAATCACAGCATTTATCCAATGACTGTCTAGTTTCGAAGCACTGAAAAAAACTGTTCAAATCAGCCCCATTGAAGTCAATAGACGCTAGGCTTCAACAGGGAAATGCACTGTGACGCTACGGGAATGTATGAGAAGGAAATCGAGTCAGCCGACCTGCTATATGTAGCTGATTCTGAACCAACTCGTCTTCGAGATGAACGTGTTCTAACGCATTTTTTGTCAATAAAATGTTAACACAATAGTACATATTTGACCATTCATTTTTTGACTGTATAGGGGAAGCCGAGCTTCCCTTGCAGTCTTAAAGAAATCCCCACTGGTGTATTAGTTAGAGTAAGTTTTGCTATTCTCACTGGGACAAAAAAAAATCAATTTGTTCTATAGTTTTTCATCCTTTTATCCTTGTTTAGATGAATACTAAAACCGGATGAATGTCTTTGCAATAAAAGAATGTAAGGCAACCAAAGGTTCCTTATCTTCACGGGTGAACAGGGTAAAATAATAGATATCACCATGCATTCACCAGTTCACAGTACATTAAGATTGAAGTTTTATATATAAACATATGTTTTATGCAAATAAGGCACAATATATTTCCAGAACAGAAATCTAAACAATGAATAAAGCCAGGTTTAAATTTCTTGTTTCATTTTGTTGACATAGTACAAATATATCTCTTTTATCTCTGATTCACTCCATAAATCAGAAAATACAGTCAACGATAAATACATTTTCACCATGTCTTTAGGAATAAATATATATTAGATAAATCAGGCAACTGATATGTGAATAAACCTCTCTGTAAAAAGCATTCAGAATATCTCAGAGCTATTGAAATGGAGATTTCTGGCTTAGTGCATGAGAAAAAACTTATTTTGAGACAACAGCCTTTACAGATATGCAGTGTAATTGAAATCTACAGGCACAAATAGATAAAGTATCAAAAAATAAACACTTAATGTGCATTTAGGATGTTTTATTTTCACTAGTCTGAAAGAAGATGTGTTATGGAAGCAAAACCTCATAATAGACCAGTTCATGGAAAAATAATGGTTTTGCCTGAAGCATCTTGCCTTAATATTTTATGTCTAAGAATACCAATAGTTGTATTTTTGGATTAGAGATGGATATATATGAATGCACAAGGGCTCTCTCAGACCATCCTGGAAAACCTGATAATATCAGAGATTTTCACAAGTCCTGAAAATTAATAAAATCTTAAAAGGTCATGGACATTTGTCTAGATATGGTCATTTCTAAAGTATTTGTTTGGTTATAAATTACTATTTGTGAGTGTAATGTCACCAAATAGATTTTTCTGAACAAACGTGGATAATAGAAATTGATTGCTATAAAGTGCGGGAATCCTGAATGTAGTGTTTGCATGGTATGATTCGTTTACCTAGTCTACCGAAGTATAGCTGCTCTTCAAATAAACATCTATTTGTGTAAAATATAAAAAAAAATAGATTTGCTCAAATCACTCCAACATTGATAGTGTGAATATTTGGTTTCCTGTCGCTCTCTATATTGTTATAATATTGCATATAGGATGTGCTACAACATCTGATTCAAATGACAGATGCTTCACATCTCTGCTAACACTGTGAGTGTTTATTTCTGTGGTCTGGTGATATTTGCATTCTGTGTAGACTCATGCTGGCCCAGGGGGAATGGAGGGAAAATGGTAGCTATTTGGTGCGCAGGCATGAACACACATGTGTGCCTGACTGTGTGTGTAATTTCTCTAGTGTGGTTCGCAAAGCAGAAAGTGACATTTACAGTCTCTCAGGGTTATTTACAGGTCTGCAAGAAAATGTCAAACAATATGAGCTCTGTTTTTGTGATTCTGCTAAACTTAGAACTGTTGTGGGTTTCCTCTTAATCTTGCACACAAAAAAAGTTTTTAGTTGGTGTTTCTTTGCAAGTGAATTAATTAATTAATTGTATCACAGGCAACTAAACCACCTGAATCCTGTTTAAGGGAAGCGAAAATCCCTGTCTCCTCGTAGTTGTTGATGCTTCAGTATTCATATTTTCATGATTACCCAACACAACAGAAGCTGATTATCATACAAAATCAAATAAAATGTTAATAGAAATACATTTCTTCCCATTCGCCGATTATCATTATTATTATTATAATCGATTAATTTAAACAAATAATTTCTGACATGCATTGTTTATTTTTTTCAAAAACATAGAAATGAAAATTTGTACTTATCAAATCACCTGTCTTCATGCTTCCGCTTGATAAATCTTAGGAATACCGCCTACACCCACCTACATCTCTGAAATATAGTTTAATAGGATCCCTCTGGAAACCTGCGGGAACGCAGATATCTAATTAGATCCACTGTGTGTGTGTGTGTGTGTGTGTGTGTGTGTGTGTGTGTGTGTGTGTGTGTGTGTGTGTGTGTGTGTGTGTGTGTGTGTGTGTGTGTGTGTGTGTGTGTGTGTGTGTGTGTGTGTGTGTGTGTGTGTGTGTGTGTGTGTGTGTGTGTGTGTGTGTGTGTGTGTGTGTGTGTGTGTGTGTGTGTGTGTGTGTGTGTGTGTGTGTGGAAGGATGTTTTTGTGTTACTCACATTGCCGTGTTTTTCCTTCAGGTCTAGGTATGGAGAATATCGGCGGGATATTCGTGGTGCTGATATCTGGACTCATAATAGCTGTTTTTGTAGCCATTATGGAATTTGTGTGGTCCACACGCTGCTCGGCCGAGACAGATGAGGTACGCCCTCACTCCTGCCCCGTCCGAAACCACAGACACTCACGAGTAAGGTCACGACGCTAACCAGTCAAGCCGTCTGTGTTTGTGATGTAACTGTTCCATAGCTTTCTCCCAGTTTACCGCTCATATTTCTGCAGCGACGAGGTCATGGGTTTGATTCACAGAAATGATAAAATGTAGATGCAGTGTCTGCTGCATGTAGGTTGCCTTGGAAAAAAGCATCTGCCAGATTCATTAATGTAAATTTAGGGACAGGTTTTTTGGAATATGAATGAGTGCTAGACCATTTTAGTATTTTTGGTTAATTAAATGGAAAATGAAAATTGAGACTGAAGTGCAATGCCTATGGCGCTATGATGGATCACAGCCTTTATTTATGAGTTCCACAAGATTTGAGAACATATTTTATTCCTTTTATTTTAGACAAATGGAGAAAATAAAGATGTAGTTGTTCTGTTTCTGAAAACTCTACATTGCACAAAACTTTATTCAATGCAGGTTATTTCTGTAGGTCAAAAGCATGCCATTAGCAACAGCAAGCACATTTACTGATATAATATGCATCTTGAATGCATTTGTAAGTTGCTATGTATAAAATGATCTACCAAATGTATACCTTTAAATGTATGGGATTTTTTACATTGATTTATTAGTCCAGTGGGTAGATAAACCCCTAACTCAACTAGGAGACCGTGGCCCACTATGGGTCCTCAGCAAACTTCCAAGGTGACCTCAAGATGATAAAAAAACAACTAAAGCTCAAGATATTTCTTATTTTAATACACCCCCTCTTTGAAGAACCAGGATTAATTTTGTCTTGAAAAACAAGGATATGTGATGTAGCCTAATTTAAGGATAGAACTGGTAGTCATGTAAATTTAAATCCTTATAATTCCATGAATATTTTTAGGTTTGAAAAAATTGATGCCATGCTCAAAATATATTAGAAACTGTTAGTGAAAACAGTTTTACAAATCCTTATGAAGTAAATAACGAGCAGCCGGATGAGTCATTGGGCCTTCAAATGTTGTGCACAATGAGGGCTCTTGAAATGAAAAAGGTGGAGAACCACTGGCCTAACTTTCAGTATGAGATACGAATAGCTATGCCCACTTCAGATAATTGAGCAAATGATGTTCTGTTTTCACTTTACTCCTGTCCATTTTATTTGTGTCTTTTTCCTTATATATATTTCCTTCCTGACTCTCTTTCCTCTCTCTTCCTCTTTGATCCTCACTAAGGTGTCAGTATGTCAGGAAATGATGACTGAGTTCAGAAACGTTATCTCCTGTAAAAAAACCTCTCGTTTGCGGCGCAGACGGCCCCTCTCGTCCCAGGGCATCCTCCGGCACCCAGCCCGTCTCCCTTTAGGAGCTCCCCGTCAGATGCGGCTCGTGAGGGATATGCGTCTCAGCAACGGCAAACTCTACAGCGGGACGGGACCACTAACCGGCGCCACTGCTGGACCGGGACCCGGCGGGGGTGCTGCGGAAATGGGCCCGGGCCCTCAGCGACTGCTGGAGGACCCTCTCAGTGCCAGCGTCCCCAGTAGCGCACCCACTCTGGTCCCCACGGTGGCGCCCCGCGGCTGCACACATGTACGGGTGTGCCAGGAGTGCCGGCGGATCCAGAGCCTTCGCTCCACGTTATCTTGCTCGCGCATCTCGCCACTGGACTCCGCCACGTCCTCTCTCCCGCGTTTACCGCCACCGCCCCCCTCCACCTCCAATACTAACACTGACAGTGAGGGAGGAGGCTCAGGCAGCCCATGCAAGGCCAAACCCACGCCCCCTCCAAGGCCGCTGCCGCCCACTAAAACTCCCTCTACCGATCTCCTCTGCAAGCAGGACTGAGACAGAGTAAGGAAACTTTTGTCAGGACAATAATTGAATGTAAATGAGTGCTGGAGGACAGACGGAAAGACTCAGCCCACGCCTCCAGTCAAAGTGACCTCTGGGATACTTCAAATAAAGGCCATTTTTGGATGCCAATTTACATTAATGGACACTGAGTGAGAGGAGAGATGATTCAGTCAGCCGCTTACTGTCCAAGTGTCTGTTTTTAACACCACGTCTTGCAGCGGCGCTCAGAAAGCCAGTGAGGATTGGCATGCTGTTGAGACTATGTAATGCATATCCCGAAAAAGTATGCTATACAACAGGTCATAAAGGGAAACGCGGAGGAAAACTATGAGGACAGCTGCTAGCTTTGCATAGAAGTGCGGATCTTCTCCACTGCTTTGTGATGGGACTACGCTCCTGTGAGAGGACGATGGATCTGTCCCTAAAATGTGTGCACGTTGAACTGAAATTACTTCGGTGCAAATACAGATTATTTTTTTTGTTTTATTCTTTAAATAGGGGGGAGGGTTACAATTAATTTGTATTCCTGAATGGCTCTTGCTCGTTTTCCTTTCTAGCTTTTTCTTTGGTTTCACTCTTTTAGTCCTTTTTTAATATAAATATACCAGTTTTTTTCCCCTCTTGTTAATTTCTCTGAAGACAAAGTATATTGATTTTTGGGGTGTTTTTGTGGTCAGGAATTGGTTTTCCTCTTCTTAAAACTCTAAGATTACTCACCTGGTTTCAGTCTCTCATCTTCTGTCTTAAAACGCCAACCGTTAAAAGTTAAAATCAAAATGAAAAGCATTAAAAACCCAGTTTACCTCCATAATGTGACATATTTCCAGGTGATATTCAAAGAGGAATATGTAGGATGGGATTTTGCCATCAACAATTGATTGGATCTCGCTAAGTGAGCGTTCCAGATCTGAATATCATTGGATTGTGGAGTTCAAGATTCACCCTTGAGACCATCTCAGCAAATCCCAGTGGTATCACTGCTTTCCAAATCTATACATAAATCTATACTTTATTTGCTATTTTTGCCACAACCTTCATTTTAATATTGTTAACGGTCATTGAATTACTGTGTTAATTATTAGGCTGCGTTACTGTACTTAATACAGTAATCTACAATAATACCAATTTGGCTGTTGGTTAATACTAATAGTCGCACAACCTCGATGATGTCAATCGAACAGGATTATTTCAGAAGCAAGAACGTTACATTTTTAGCATTTTCCCTAACATACACTGGTGAATCATTCACAATAAGACCAGGGATGTGTGTAAAGAAACTAAATAGGATCAGTTTTGATTTCATGTAGACTTTAACAAGCTGCCCGTCAATATTCGCGAGGACACAGAGAAACATTTTTCATCCCTGGAACAAGAACAACAAGACGAGACAGAAAACCCTTTGTGCACCTGAAAGGGGCATTTATCTGATTATGTGCGAGGACAATTAATGCTGTTTTTCATTACAGAACTTAATGAGCCTCTATCATGAATGGTTTGTTGAAGAGCACTAGAAGTTGCTGTCTGGGAGCTTGTGAAATGCCAATATCCATTTATATCCAAAGTGTAAACATAGCAGCCCTGTTTAGAATCTGCAGCATTATAGCATTCGTATGGTGGTGCTTTATGATTGCGTGTGAGAGTGAGTGCGTTTGTGTCAAGGGAGATGGAAATCTGATAATCATTTTTTAATCAAAGCTGATTTTTTTATTTCTCATTAATTTTCAAAGATTTCTATACCAGTGCTTGAAGAATCACACCCACAATGAAGGCAAATGATTCAGATTATATTGTTATTAATATTCCAATAAAACTGTGGGGTAATGTAGGAGGTCTGTTGCCCTCTTTCGTTAAATATATAGACATGTTTGGAATAAAATGGTGATTCAAACTGTGACTTTCGCCCCTTGATGTTTCTGTTAGTTGATAAACTAGTTTTATCCACCCCCCCCCCCACACACACACACATTATCTTTATTTATTTATAATAATACTCTGTTTGGAATGCTTTCAAATGCTTACACGTCCTAATAAGGTGTGACGTGATAAATTAATTAATTTTGAGATAAAAGTTATAATACTTAATAAATCAGGATTGGTTTTGTAATAGTACTAAACTGTAACTACGACGCGTTTTATAATGAATTACAGGACATTTCAGTCACTTAGTTTCTACGGCTGCATCCAAATGAAGATTGCTGATATTATACTGCTTTTTATAACTAAAAATTTAATTATAGATTAAAAAAAAAACATTCTTCCACGTTCTCAGATTATATTTCATCCTTTACACCAAACCGTTGAATTTCGGACAGCCAATCCCTGCTGAGCCCTTCCGTGTGGCTCCGCCCATAGTGAAATATCATTGGTCCAAAACCCTACCCTACACGGTGTTGCCAATTTAGCAATTTTGTTGCAACATTTAGCAACTTTTTAGACCACCCTAGCAAATGTTTCTTACTAAAGCACCTAGAAACAAATGTAGCTATTTTTATAATTTATTTGGCAACTTTAAGCAACTTTTGATTAAAAAGGCACATATTTTCCATTTAAATTGCACAAAAAGGAAACAAAAGGTGCAGCAGTACACACACCACGTGAATTAAGTTAGCTGCTATTTGCAATTGTCCAATTTAATAATAATAATTAAATTAATTGTTCATTTATTATACACCTTGTTAGTAGCTTGTACCTGCGATTATTGATCAGTTCATGTAAGAAAAATATCTATAAAAATGGGAAAGGCACTAGTAATTTTCCAGGACATTATCCGTTATCCGTTGTAACCCTATAAGCTGAAAATACAATGCGTAAACGCTGGTAAAAAACCTGTGAAAAAATCAATGTGGAAAATATTGGGCCCTATTTTTACAGACTCTTTTTAGAGTGTAGCATACTTATGCTGTGTTCAAGTCCTCCTGGGACGTTCGTTCTTACGAGTTGACAAGTCGTTATTACGTCGGGTATGTTCAAGTCATGTTCAAGGCTTACAGAAAATTGAGTTTCCCAATCGTAATAACGACTTTGTGGTGGCGTTCATGTGCATTCAACTCGTAAATACGATGTATCCGACATAACTACTACACTGCTTAAAACTATGATTTGTTGAGAATGTATAGGTTACTAGGTAATCCAAAAATGTGTGGGTGTTAAATAATTCAATGCTATTTATATTTTTATATTATATCATGGATTTATATTATTTTACGAACAAATCTAATTAACATCAAATATATTTGTTGCTGAGTTTTGATGCAGTGACACAATTTTGCCTCGTGATTTCTTGATAACGTCATTGCACAATAACATCTCAACCTCATGTAGCAGGTTTTAGCAACAAATTGACCTTGCTTTTAGCAACTTCTTCTGCAAAGTAGATGGCAACACTGACTCCACATAGCCTCATATTTCTGTACAAAATTACATCCAGTGCAAGCAACGTTTTAACCACAAATAGGGGAGAGTGGGGACAGTTGCAACACGTTTTGCATTTCCTTTAGTTTTTCAGAGACTATTTGCATTAGCCAGGAATTTTAATACAATAAAGCCACATCAGTCGGCTACTCACCCACGTTGCTGTAACACGTGCACATATGATCATATACACACAATTTATACTTGAATAGACAAAGTCAAATGTTGCAACTGACCCCACAACAGGGGACGGTTGCAACAGTCATTAAAATGTAATTAAAACCATTCTTAAATATCATTTTGCAGTTTCTTTATTTTATCTGTGCATAAAGACATGGTCTTTAATACGTTAAATTGGCTGTATAAAAACAAAGAATGGTACATGGGAGGAAAAAAAATAAAGTAACAAGTAACAACCTTGTCTTGGTTAATTATTTCAATACATTTGAACTACAAATATTAATTTAATCAGAATCAAGACACTAAAATGTAGTAATAGCCTACTTCTGTTAGCATCTGTGAAAGGTTACTGAACTAAGGCCAGTTGCATGAACTTTAATCACTGTCTTAAGAACTAGTTTGACCAACTAGCAGTTAACCAAGCGTATCAATGTTGTGGTAAGGGACAGTATGTTGGGACGGATGCAGCAACATGTTGAACTGTCCCTACCTTGACAGCTGTGATAAAACTTTGTATAATGGCTTGACACAATATCTTTGACATGTTACATGTTAGCAAACAACTTAGTATGACAAAAAATCGAATTATAAAAAAATACTTTTTTACCATGAAAATTTTTTGTAAAAGGAATGGTCACATCTGCCTGATTTCATCCAGGAAGGATGGGGGGCTGATTTAGCATGTGCAGTATGAATATCATTACTGTAGCTCATTCCTGATTGAAGAAATAAGCCATGTTACAACTGTCCCCACTCTGCCCTATTTATACAGGAGCTCTTATAGTAGTTAGTTTCTAATAGTGCCTGGGTGTTTTTAGAGGTCTCTTACAAATCATTTTTATTTTACATGACAGCAGGAAGTCACTATAGTGAGTTTGATGAGATGTTTACACACTGTAAAAAAATGTCAAGCGTTTTCAATCAATTATTATTTAGTAACTAGTTCCACAGAAATTCAATTTCTGACTTCAAAGTGTTGCCTGTTATTTTTTAGTTGGCTCAACGTTTACTGAGGTTTTATAGTGCAGGTGCACGTGCTTTTATTAGTTTAGTCAACATTAGCAACATTAGCATAGCTAATTGAATGAATGGTTATTTTCAAATCCAGTCAACAATGTTTTTCAAATATATTTGTGTAGACTTAATATAATATGTCCTCTTAACTAAGGCCAAGCTATAAAATTAGCTCAACGTAAATATTTTTGCCCTTCCAACATTTTGTTAATTAGATTTTTTGCAGTGCATGATGTGAACGCAGCTTAAACGTTCTACATGTTCTGATTACCGGTGTTTGTATCATGCCGTGCTTTCATTGTGGATAGACAAATGACTTGCATCTCGCCTTGTTAGGACACAATTGCTGTGTTGAATGCTACCGATATCTCTTTGTATGTTGCACGTAATCGGATGTATCTATTATGTTTAACAATTAAATGTTTGAGCATTCTTAGAAGGACAAGTGCAGGTGAGACAAGGTGAGTTACACTACACTTCACTTGTTTTTTTAGGCAACACTTTACAATAAGGTTCATTAGTTCACATACGTTAACTACATTAGATAACATGAACTAAGATTAAACAATACTTCTACAGCATTTATTCATCTGTTAAACATTGTTTAGGATTACGAATTCAACAGGACAGACAATATTAAAGCATTCCCAACCGGACATTTGCTTCTGAATTACATAAGGGCAGGCAAAGGGACATGATAAGATGACTAAACAGAGCAGATGTCCTGCTTCTTGTGCTTTTACATGCAGCAGAGAAAACAGGGTGAAATAATCTGTACAAAACTGCCTTCCAGTGGTTGACAGAAGCATTACCCGAGGACAGTGGCTTCATCGAGATGTTCACAGGCTGTTCTGGCAGCAAAATGAGGGGTAAAATTAGGGCAGCAAAATGAGAAAACATGGGAAGAAGCACAGACTGAGTTCAAGTGAAATGAGCAACACTGGCTTAAAGGAAAATACAGAACAGGACAAAATGAGAATCTATTTTTAAACAATGTCTTCTAGTCCTAGTGAAAGGGTCAGAACATTACAGAGAGAGATGCTGTAATCATGCATTTAAAATATTTAACCTCAAATGTGTTATGGCCCGCACATGGTCCCTAACATTAGTCAAGTGGATTTTTATTATATTTTGTAGGTAAAATTGTGAAACGCTGTGGCTGAACTCATTCATGTACATTAAGTTGCAACTTCCACAGCTTTAAAACGAAAGTTCAGAAATCATTTACTGACAAGTTTTACAAGTCAAGCTTCTCTTTTTGAATCAAAGAAAATTATCATCTTCAGGTTTTTTTTTGTTTTTTTTTTTTAATTACAAAATGAAACCATAAGCTTAAGTTAGGATTCTCACTGGAAATCTTACAATTACAATTAAGTAATTAAAGAGTGTCTTCCCTGTTTGGTCATGTTGTATCTTATTTTGGACATCAAATGAGCCAGAACTCTCCCTAGTCCCCCCTCCAAAGATATAAATGCACGATGCCCTGATGTACACTGCCAAAGTGATTAAAACTGCTATTTTGTGGTATATATATATATATATTATATACTATTTTTAACAGTAAGTAGGATTTTCTCCTTGTTTGAATCATGATTCATTTAAAAGAAAACATCTTAAATTTGAAATAATGATCCTTCAGTGCATAGAAAAGTAAATCAAAGGAATCATAAATTATTCCAAAACCATGGCATTGCATTATACCTTATTATTCCTTAAACCATCCGTCATCTGACAGTAACTAGTAAAACTATATATAGTAATCAACTTACAGCTGGGCAAGAATTTACCTGAAGACAAAATTATTATTAGTCTATATACTGACAGCTTTCAGATATAAATATGTATCAACTTGATTGTTTTCCCCCTGAAGGGTAAAAAATGTCTAATTTAGGGCCCTGGACTAGATAAGAAAACATGTGGTGGCAAGTCAATTCGCTCGGTTCCCATGCTACACCCCTGGGCAGTTTTTAGTTGGAGGTAGACATAAATCAGAAAAAGGTAGAAAAATGTGTCATCTTATGATAATTGTTTTTCAGTTTCAGCTCACTCTTGAGCAGACCGACTGCCAGCAGTGTTGTTCCACTGTCATTCAGTTCTCCAGGGGATCGTTGTAAGAAGTATGAACACCTGTAAAGCTTCAGAGAAGACCGTGTATTTCAAAGGCATCTGTCTCTGTAAGGTGTTCTCGCAGAACCACACACAAGCCCAGCTGCGTGTCCTATGACTGCAGGATGGATGAGGAAGGAGAGCAGCATGTGGCAGTGGGCAGATACAGACAAACCCTTAAATATTCCTGTATGTAAAGACCAGGAAATGTGCATTTTAAAGCTCTAAAGCATCTTGAGAGCATGTTCAAAGAGACAGCTAGAGGTAAAAGACAAGGGCCGTCACATTTTCCCATGATGTCACAAGTAAGAGAGAACAGATGTAAATACATTGATCTATAAGACACTGCCGCGTGCGATGGGAAAAAGTGATTACAGAAACCAATATTTTTGTTGAGCTCCTTTAAGATTTTAAAATCAGATCCCTATTACTAATTACTAACTCTATTCAATTTGATTTTGTGCTACAGCCATGTGCAAGCATGAAGTGTCTCATTTAGACACTAGGAGTCAGTAGAAGCAAGAAATACAAACCCCATCCCCTCATTCCACATTATAGTAGTTTCATGTTATCTATAATGCAACGGTTAAGAAAAGGGTATCATTTCTAATTTATCTAAATTTTAGTTGACATAATAAAAAAAAAATCATAAATTCTTGTTATTTTCATACATATCTACATAACATATATTAGCCTATATGTTTATATATTATTATAATATATGATTTAACATGGATATATATTTCAATGTTAATATAGCAGCTTGATCTTGTGCATAATTTACTTTTGTATTTAATTTTATTTGATATACATACATATATAATTAAATATGTATTTACATATTTTTTATTATTCATGCTTTAATTTGTATGTGCATATATTGCAGTGTTAATACAACAGCCTGATCTTGAGCCTACTTTACGTTTGTATTTAATGCTTATTTAATAATACCGTTAAAAAAATAATACCGTTAAAAACCGTTATTATTTAAACTGACAGTTTGTTGGCATTCCCTGATTAAGTATTCTATGCAAATAGGCAACATGCTGTGTACTTGTATATGGTAAGAAACAAAAAGCCAATGACAAATGAAGTCTAGGGGGCAATGTTTCCCCGGAGCTCGGTAAATGATGCCGTCGGAAGAGCACAGGTTGAACGGGGCGGGTTCTCGGATAAACTGGTCGGGTGTGTCGTGTTAACTTTCTCAAGTTCTTACAGAAAGTCACACCGTCTCGCATTCCTGTCTGTCGCTCCACAGACTCACATCTCTCCATATGGATTTCTATAACTTTAGGCTGCCTTTGCTCATTTTGGCCGCTCTTGGTAAGTTAAAACTAAAATTAAAGACAAAACTGTCACTTAGCTCATTTAGTCTTTTACTTTTAAATCTCAAAAACTAAAATGTTGTATCTAAGAATCATTGAACGCTTTTTAACAGTAGCCTACATCAGGAGATAATGTGGTAATGTGTAGTTTAATTGTATGCCTTCACTTTAAGTGTCCTGACTGAAAATCATTCCTGTTATAGGAGGCTGTTCCGAGGGCAGCCCGCTTCTCAACGACAAAACGAACGGTGTTATCGGTGAGTCGGTTTATGCTTTATCCATGGTTCGGTGTGTTTTTGTTTTCTATTATTTCTTGATTTTAAAAATGTCTGGAAATCTTGAAAAATAAGTGCTGTCAGTAATTTGATAGTTAAAATTTTGCCATAATGTATTGTGTATTTATTATAGAATGTAATATTATTGAATAGTTTGAATTATTATTACATGTTGCATGTTATTACAGTGTGGCATAACTAAGCCATTTTGTTGCCACGTGACGAGAAAACGTAGGCTACTCACATGTAGGCTATTCAAGGTGCAAGGATAGTATTTGAATATAATTTCAGTAGATGGTTGCACCACCATTTGTTCATTAAATCAAAATATTCATTAAAAACGTATGAAGCTATTCATAAAATATTAGATACGTTTCTAATATTTTCTTATTAATCTAGATTTCTCCTTACCTCATTGAACCAGGTAAAAATGTGACCTTCAAGACAACAATCGCCTCAACACAAGATTTTATAACCATAACATGGAATTTCAACAAAGGTCCAGTAATTGCACCAATAATTACAAGTATCCCATTATCAAGCACCAATAACATTGATGAGAAATACACCAGCAGAATCATCTACAATAAGACGACGTGTGAGCTTCAGCTCGGGCCGCTGGTGAAGGAGGATGAAGGGGAATATATTCTCAATATAGTCTACTACTAACGGACAACAACTGTCTGGACAGATTAACCTTGAGGTTCTTGGTAAGTATTAACTATCCAGTGCAATCTTCAGGTTTACTGTATGGTTATAGACTAGACACTGGGATGGTGAAGCCTAGTGTTTGAAGGTCTGATGGTGAATGAAAGATTGAAGGTTCACGTCCTGCACAAATTTGTTAAAAGCATTAGTTTAATACAAAAAGCAAAATTTATAGCAGTTCTTTAAGACAGTGTTGCACTGAATCACAAAAACAGTTCATTTCACAGCTGAAAAGTGGGTTAATTTCAGCTAATATGCAATTTGTATTTGGTTTTAGAGAACTATGAATGATATGATTAAATCTAACCATATGGATAATAGTGATGACTCATTTTGTGACTTTCTTTAAACGTATTGCAATATGATTCATTTTAAAGACATTGATCCATTGACTGGAAATCAAGCATTTACAGAGATTTTAGATCTGTCTAGAAGACTTTCTTGATGTAAGATGTATGTTGTCAACTCTCAGGGTTGGTTATCTAGAGGATGTTGGTTGTATCGCCCAAAAAGCAAGTCATGACCTGTCACTATTATGGCCTTGAGCAAGGCACTTAACCTTAGGTTTCTCTTGGGTTTGTTTCATTCTCTGGGAAAGTCTAAGCAAGAGCAAAGATGTTTCTGAATGAACCCAATCCATGGATCTCTTCTCTTTTCTCCAGAACCTGTAACTGACGTCAAGATTTCGTCCAGTCTACCCGAAGCTGTAGAGGTCAATAACACCGTGGTTCTTTCCTGCTCTGCCAAAGGCTCCTTTACTTACACGTGGCTGAATGGTTCAGTCCCTTTGGTGGTGGATGGCACACGTATGACACTAAATGCAGTCGGCAATGAGCTAACTATCGCTGAAGTTCGCCGTACAGATCTGCGTGGACCCATCTTCTGCATTGCAAAAAACGCACTGGAGTCAGGGAGGAGCGCTCCCTTCAATCTCACTGTGAGCTGTACGTACCCGATCACACCCACACATGCTTAGTCTAAGACAAATACACAAATGCCTTAAAGGAACAGTTCAGCCAAAGAGTAGTCATTGATTACTCACCCTTATGTTGTTCCAAGCCCATATGATGTAACCTTTTACGTTTAGACAATACTTTCCATGGATTGACAGTTCATAGTGACCAGGTCTTTCAAGCTAGAAAAAGGTTGAAAGAAAAAAAGCACCATGAGGGGTGCATACAACATCTGCACTATATTACAAACATTTTAAAGCCATTCAATGGCTTTGTGTGAGGAACAGTCATCATTTACATTGTTTTTATCTAAAAGTCTTCACTTTTGTGCCTAGAAAATGTTATTGTCCAGGTTTGTCCAGAGTGTCATGTGTAGTAGCATGAATACAATTTACTGTTGTTGTTGTTTTTTTGTGTGTGTGTGTGAGAATATGGGCTAAATGTAAGATTTAGCAAATGGGAATAATATCAGTTAAAAGTGATGTAAATTTCAGTCTGTTCCTCAGCTATCATATGAATTCAATTCAGTAGTTTCTTGGTGCCTTTTACATGTTATTGTATAAAAAAAACAGTTATTGAAAAATAATGAAAGTCATGTAAATGTCCATTAAGTTATATTATTACATATTCACACAATTCTGTGCATACAAGTATTTGCAGTAAAGTTGCACATTTAACACCAGCAGCACTGGTGCTAGTGGAGATAAGTTGAGATTGTCTTTGGTTTTTACTTTCTGCACTCTTTGTCTCTGCAGTTGGTGTGCACTAGAAAGAACACATGACAGCAGAGATCAGAAGAGACTTTCTAGTTCAGACAGGTTTTACTGCAGGTGCAAGAAAAAATGCCGGCTGTGCTTAGATAAAATATGGTTGTGAATGAGCCTGTGAACAACTGGAAGAGGAAGAATGTTTTAAAATAGTGTTGGTTTGTGCATGCGCACATTTACAGATCAAGTGCATGGTTTGGTCATAAAGTAAATGCATTGCAGCAAAATCTATTGAGTCTTAGACTATCAGTGATTTAAAAAAAAAAAATAGTTACATTAAGATTCTTTGGCCTAAATTTGAACTATAACCACATCCTGATCCTCAAAATACATCCTCCTCATTTAAAGATAAGATTAACAGTATCTTGATAAAATGGAAGATGTGAAATGAAGTAACATGGCACGTTTGATGTTTCTCTTCTAGTAAAAACTCAAATTCTTTAATTTCTTGTCAAGCTTTTGTTGTCAAAAACTAGAGTTGTATTTCTTAAAAAAACTGATTTGGGATTAATCTTAAATTTATCAAAAATCCACAAAACATAGCTGCCTTTTATGAACCTTCACTTGTGCCTCCTTTTCATCCCCTCTTTTTGTTCTTCTTTTTTCCTTCTGCCTAGATGGCCCAGAGAAAGTCGTCATGATACAGACTCCAACAGATTCATTCCTTAAGAAAGGCTCTAACTTAACCTTCACATGCTCAGCCCAGTCTGACCCTCCCGCTCAGCTCCAGTGGATGTTTAATGGGGAGGCGATGCCTCAGAAGACCACGGCCAACATTACCCTCACCAGTGTAGAGGAAAAACACAGTGGAAACTATAGCTGTGTAGCCTACAATGCAAAGACCAACCGCTACGTTTCCTCGCAGGTCGCTGTGGTGTCTGTTCTGGGTAAGTCAGAAGCCTAAAGTCATGAACAGATGCTTTGAATACAAACAGAAGTTCCATCAGTTGTGCATTGTTTCTCTAGCACTACTATTACAGCACTCTGAGTAAATGCTAACACATACAGTCCACTATTAAAGATAGGTTCCAATAAGAACCAATAGTTACAATAATCACCAATAAGAATGTTTTTTTTTCAAATCAAATTGATAATGATAAATATTTTTAGGAAATCACTGATCATGCAAACTATAATGTTCTTGCATATTTTGTATTTGAATAAATTTAGCAAAATAGCAAGCTAGAATTTGGATATGCATATTTCAGAAAAGCATATTGAGAGGCCCTTTTGCTATATATAGTTGAATTAACATGTTTTAAACCATATTTACTTAAAATATAACTTTATTTATTCTCTAAAGAACAATCTAGTAAATAAATAGTTCATGTTAAGAGAGATGACTTTCTGTTTAAACCTTCTGAATGGTGCTGCATAGAACCGCCATTGTTTTTAGAAGTGTAAGTACGTAAAGACATCCGTTGAAATCATTTAATTAGCAGTGGAGCAATACAGAGATAGATACGCTTTACCATGGTGACTTCATTGCCAAGAAGTGAGATAAGGGTTAAAAAAATGTAAGTATTCTGGAAGAGGAACAAGTATATTTGCCTCGAAAGAACAATTGAAACGAAACTGAAATGAGATTTGAGATCTGTTAAATGTCGAAGGGTTAGTTTACCTTAGAAATGGTCATTCTAAGCCATTATTTACTGATGCTATCCCAGTCCCGCATGACTTTCTTCCCTGGAACACACAAGGTGAATTACTGCTGCTTGAACTTCTCCAATGCAATTACAATGAGTGGGAACCGAGGCTTTCAAGCTTCAAAAAGGACACAAAGACAGCATAAAAATAAGACTCATGCACTACATTCCAAATCTTCCGAAATCCTACCATAACTTTAAGTGAGGAACCAATCTTGACAAAAAATCTTGACATTTCGCTCAGCTAGTGTGTTTAATGAACATTTTCAATATATGAATCGATCTGGTTCACAAAACCAGTTTAAATGATTACTTAAATTTTAGTTTCTCACAAAGCAATTGTATGGCTTCAGAAGATTTAGAATATAGTGCATAAGTCATATGAACTGCTTTTATTATATTTTGAAGATGCATTTTCATTATTTGAAAAGCCCGAGAGCTTCAGGCCCCCATTCATTGTAATTGCATGTTAAAAAAAATCAGCCGGTACCTCTTCAGAATTTGTTCTTTGTGTTACACTGAAAAACAGATAGTCATACAAGGTTGGAATGACATTGACATAATTGTCATTTGTGGGTGAACTATACTTTTTTATATATGTCACCAAGCAACAGCTGTTTTGGCTTCCTGGCTTACAAGTGCTTTTAAAAGATGAACCTGTTCGTCTGCTTTGCTCTGAGGTCTGCCTCGGCTCATGTTAGCGGGTAGAAGTTTCAGGAATGTTCTGCTTTCTTTGATTGGGGGCAGATTGATTGTACATGGCTTCTGAACCTGTGGTCTCAGGCTCTGTGGCTTTTGTAAAGAACAGTGCCTTCCCCCGAGGTGTTTCCACGTGTGTGAGAATCCCGCACACTAAAGAAAGCAGAATACAAACTGTCTGACGTCACATACTGTTTGGGCAGGTACTGCTCGGTTAAGGTTTCACTCACAGAGTGATCTGTCAGTGCAGGGTTGATCTTATAGTTTTAACCGTAATCTGCAAAACAGATTTAACGACATCTAATATCTTTTGGGGTGCAAATGCATTTCTTAAATGCATTTTTTGGAGATGATTTGAGAGTTAATTTGCAGCTGTTTGATGCGTCTTACCCGAAACTAAAAACACTGGTGGTTATGTGGAAGACAGTGTGTGCTGAGCAGTAGAGTTGCAGGTATTTGGTGAATCAGACTGGTACATTCCACAGTAATGATGTCTGAACAAACAAGAGAATAGTGCCAGAGAAGAAGGCGATGGTCAAAGGTAAATGCTGTTGTGAATGAAGCTGTTGAGAGATTATCTCACACAGACAGAATTTAGGGTGACCATAGATCTTGTTTTTAGCACACATGACCTGGCCGGGATTTCTAAATTGCCAAAATGTTTTGTCCTTTTTTATCTTGATCTTTTTATTTTTTTTGTTTTTACGTGCTCTCTACAGTGCTCATACATTATATGAACACACATTTGCATTGTTTAAAATTTTTTTTAGATCCCGCCTTCTAGCAGGCCACGATTGGTCGATTTTGTAGAATGCCTGCACGCTATTGGTCCAACTACTTTACAGTCATTAACTTCAGCAGGGTTGAAACCCAGGGTAAAGCAAAGGAAATTTAGAAATCCCGGTCAGGATTGTCTTTTGCTGGATTTTTTTTAAACCAAGACTCACCCACTTAGACAGAAAGCCACCATCTAATTTAAATTTAAAATGACCAATCCCAATGGTGTGGTCCCAGTTATGTGCCGTTCATAGTACTATTCAGAAGTGTTTCTTGAGCAGCAGACCAGCATATTAGAATGATTTCTGAAGGATCATGTGACACTGAAGACTGACGTAATGATGCTGAAAATTCAGCTTTGATCACAGGAATAAATTACATTTTAAAACATATTCAAAACACGCACACTTATTTTAATTTATTATAATTTATCTCATTAGTACTGGTTTACTAGTACTAAAAATGCAGCCTTGGTAAAGTTTTTTGAACTTTTTTCTCACTTTGTGTAATGAGGGTCCATATTCTGAAAGCATCACTTATTACTTGTCTTCTCTTCTGCTGTGTTCTGCTAGAGGCCTTATCTGGAACTAATATCTCCAGCTCCTCATCACTTCTCATCGCTGGCAACAGCACCGTCAACATCACCTGCTCAGCAGCCGCTGGAAAAACCGAAAGCGTGGAATGGATGAAGGAAAGCAAACCTGTGACTTCTGGTGACCGTATAATTCTCTCCGCTGACAAGAAAACTCTGACCATCGTTAAAGTTGTTAAAGAGGATGCTGGCAGCTACAAGTGCCAACTGAAGAACAAAGTCAGCAAAGACGAAAGCACCTATGTGATGGTGATCAACTGTAAGTATCCAAGAGAGGAGAGATCCATTGAAATACTGTTTATGTGAGCTGTTCTTCACCATGACCGCTCATACTCATATTATTAACTTAAGAAGGGGTTTTACGTAACAATAATTAAAGTTCACTGTGACCCAACCAGACATGATGTTAAAACTACAAGTTTAAAACTATAAATGTAATGTCTGCTTAGGACTCGATGCTTCGTGTACTACTTCTCTTTTGTTGTCTTGTCTAAACATAGGCTAATCTTGTTTGTAAATGGTGGTGGTTTCCTTTCTGCTTGTATTGTTACCGACTGTTTGTTTGCAATGTAAATGTGAATTCTGATGTAAATGTGACCTTCCTAACTGAGCCGATCTTTCTGATGTCCCTCAGATGGTCCAGAAAGTGTGAACGTTAAAGGGAAGAATGCAGTGAAGTTTGAAGAACGTGAAGAATTAAAATGCTCTGCAGACTCTGTTCCTCCCAGTGTATTCTCATGGAAGATCAATGGTACAGCAATGAACGCCAGCCAGGCAGACATTATTATTGACAAGGCCAGAGTCATGGATAGTGGCATTTACACCTGCGAGGCATTCAACCCCATCACAGGATTGACTAAATCAACAACACACAAGCTCGCAGTCACAGGTAAACGTGGCAGTTCAAGAATCCACTCCCATTCTCAGCTCACAAAACATAAAATCCACATCATGGCATTTTAAGATTATCGGTAAAGGTGTTATCGGTATATCATTTTTGTAATTAAAATACTGATATATTGGCAAGACTTATTAATTAAATCTTAAGTTAATATTTATGTTTCACATTAATTTACATCCTATTAAAATAAAGTAGTTTCATTCTATGAGATTATAAATTGTTAATAAAGTATTATTATATATTGCATTTAATATTTTAATATTATATATTTATCCAGTGTTTAACGATTATGACATTATTGGCATAGGCCACTAAGTGTGCCTACTGATTAATATACATTTTGAGTGATAATTAATATCTAGATTTAAACCGATATATGTCAGCCAAACCGATTAATCGACCAATATTTGCCAAATTTGAGAATAATGCCTTACAATGTGCCAGATTAAGAGAATTATTCGAGAAAAACAATCTATGATTATTTTAATGACTAAATGAACTGCTTTATTTAGAGTGAATATTAAGTAAAATGTTTATTTAATGTCAATAATAATGATCAATAATAATAATTTTGTTAATGATATTAGAAATAATAATATATATAAATTGTAATTATTTTTAAATACTTAACAGTTCATAAGGTATTATAATGTAATTATAATTATAATTCATAAGGTATTACATATTTATTTATTTAATTTTTTGGTTAAAATAATAATAATAACTGCAAATAGTTTCCCCAATTTGTTTGGCCTGTTTTCTTAATAAAATAATGCACACACAATTTCATAGGATGGTAAAAAAAAATGTATGGCCAGCAATTTTCTCAAGTCACCGGCCATTGGCAGGTGTAGCAGAATGATAGTTTTAGGCCCTGTTTATATGTTTAGATACAGTATGTGATTTTCATGTGTGTGTGTTCGGTCTATAATCTAAACACCTTCTGTTTTGCAGAGGTCGGTACGGTAGATGAGGGCCTGTCTGGTGGAGCAATTGCTGGGATTGTAATTGCCGTGCTTGTGGCCGTGATCATCATTGCTTGTATTATAAAGCGCAAGAAAAAGTCAGGCACAGAGTGAGTCTAAAATTCATTCTTCTACCCTCCCGTCACATTCATGAATCCAGTGCATATAAATGTAGGTTTGATTTGAAATGATTTTGTATGATAATCACCATTAAGCCTCAGAAGCTGTCAGTTGTCTCTTTCTCTTTACATTGAATGAATGAGTGAATGATGCATTTATATAGCGCTTTATTGTGTATTGTTGTACACCCAAAGCGCTTTACAATCATATAAGGGGTCTCTCCTCGACCACCACCAGTGTGCAGCATCCACTTGGCCAGGCCACCTGGGTTACACCCCTACTCTTTACAAGACATGGGATTTTTAATGACCACAGAGAGTCAAGACCTCGGTTTAACGTCTCATCCGAAAGACGGTGCTTTTTGACAGTATAGTGTCATACATTCACAGCTAGTTCTGTAGATCTTTACTCTCCATGTCATCCCAGTCCCGTTCTTCTCATGATTTGCGTCCTCAGACGTTTAAACCTATTGCCTAATTAGGCAATGACATTATTCAAGTAACTTCACCACGTAACATTTTGACCTCACTGGATACGGGGGTGGTTTCGGTAACATGATACATGACCGTGTCAATCAGTAAACCTTCAGTCCACATGTGTTGTAAGATATGATTGTCAGAGAGGATATGATGCATTCTGCCACTTCCTGATTCCATTCCAGTCACATTGATTTGCCAAAGGGGCAGTTTAAAATGGAATGAAGTGATTATTGTTCTTTCATAACTCGAGTCGTTTATAGTGTGTTAGTGTGATGATACAGAGCTAATAATGTGGCGATATTGTTCAGTCTTGCCTGTCGAATTTTATTAAGAACTAATATTTGATAACATAATCGCATGTATTCATCAGTATCATTCAAAAGTTTGGGGTGGGATAGATTTTTCTCTTATGTTCATCAAAGCTGCATTTATTTAAGAAAAATACAGTAAAACAGTAATATTGTGAAATATTATTTCAATTTAAAATAACTGTTTGTTATTTGAATGTATTTTAAAGTGTAAATTATTCCTGTGATCAAAGCTGAATTTTCAGCATCATTACTCCAGTCTTCAGTGTCACATGATCCTTCAGAAATCATTCTAATATGCTGATTTACTGCACAAAACTGTAGTGTCGGCTGTTAATGGAATAGTTAACATGGAACTGAAAAATCTGTTTCAAACCCAAACAGGAAAAAAACTAAAAATAGTTGACTTGTATGACTCACATATTCCATATCCGGAAGTTCTGATATTTTTTATATTTTGTGTTCCGCAACAGCGTATTCGGAATGTTTGGAATAACATTGAGCTAAATAATGACAGAATTGTCATTTTTGAGTTTACTTTTGCTCTATGGACGTTATAAGCCTTTGTGCTCTAAAATCTATGGTTGTCTCTCCTCTCCTCTCCTCTCCTCTCCTCTCCTCTCCTCTCCTCTCCTCTCCTCTCCTCTCCCTCTCCTCTCCTCTCCTCTCCTCTCCTCTCCTCTCTCTCCTCTCCTCTCCTCTCCTCTCCTCTCCTCTCTCTCTCTCTCCTCTCCTCTCCTCTCCTCTCTCTCCTCTCCTCTCCTCTCCTCTCCTCTCTCTCTCTCCTCTCCTCTCCTCTCCTCTCCTCTCCTCTCCTCTCCCTCTCTCCTCTCCTCTCCTCTCCTCCCTCTCCCTCTCCCTCTCCTCTCTCTTCTTCAAATGTTCTGCCACCAAGTGGTGAGGTCTGTTTGGCAAGTCTTCTACGCTTAACTCTGAAAGCAGACAGCAGCTTACATTTCTATCTTGTGCTGAGATGATAAAGTATCTAGAGGACATTTGTTTTTATTTAGTCTAGTAAAAGTTTGACATTGATTTTATCAGATAGATGATAGTACATGGAACAATCTGTTTTGTTTAGACAAACGTCGAATCACTACTAGAAGCGCTTCATGTCATACTGATAATTTAATAGAAGGGTTGTGTTCTAAATAGGATAGCATATGTAGCAAATGGAAAGGACAGGAAATTCTGGAAATGCAAAACTAAGCTTTGAGGGATATCGTATACAAATACAACTGATTAGATTAACAGAGATATGTTTATTTGATAAGAAACTAGCACGACTCTCACACACACACACACACACACACACACACACACACACACACTGCATGCAAAACCACCCTAGTACATTGCATTTCTTTGTCAATTTTTAGATACATTTCAATTTCTGAAATGCAAAGTTTGTGTAAAGATGTATCAGATCTTTAACTGGAAGTTGCAATTCGAGTTTTTCCTCTATGACAAATGCATCCTGGGAGGGAGTGAAGGCCAACTCCCCTTCATTTGTTTTCTGATGTGTGTCATAGATAACGTACAACCTTAGTGCATTTTCTCTTAGACCACCTGTGGATTGCATGTTTTTGTCAACATGTGTGTATATATATATATATTATAAGACATATTTGTGAAGAACATCTCTTCTTTTTTTCTTTTCTCACCATTAATTTGAGACTGCCTAACTGTCAGTCTCTTTGATTGACTTTTCTATTCAGGTGAATTAAAATAATGATGAAATGCCATAATTACCTACATTTACCTGCTATATCATTATCTTTTAATCCAAATCTCTCGTGTATCTCAATGAAGGAATCAGAAGGGGGACTAAAACGAGATGATTGTGGAATATCATTGGAATGTCAGTCGTGTCCACACATGTCTCACTCTCTTACCCTTGTGGGCGTTTCTGCAGCAGTTTCAGGCTTACTCAACTGTCTGTCTTGTTGTTTGCTTATTTCGCTCTGTTATCTGTCGTGCATGTCAATGAAGTCTCACTAACGCAAAGAGGGCTTGACCTATTTGTCATAGCACAAATTGTTCAGATATTTTTTTGTCACTGGAACAGAAATGTATTTTGCAAGAATATATGGTTCTCTCTGTCATTACATTACCAGAAGAAGAACATAATATGTGTAATTTGTTTGTAACTAACATGTTTTTGATGCTTGTGGAACATCATACGCAAGCGAATAACATTGGCTGTGTTTCAAAACATTGTGAACCGCCTACCTGGACAGCACTACCTAGTGCTGTCTAGTGTTGCACCACCCCAAACTTATGCTTTCTTCTGAGTTACCTTATTTCATTTGAAGTCATACATTGAAAACATAAATGCAAAATGAGATGAAAAATATACATTTTGTTCATATTTGATATACATCCTGTTCAAACGTGTTTGGTCAGTAAAAGCAAAGATGGTTTTAATTGATCAAAAGTGACAGTAAAGACATTTATAATTTTACAAAAGATTTCTATTTACAGTAAATGTTATTCTTTGAAACTTTACATTCATAGAACATAAAAATTCCTGAAATAATTCTCAGTTTCTACCATAATAGCTGCTGAAAATTCAGCTTTTCCATCACAAGAATATTGCATTTTAAAATATATTAAAATAGAAAATATAAATTGTAATAATATTTCTCAATAGTACTGTTTTTACTGCATTTTTTATTAAATAAATCCATCTTTGTTGAGCATTAAAATATTTTTATTCAAAGAACATAAGAAAATCCCCCCAACCCGAAACTTTTGAATGCTAGTGCAGTTATATTTCATTGAAAAATGAATACTGAAAAGAATCCATAAAAATAGTTAAAGCTAATTAAAAATAGGCTTTTACCCAAAGTTTGTGTGAGATAGAGGTATGTCCCTTTATGCTATAAGAGTAAGTGGAGTTTTCAGTCACCTGTGTGGTTTAATTTAATTATGCAGAGTCATTGTGTCTGTGTTTACCTATAGTGACTACCACATTATTTAAACCTAGTGGTTTATTTCATTCATTTATTCCTCCATATATGCACAAGTGTAATCTGTCCATGATATAATTACTTCCTTTTGTTTTTTAGCATTCCATCTCCATATTAAAGCGAGATGTGGCGTTGAAGTGACCCGGTAAGTGCATAGCATCTTTTGTTTCGCTACGGCAGACTAACGTTATTTATTTCGCTTTATTTGTTGTTGTTTTCCATGCTAGCTCTATGCAATGTCTTCAGGCTGTTGACTTTCCTGCATGATACTTCCGGGCTTTCAAAAGGCTTCCTTATTGCATATCAGTATCACTTTTGGCAGCACGTGTTGATTAAGTGCCTGACTTCACTCTGTACACTTTCACAAAGATATGCTTAAAAGAAAAGGAGGGATATGCTTCCATCTGAAGGACTAACAAAGGAGTGGCTCTGCTGTCGCAAGAACACTCGTTTTCATGTCTGTTCATTGGGTGTGGCAAGCTTTCTGCAATAGAAGCCTGTTTTACTGTTGCTGTTGTGATATTTTAATGGGAAATGGGGAATATTTGTGCCGTTGGTGTGCTGAAAGTATTGTCAGTGAGTCTGCTTTTGCTTGCACTCACATATCCATTACGTGGGTAACCAGATATGTACATCTCTTCCTCAGAGCATATCTTCAAGACCAACCCTTCAGCCTTTTATCAGTCTTTTTTATCTGCAAAAGCCTTCTAACAAGGCAACTGGAAAAACTGCCCTCACAAGTGACTTAAACCTGACGGTTTGGCCCTTTCAAAAGCTCAACGTGTTTATAGATGTCCATTGTTTTTCTGTTATACGCTGTGTAAACGTTCCCCAATCTTAAGGACACGATAGAGGTCGACGGCGAGACTCTTCCTTCCCTTGGCTGAAGTGGACAGCGTCCTTTGTTCTTTAAGAAACATGATCCAGCCTCCACCACCCTCTCAATCCTTCAGCTGACCCTAAACCGACAGCTCGGCTTGATGTCACAAAGGTCAGTCTGAAAGAGCTCTGTTTTGGGTAACAAAATCCCCCCTGAAATGCACTGAGAGGTGACGAGACGGTCACGTGTTTGTGATCTCAACGCACCCACAAGGCACTGAAACATCGAGAATTTTAGACCTGTTCAACATGCTCGGAAGTCCCAAGGCAATGAAGACTTGCTACACTTTTTTTTTAACCCCTCATCTATTTCCGTGTCTCTTAGTGAGCCGTACACATTGTATTTTAATATTAAGGCAAGATCCAACATGCTTGAACTCAGAAGCGGGAAAAAATGCATTTTTGCGGACAACGACATACCACAGTTTTGCAGCGAAATTGCTACTCTGTCCTTGGGCGTCCCCACAACGATTCGTCCTGCTGTAATCAGGACTGCAATGGATTACTAAAACAGGCCTGTTTTCAAAATCACCTTGAGTTGACAAACATATCTGAAGTGTAAAACTGAAAAGTGTTTGTACTAATACGTTAAAGTTGATTATTGCATTCCAGTATGTGAGATTTTTTTTCTTCTTATCAACGTCTGATAGCGATTCTTTCTTTCATTGTTTAGTTTTTCTCTTTGCCCGTGACCTTGAAGATCTTGTAGTGATCTGTTTGATGTTGCTCCGATCTCTCTAGATAGAGATGCATCTGTGTAGAATCTCAGCTGGTCTTTATTTGTTTGTTTGTATACAGGGGCGGAGCAGCCATCATTCCTGATATTTCCCGTTCATTTTAAGAGATTTCGAAGTTGATCCCCTCGTTTTTGGGAAATAAGAGTTAAGGCTGAAAAAAAAATGCAAAATGCCTCTGCTCCTAAAAGGCAAATATATATTACAAATATACATTTTAAATTGTATTTCAAAATAGACCAAAAATGGCCAAGTTAAATAAATTGCTGATACATTTGCATAAATATATTTTAGTTTAAATATTTAATATTATTAAAATATAACTAAGATAGTTATAGTTAATAAAAAAAATTGTTAATACTAAAAATAGTTTGTTAATTTTAGCTCTTTATATATTTCTGAGACTTTTTGTGTATATTGCCAGTCTAAATATATTTTCCAATATATATTGCATATTGCCCAAAATATAATAAAAAAACGCGTTCATCAATAAATTAAGATTGCAACAGTGTTGTTTTTTATTACCTCTTGACATAAATAATGTAATTTGGGCATTTGAAGGTTTAAACGGAATGTGTTTTTAATTTGATAAATATTATTTCATTATATAATAATAATAATAACAATATAATATAGTAATGCTAATATGTATAATATAATCTTAACATATATTTAAAATAATTATTGGCCACAGAAAAATATATTTTTTTACCATATGGGCTAAGTGAACAAACATCCAAATAGAAATGTCCAGCATCCACTTCAGCAAGGACTACGAGACGAACAATACAATATTCATGGGCTAATCTGATCATGTCCTTTACACACTTTCTTCTAACCCTAGATGTATGCAAGCACCATTCAGAACCATCTTTATATGTGTGTGCAAATCAACAGCAATAACACATTCATTAAACATATGTGTACTCCCATTTTGCATTAAAATACACAAATATCACAAAATGCTGAGCTTTATAACTCCTTGCAAGCCTGTAGACTCCGGCAGCCTGCGTGTGTTTTCAGTGGTCTGGGCTGTTGGTGTGTACGAGTCTGACCACAGATACACTGAATCAACGCTCAGTTTGTACTGTACCACACCGTGGAGACAGACGTCGTTTCAGAGCGTCTTATCCTTGTGTACTTTGCAATAGCTAATATTAGGTGTTGTTTTGAATGTGAAATATGTTTTTGTATAGGATAGATAGAATTTCAAATGCAATTGGATAATGTCAAATTTGAAATGGAAATTGATTATGTTTTAAGTAATTGTTTTTGTGCACAAATGCTGTTCAGTGCATTAAAGTTCTTTGAATCGTCACCAAACAACATCATTTGTGACATGTTCTCAGGGTGTTTACAGGGTGTTTATATTCTCTTAAAGTGCAGTGCAGTCATGTTTTATATTCTCAATGTTTCTTTTAATATAATTTATTTTCAAATGTTTTGATTTTATGTAACTGTTATATGTTATGTGTTTTAAAAGAATCTTTGAACTGCCCTGAAACAGTTTGAACGGTTGAAAACAATCATTGTAAGACTTGACTTTAATCTGTTTTTTACAGAAGCTTGCTTCCACCATGGAATATAAAATTAAAATGCCAAATGCAAGTTTTATCTCTCAATTCTGACTTTTTCTCGCACCTCAGAATTCTGACTTTACTTGTTGCAACTCAGTTAACATCTCACAGGTCTGAGATTTTATCTTGCAATTCTGACAGTTTTCTCTGAATTCTGAGTTTATATCTCACAATAGTGTTTTTGTGGTTGTTTTTTTGCCATGGAATAAAAAGTAAACAAGATTACGTCTTGCAATTTTCACTTTTTCTGAGAATTGCAAAAATATCTGTGTTTTTTGCACTTATATCATGCAGCGTTTACATCTTGCAATTCTGATTTTATATCTAACAATTCCTCACAATTCTGCGTTCATGTCTTTTATATTAATTTATATCCCACAATTCTGATGCAGAATTGCAAGAAAAAAATCAGAAATATGAGAAAAAAGTCACAATTATCTTTTTTTTTTATCTGCTAACAGAAACAAGTTATAGACATTTTACATTTTAGTACGATTTCTTAGAAGTCTTCAGAAATACATTTATGAATATGACTGTTTTTGTCACATTAATTTGTGCTCTTAGAAAAAAAGGTAAAGCAGGAGATCACATCTGTATACAAATGTACAAATAGAAAGCATATGGTTGTACAAAACTCTGTGTAGTCCTGGATGAATCTTCAATATGTTTGGTCCATTTTAATGGAAGAGAAAGACTGTAAATGTTAAATGAGTACAGTATATTTGTTTAACTTTACAGTGTTTACCATAATACTGTTGTATGCAGTTTTTTTTCTATTGAAGACAGTTCTTTATGGACGTTAATATCACTATTCTTGGGCTGGTGTGAAGGAGCTGTGTTGATCTGCACGGGTCTCCTTTCATATGTGACCAGTTGAGCGTGTTCATTGGCCTTAAGTCAACACAAAGATCCTTAAAGCTGAGGTGTACTTAATACCTTCACTGTGGGAGACTCCGCTTGAATGTGTGCACCCATTCAATAAATGTAAATGTCAAAAAGAAACAAATGTGTGTTTAGTCAGTGTCACGGCGGCCCGTTGTGAATTGCGAGAGCCACGCCTGCCGTTCTGTTGAGGTTTTGGTGTTTCTCCAGCACTCCCTGAATGTGTGCTGTAAACCGAAGTATGCATGACTGCTTTCCCACTGGCCATAAAGCACAATTTATCATCTCAGAAATATAATCCAATGTGGCACAGGCCTGAATGAGTGTGTTTGTACAGTATGTTGCTCGAACAGGTCTCTTTTTTAATTCTGAATGCTGAGAAAAATACAATGGTAACCACAGTTTATGCCAAAATATTATAGATAAATAACTACAAAAGCTGTGGTGTTTGACATAAAAATGTTTTGAAGATCACACACTGTAAAAAAAAAGATTTTCCAAGTTGTAATTAAAGATTATTAGTATGTTTGATAAAAAAAATACTATTTCTACTTCAAAATGTCATGTTTATTTAATGTGTTACCTGCCACTTCTTTGCATTTATTTGTGATTCTAGCATTTTTTACGTGGAAATTGTATCAAAGTACTGTATATCACTGAAAATAAATAAGTGTATTTTTCACTCAAATTTTACTCTATTTGTGAAATTTACTAGCAAATTCTGAGTGAAAATGTCTCTTAATAAATCAGTGGAAAACTTGAACACTTGGCACAGTGGTTAACCAGAAAAATGCAAAATGGCACGTCATGCCGAAAAGGTTGCCGACCCCTGCTCTAGAGGGTCACCATGGTACATTTTTGTCATGGGTGTTGCCTGCATTTGGATTTGCATGTCCACAAGTGAGTTCAGAGGTGTTCACATATCCAATAAAAAAACACCCAATCTGTGATACGGTCCGGAAGGTGACAACCTGGTATGACAAAAGGTCTCAGTTAGGTCCTTCATATTGTAGTCTGCTCCTTTGGCCCAGACCCACCCAAACAAATCGTCCCGGGCTGATTGTACAGTGCGTTTGAGTTTGTGTGCGGTCACTGTATTTTACCATCCCTGCTCACGGTTCAGTAAACGGCCCGAGTCTTTCGGGTTTGTATCTTCTCGCCCCTCTCTTGTCCTGGGCTTCACACAACAGTTCCCCTCCCCTGACATGCTCTCATTGTGTCTCTGCCGCCTCGGAGTTTCTGCCATTAAGTTACAAACCTGTTTGTCTGCAGTATTCTGTGTGAACCAGTAATTTAGCTGTAGTGACTCCGCCGCGTGCGTGTGTGAGAAACAGAAAGGAGGAGGTGCATGACAGTGTTGTGTGTGTTTTTAATTCCGCTGTCGAAACATTTCGCCAACTTGCTTGTGCAAGTCCCAAAGGCTGTCATTACCTTTGGTGGATGCCAAGGTTAGTTTTCTAATGGCATTAGTTTTTTATTGAGCATCTTACAAACGCTTGATAGGTTAATAAGTGATAAGTTTGAACTGTTGGAATTTTCTGATTAAAACAAAGATAGTTGACTCCAAAGATGTATTCAACTTCATGCTGTTCTTGTGTGACTTTCTTCTGTGGAGCACAAAAGAAGATATTTTAATAGAAGTGTTTTGTGCATGTAAAGACACATGAAAACTCATCTCTTTCATCACCATCTGACTTCATCCTAAGAAAAAAACCTTTGCTTTCTCTTTCCTTAATCTCTCCGTCTAGCTTGTACTAATCTGAACAATTCCTGAAACTTTGTATTGCAAGCACTTCTCACGTTTATTTGCCTCTTTATGATGAATCGCTTATTGTATTCCTCAATTGTAAGTCGCTTTGGATAAACGCGTCTTCTAAATGAATAAATGTAAATGTAATGAAAATCAGTGGGTCCAATATTGTATTGAAAACCATTTCATTTTGAGAAGGTAAATTTAAGGCTTTTTAAGGCCAAGAATTGTAAGGAATAAATGGAAGGGAACAAGGAAATTCATCAAAATGAAGTTTATGAACAAAATAAGAACAGATAAAATTGCCTTCTCGCATATTGTTGTTTTAATTTGAAAATTTCTCAGAAAACAAGACTTAATATCTTCACGTTGCGTCTCAAGTAAATGTATCTTGATTTATGAACGTTATTGCACTGCATGAAAAACAAGATGACTGAGAATTTTTTTTTTTTTTGTGCTGTATATGCCACATTTAATGACATGATTTATGAATTTAAGACCTTTAGGGCCTTATTTGTGATGGGCGAATTATTAATAATAATTATAATAATAATAATTAGTTGCATTTATATAGCGCTTTTCTAGACACCCAAAGCGCTTTACATAGTAAGAGGGGTATCTCCTCATCCACCACCAGTGTGCAGCATCCACCTGGATGATGCGACGGCAGCCATAGTGCACCAGAACGCCCACCACACACCAGCTTACTGGTGGAGAGGAGACAGAGTGATGAAGCCAATCCGTGTATAGAATTAAGATCTTTAAGACCTGCAGAAATATAGGCTATTTCTTCATTTTTGGGTGAACTGTCCCTTTAAGGACAGATAAACTTTAAGATTGTGTATAACTCTCCAAACCTATGGTAATTTTCTGAAAATGCTTCTATTTTTAATATTACACGTTTTAACAGGTATAGTAACTGTACTGTTAAACAGTATAAAAACTGTACATGATTAATGCATCAACTGGGCCTGTATAATAGGCCTGTATTGTGTTAGAAATAACCCATCTGAGTTCATTTCAGGTTTTTAAACCTTAGGCGGGTTTGTACGAGTATATTGTAGGTGCTCCTTATATATATTTGTTCAGTGTATGATATACGGCACAATTTGTTTGAACATGCTCTGACTTCCCGTCATGAACACAGACACAGAGAGACGCGCGCGTTCACTTTCAGTTAGCAGACCGGACAGGAGCGTTAAATCGTTTAATATTCAAATACATTTTTAACTAAATAGATTTTCAATTTCAAAAATATTTCCGTTGAGCTTCACTGCCTATTTACCAATATATAGGCTATAATTTTTTTTTTTAAATGCCATATGGGATCTGGAAGTAAACTAGCATTTTGGAGATATAGATTCCCTCAGGAATGTCTAATTGGTTTTAGATTTTATTGATTTAAGATTTATGAGTAAAACACGGTCTGTAGTTAAAATTACTTTGATACTTTCTCATTTTGTTCTACAACATAAATGATGCACAGTCAATCCTCAAACATGGATTTTGTAAACAGTTGTGTGATTTGAAAACATGACTACAGTGGTTTTTAGATTTAAGAATGTAAACTGAAAATCTTCTGGTAGTTGTAGTCCTTATTTATCAACTTGAGAGCAGCTTTATTATATTAAAACCCGACCTTGTTTTACTAATACACAAAAACCTTTTTTTTGTGAGGGAACCAATGCATTCCGGATTTGCCTACAAATTGATGTCATGATGAACCGCTCCATTTACTGTCAATTTGACATCCGAAAGGAAGCTGACTCATTTTTATGCTGGTTATTGTGTCATAATGATCTTAAAGATTACTGGATTGAGCAGATTTACTGGAAATGGTTCATCTATCCTTTATTCCATAAATCATGGGAATTCAGTTGTAGGGTTTGAAGTCCATGTCTTAACCTTGTTCATGTTGAATTATGCAAAAGAAAACAATATAACAAAGAACCAAAATACTAGAAGCACTGTTATTTTATTTCAAAAATCAAGCTACAGCTTTCACTTTTTACATCATAATAACATGGCATTTGCTCTGAATTTGGTCTTTATTTTTTGGACATGCATCCCTCAGAAACATCCAAAAATCAAGTCTTCATCTCTCAAAATATATCCATAAGCCTAAGTGGTTATGTGCCTCTTGTGTTGCTCTGTAGCCACTATTCAAACAGCGAGACTGCGGTGAACTCAAGCGAGAACACTCTTCATGAGACTGAAAGCTCTAAAACAACACTGCGCAGTGATTTGTAAAGAGACACTATCAGCTACTTAATTAGGCGTAGTTGATTAGCAGAACGTTTCTAATCAGATCTGACAGGGCTTCCCTCAGGTGGGACACCTATCAAAAACCAGCTGACAGTGTTGTCAAGAAAAACGTTTCATCTAAAATCCCTGCAAATATTCAAACCACCTCCCTTTATCCCTTTATGTGGTCAAATCCAGAACCGTATATATAGCTATATATATAGCTATTGGAATGAATCTCAGGAAACCACAAAAATATGAAGAAAACATAAATGATGTTTTGAATAAAGGAAATGTAAACCATTACATATAGTATAATATACCAAAATTGTTAAAACACTTGGCGTATTTAAGAGCTTTCAGTTGTTTTTGTTGAATTGGATATTGCGATACCCATAAAACGAACTATTGCTGGAAATACCTGCGGCAGAAAGAATCTGCTGGAACACTGAAAATTATGGACTGCCCCCTCAAACACCGGATCTCAACCCCATCGAGCAAATTTGAGCGAATTGGGAAATAAACTGGACAGATCTATTGTACAAAGGAAAGCCTTTGTCTTCATCACTTTGCATGGGATAATATTAGTGTTGAAGTTCTCAGGAAATATATTGACACTGTGCCAGAGAGATGTGCTGCTGTAATCGCTACAAAAGGTGGACATACCAAATTTAATCAGGACGATGGCCCAAAACACGCTGCCAGTTCAGTCAAGGAATTTATAAGGGCAAAGAAATGGAAAGTCTTAGATTGCCCAAGTCAATCTCCAGATTTAAATCCGATTGAACGTGAATCTCACCAGCTGAAGAGGAAAGGCAGAAACAACCCAAAACCAGCAACAATTGGAAGTGGCTGCATTAAATGTTGGGAAAAGCATTTCAAAGGATGAGACCAAGAGTCTGATGATGTCTATGTGTCACAGACTCACTGCTGTGATTGTGTGCTAAATAAGCTTTTAATCTTTTATATCTGTCTTATGTCAACTGTCCAATACTTATGCAACAACTGAATGTCCATTTGAAACTAATAAAAAAGCATTCTATAGTTTGTCTCGTATTCATCTTTTAATCAGATTTGCAAATGTCTTGACTCCACAGCCAACAAAGCAATGTTGTCTTTACTGTTCCAATACTTATGGAGGGCACTGTATATCATATTGACAACTCCTCAATTAAATATTTACCATCTTATTTTCTGTACAACTGGATGTTTTTTTTTTTAAATAAACACTGACAAAAACTATATAGGTTTTTGGGCTGGATGATATGACAATATATAAAACATTGATATAAGTGATCACCCAGATTTAGACCAACCCTTTTTGTATTTACAAAATGTGCTCACAGGCAGATTTGCTTTATGTATTTCCCTGGCGTCGAAATCAGGCACATATACATATCAGGAAACATGTGCCTATTCCTTTGGAGTGGCGTGAACAGGGCACGTGCGTGCACATATTTAGTCGTTTGAAATGCACTTGGCAAAGGGAGCGATCTAATTTCCTCATAATCTTCAGCTGGGATGTTCCCGTGACATCAGCAGATGACGCTGTTAGGCAGGGTAAGCAATTTCTGGAAGCCAATGTTGACATTTGAAATCACTAAAACAAACACGCCCCTACCCCAAAAGGGCCTCGCCCCTATTTTGATAGATCCGCCCCAAAAATATGAAGCCTACGCAACCCAGGCAATGATTAGTTCTGTGAAGCATAAGCAGCTTTTCCACCGAAATTACCTTTTTTTCCCCCCAGACCTGTTGCTGTCTGCGTTTCCATCGCGGTCTAATTATCGAGAAGATTAGGCAAATAGTCTGGTGACTTAATGTTAGGTCTGCACATGTTTCTCAATACCAAGTATGCAAATTTCGGACTTGCATCCTCGGTAGTTCGGACTTCATGAGTTAGACTCGGGAGTGTGAGCTCCCGCGGACAGAACGACGCAAGTCTGGTAATTCTGCAAACAGCAGCGTACTGAATAACATCAGTCAGCTTGCCTTGGCTGCAGCAATCGTCCTCACTGTATTTACAGACCAAATATACCAAACACCACTGCCTCTTTTTGTTTTCATTTAAACATAGTAATAGCCGCAGAAATGTAGTTCAGGGGAACGTACATACATTACAATGAAACTAAATATTATATAAAATATTTATATAATTATATATAACAATTCGGGGAGCTCACGTCTCCGAAATCGACAAAGCACATTTTCAAATAGGCGCAGATTTTATAAATAAACTGAAGATTTGAGTTTTAAACAACTACATTCTCGCCTGAAATACACGTGTTCAGTGTAGGCAGGCTTTAGCTGTTGCAGCACGCCATGACTGGTGTAGACACGGTGTTACTCACCTATCGAGAAGAAACAAAGCAATCTCGTGTCCGATCGCAGGCCTTCTGCTCCTTGAGTTCTCTCCAGCGCTGGAGAGCTGATCCGATCCGATATTTACACGTGTCCTACTTCTTGCCTTATCGTTACGCAGACATTTTCCTCTTTTGTTTTTCATTCGCCATCTCTATCTTTCTATGGCTTGGCTGTTCACTGAACGCTCTCTCCTCCATATCATGAGTAGACACGCCCCTTGCTGCTGATTGGCTACAAGTTTATTTTGGTACTCGGCCCCGAAAAATAGCTTACCCTGCCTTTAATGTCATTTGTCTTTTTATTGTTGTTAGCATAACTGTTGCAAATGAACATACATTTTATATTTTAAAACATTTAAAAAGTTTTTTTTTGCTATATAATATATAAAAACTAATATGTATACAACTTTTTAAAATATAAAATGTATATTTTTTTATGCCTGTGTCCGTCAGCGAAACACCGTGCTATGTTGTCACGGGAACATCCCAGCTGAAGATTATGAGGAAATTACGCTCAGTGTTGCCAATTTAGCAATTTTGTTGCTAGATTTAGAAACTTTTCCGACTACCCTAGCAAGTATTTTTTCAAAAAGCACCTAGCAACAAATTTAGCTATTTTTAAGTATTTGGCAACTTTTGTAAAGTGACTCAAACGATAAAAAGGCACACATATTTTCGTCTAAATTACACAAAAAAGAGGAAACCATTGAACAGCTAGCCAGCCAAGCAGCACATCAACCTGGAGAGAGCTGGAGAAAGATGCCTAACAGTAAAAAAATCAAATGTGCATTAAGTTGCTAGTTCCAATTGGTCAATAATAAATGCACATTTATGATACAGCATGTTATTAGCTTGTATATATAATTGTTGTCCAGTTAGGTGCACTGCAATAAAAACATATGTCGAAACACTGAAAAGGTACTGGTCATTTTCTGCCAGGATGTTATCCATTAAGTTGTAACCCTGTAACCTTAAAACACAAAATACAATGTGAAATTTAAAACACAGGTAAGCACCTGTGAAAAATAAATACAGATTTTTCCTTCATATTAACGGTACACTGTGTCCTATTTTTACGAGCTTTGTGTAGCACACTAACTAACTGCCAATACACTGCTTAAAACCATAATTGTTCAGCATGTGCAGTTTTACTAGTTAATAAGAAAATACATAAAATGTGTAACTTTTCAAGGATAAGTTTTAAGGAACGCTATCGAGTCCAACAACCTTTAGTTTAAACTGATTTTTGTTTGCTTTATTCACGTTTTCGCAGCTTCACTATTAAATCCAGTCATGCAGCCGGTGTTCTGAAGATTTGTGCTACCCGCTCAGATTGTGCTATCTCCCATTAAAAAGATAGGTAGCACAAATCGATAGCGAAAAATGCTACCTGTCAGATTGTGTTACCAGCATCTTATTCATGTAGTTTGAGGCTTTTTTAATGTCCATACCTACCCCTTCCCTAAACCTACCCGTCCACACCTACCCTTACCCTAAACTTACCCTTAAAACAATACAAATACTGTATATTATTGGTATCACAATCTGATAGGTAGCATGTTTCATCGGTACACCAGCTCTTTTGCCACTCGGGGGTGTGTTCCGGTGGGAAAGTGATAATATCTATAGCATTATATTTGTAAAATATGCCTACACTTCTTACTATAATGCCAAAATAAATGCAATTGTAAAATATGCGTAAATTATTTATATTATAGTATAAATATCTATAGTATTTGCTACGTTTAATTTATATGCTTGCTTTAATAATAATAGTTGTAAAGGTTGATAATATCAGTGCGAATTAAGAGTGAAAATGTGCTTAATTGAATGTCACACTGTAAAAAATCAAACACTCTGAAGTCCTTTCAGCTAAATCTAATTTCTTGTTGTTTAGGTGTGTACTTGATGTGTTGGTACATCCACAGTATGTTGTTATTGTGTGTGACCAATGTCTGCTTTTAAGACCAATTTAATAAACCCCACGCTGATGTCTGACCCAAAGTGGTAAAATCTTAATGTGACTAGAGCATCTTTTCCATAAGATGATTGGTGTGTTGCACAGGCGGCAGCAGGACGGGACATGCTGTAGGTGATTACTGAGGAATGCAACAGTAGAAGGCAAGCAGCTCTCTCACACTAGCAAGAAACAAATAAGACTGAGGCGGTGTGTGTGTGTGTGTGGGTGTGTGTGTGGTGTGTGTGTGTGTGTGTGTGTGTGTGTGTGTGTGTGTTGTGTGTGTGTGGTGTGTGTGTGTGTGTGTGTGTGTGTGTGTGTGTGTGTGTGTGTGTGTGTGTGTGTGTGTGTGTGTGTGTGTGTGTGTGTGTGTGTGTGTGTGTGTGTGTGTGTGTGTGTGTGTGTGTGTGTACTTAAACAATTACATGTCGATGCAATAAACACATCATGTATGACATGTATGCGCAGCATGCTAGAGTTTCCGGCATTCTGTCAATTTGATGGAAAATGACTCCTAAAACCACACTAATTCGGTTTTGTTTCCTTTTGTTTCTTAAAATATACATGTTTGTGCCTGTGACAGAGAAGCACATGGCTCTTTTCTCAGAACTGAAAGCATACTCCCATTATTGATCACTCCTTTACTCTTTAACCCGTTAGCTCAGTAAATACAGACCCTGTAGGCCTGTTGTGTTTTTCCTTCCGCACATGCAGTAGTTTAAGTGCTGCTCTTCAGTGGAAGAGCTACTTTGGCTTTTATGTGTAGGTTAACTCTTCGTTTTTTTTGGTTTTGGCCTTTTTTATGTGAACACACAAACAAATACACACACACACAAAATAATGGTCCTGATTCGAAAAGGTTAAATGACCCTAGACCACAAAACCAGTCTTAAAAGTCATTTCTTTCTCAATTGAGATTTATAGCTGAATAAATAAGCTTTCCATTGGTGTATGGTTTGTTTGGATCGGACAATATTTGGCTGAGATACAACTATTTGAACATCTGGAATCTTTCGAGCTGCTGTTGTTGTAGAAGCTTTACACTTTATTTAACGTTTGGAACATAAGGTCTTCATTTCTGACATGCTGTGTTTAAGCATTTGTAAAAAAGATAAGAAAGATCCATGATTTTGGTGATTGACTGAATATTGTAGGAAAACATGAGTTGTGTTAATGGTATGGTTACAACAGACGGATGTTGTGTTAATTGTGTTTAGAGTTTTGAATATGTGGCTACAGATTGGACTAAAGGATGTTAGAAACTGAAAAAAGCTGTAAGACTGGTTTTGTGGTCCAGGGTCACAAATGGTTTTGAAAAAAAAAGTCAAAAATGACTGCACTGGAAACAGATGGGAAGTGAATTTCATAGTGCAAACATTTGGTAATGCACACAAACTAAATTTAGATTTTCTCAGATTTTGATATGCAATAAAAAAGTAAATACATTTTTTCATAATAATAATAAACTTGAAACTTCCATAACTTATTTTTTCTGTACTTTTTTAATTGACTTTTTTCACTTCAGCAATAATCTTCCAAGTGCCTTCTTAAAAAAAATACAGAACTTAAGTCTGCTCCAAGGCTTTCAAGGTTTAAGCTTATTTGGGAAATTTCATTTTCCAACATTTTCAATGGTCAAAAGTAGTTAACAGGTATAAATATAGGCATAAATATAATTTAGCACCATAAAATCCCCTAAAACACAAAATATTAAGTAAAAAAAAATGAGTACATTCATTTAATTTGAAAAAAGAAACCCTCGTGTTTGACCACCATGCAACAAAAACAACCCTCATGCATCAATGTGAAGTGGTTCTGAAAGAAGCTGCTTTTCTCTGGAAAGCATCGCGTGGAATGACTGATTCATGGAGAATGTGGAATTATCAGTCTTGATCTGGTGGCTCCGATGATTTTGAATCGTCAGATTCTGACAGTATATGCATTTCAATGTGAAGTGTTCTAAAGAAATAAATGGTGTTTATTCGTGATGTACTAGATGGCGACTCATGTAAATGGCAGGTATGATCTATAGTCATCTGAAAGGTGCTCAACCATTGCGTAATGTTTGGACTCACGCCCTGATGACAGCACTCATGTTTCATCTCCGCTGTGTTTTAGCAGGTACGTGTTATTTGTGTTGTATGACTCCACTGTGGTTGTGTGTTTGTCACAGAAAACTGACACCAGTCATTTTTCAGCTGATACTAAACATGTAACCTGTGACCTATGACCTATATTGTAATATGGTGAATAAAGAGGGTGATGTTGAGGAGGAATATATATTTGCATGATTTGCTTGATATTCCCTAATTAATACAATTAGTGACTTTACATCATTTGAATAAATGTGATTTTATATAGGTTAATTTATCTCTACATTATAATATAAAGTATGCAATATAGACATTTTTATTTTATTTAAAATGATCCATTTTTATATTATTGTATTAGAAGTGTTCTTGCAAAAACACTCTTCACGAACTACAGAGTTAAGACTTTTTCCAATCTAGAGCTGTCTCTCTTAATGAGTGTTAGGTTACGGCAATAGTTATTAACCCTCTGGTACTCTTCGGTCACTTTTGACCGTGAAGAGCACAAGTGTGACTCCGAAATGAGGAGATCCAAAGGGTTAACAAATGAATAAAAATCATTAATAATAGCTGATAAATATGGTTCCAAATTTGCATTCCATTTAACCCATGAAAGATTCATTGAGTATATCTGACATGATTCCACAATTATTTAACCTCAGACTGGTTTATAGTGTCATTTTATAACTTGTGGCTTTGGCATTTTATAATCTCAATGTGTAACCAATAGCTTACAGTATATAAATATATTGCACAAAATAGTAACTGCAACCCACAAACCCGTTTCTCACACACCTCGGTCTGCCATTGCTGCCATGCAAACAGCCTTCATCTCTGCAGGCACGGTGTGGTTGTTGGTTTGGTTTTATTTAAAGTTTGACATGACAGGATATTGCAGTACAAAACCCTGAAATGTGTCAAACATACACATACTCCAAGACAATCATTACTTAGTATAAAACGAATAAAAGATAGCTGATATACAAAAAAAAAATAATATATATATATATATATATACTGTATATAAATAACAGATTCACAGAAAAGGCAACCCAATCAAGGACCTGTAAGTTATCTATACAACAATTTTAGAGCACGGGGAATAAAGGAGAGTTCATGACGTTTAGTTTTACTCCTGGGTACAACAAATGTCTTGTGCCGCCGAAGAGAATAAGTAGGTGTTGGAGCCATAGGCAGGAAACAATGCAGTGGTGATGAACTGTCCTTGAGTATTTTAGTAAGAGTACGTATGGTGGCTTCCTCACGCCTCTCACTCAATGCTGGGAGAGTTGAAGTAGGAATGCCTATTATCCGACAGCATCGCTTTTGGATCCTCTCTAACTCCTCAGAGAGACCTTTAGGTAGACCACCCCATACTGGACTAGCATACTCGAGAACTGGCCATATAAAAGTCAAGTTTACTTGCACTAAAACATCACATGGAAGACCTGCTTTTTTGCAGTGCAAAGGTAGTATATTCTGGGGCACACTTCGAATGTCATATACTTAACGTGGGCATCCCAAGACAAGTCAGAGGATATTTGAACTCCAAGCAAGCAATTTAAAGGTGGAAACTCTACTAATTGCATGTCCTGGATAACAGGAGAGAGGGGAGGAATTTGTTCTCTCTCCTGGCACTAATTACCATGTCCACAGTCTTAGCTCCATTCATTGCCAGTGTAAATTCCTGTCCCCATTCCACTACAGAATCCAAGGCCTTCTGAGTGAGTCCTGGTAAAGATCCCATTAGAAACTCTGTGATTGTTAGATCATCAGCATATTTCACAGGTATTACCGAAGGAGGCAAATATGAGTCCAGGCTGTTTATGCATATGACAAAATATGTGTGGTTTGTTTGTGAGAAGCAGAACACTTCATAGAAGTTAAGGTTGGCCCAGTTTTATATTGTAGGTCACAGTAATCAGAGCCCGTATGCCAGTAATGTTTTCCGTACAGATGTAGATCTCTGAGTGATCAAAAGTGCAACAAATCGGCGGCAGGAAAATCCCATATTGGTAAGTATGGTCTGACATTTAATAAGTCGAGTTTCAAAAGGCTTCGCTGCCCACATGCCAGGCAGCTTTCGATTTGTTTGTCCATGGTTGAGAGGTTCAATCAATGTTTTATGAGGGACTAATGTTAGCCTCGTTTAGAATTGGACAGCTTAATTTATTTTAACAGCGAATATAGTCATAGATTGCTCTTGTGGCCATTATAGTTTGAAGCTTTCCATTAAGGACAAACGTTGTGCACTTAGCAGTCACTTATTTTTAAGGATACTTTATATTACAATTGTATTTGAAATGTAATATTTGACCTTATTTCCATTCACATAAGTACAATGTTTTGTTTCAGAATTTGTGCGTGTATTGTTTTTTTCTTTAACCTGACACAGCACAAAAATAGATGCATCAAAATGAACGTTGTTGCTACAGTAATCAGTGACTTGTCAATGATCACCAAAATAAATTCTGCTTAGCATTTAATAATTGTAGTAACATAATAATTAATTATATAACAATTATAATAGATTTTTTATATAAAAACAACATTTGCATTATGTTAACTAATTTAAAGGGTTAAAATTCTGCAAGTGAATGCATTTTGGTAGTTATGATCAGGACTGGTGTTGGTATAAATATTAGTTAATTTATAATATTTTTATTTCCATTTTTTGACATGGATATTTTTGTCCTCTAAGGAGCCCTGTGTAACTTTTTTTTAAAATGGACACACAAGAATTAAACTCGGCTGTAAATGTTTTATCGTTTCTGAGCTGGAAAAATCATTCCGAGGGCGATTTTATCATTCTTTATAATTTTATCATCAACATTTCAAGACTAAATTTTACATTTTAATGTCAATTAAGTTTAAATAATCCTTTAGTATGAGCAATAGTAATAATGATGCATGACTGTCGTCCCTTTAGAACTGATATTTAGTAAACTACATAATTTTCTTGATTACATTTTATCTAAAGGTTTTTTCCGTGTGACGTTTTTTCAGTTATTTTGTTGCAGTGCTGGGTGCCAGTATCTTCATCAGCTATCACATGAGAACACGTTGGTCCTCCTCGTCTTCCCATAATGAAAACAGACACAGAAACTTCATCATAATGACGGTAATGGTAGTGCTTGATAAACCCTTGATCTGTCCTTCAGATGGAATGGCTCTGATATGAAGAGTTTATAAATTCTGGAGAAAATATATAAATCACCTCCTCTCATTCTTGACCCTGAAATACACTCTTTCATATTTTATCAAAACAACAGGATGACGTCTGTGACATGGGTATAAAAGGCTAAAATATAAGTACAAAAACATGTTACACTCACTCAAATGTTACATATTCAACAGCAAAGTTGTTTTTAGATCTAAATGCACTAAAATTGTTGTGAGAATATAAAATATATTTTTATTTAAAAAATATATTTTCATGATTTTTTATGTTTTAACATGAATTAAAGCTGACTATCTATGAATAATGACATAAATGTCTGTCTGTTTCTCACATGAAGCTGTCATATGACATTCGGTCTGGTTGTGTTTTGTCCTAAGTTTGTGTCGGAGACATTTCATGGCCCTACAAATGCATTCATAATCATAACATCGCTGTGGTCTTTCTGTCGGTTCTGGAGCATGTGTCTGCCTCCATCTGGTGGACAATGTTTTATTTGACTGTATAGCATCAGAAGAACGGGTTGTACGGGGCGGGTTTATCTTCAGTCACACTGTTCCTGTCTGTCTCTCAGGGACTCACATCTCTCTCTGTATGGATTTATATAACTTTAGGCTGCTTTTGCTCATTTTGGCTGCTCTTGGTAAGTTAAAAACAAAAATCAAGGACAAATCAAGTTATTCATCACATTTAATTTTAATTTCTAAAATTAATATTCTGGATCTAATTAACACCAAGACATAATGTGTGAAGTGTGGTTTTATGTTTATCCTGGATTTTGACTAAAATCAAGTCCTGACTGAAAATCATTCCTGTTATAGGAGGCTGTTCCGAGGGCAGCCCGCTTCTCAACGACAAAACAAACGGTGTTATCGGTGAGTCGGTTTATGCTTTATCCATGGTTGTCCAAAATCATTTTGATATTTAATTTCTGTAACTCTCTGGAGATATTAAAAAATAATTGTCAGTAATTTTGTAGTTTAGAAGTTTGGCACCATTTTATTACTTATTTAAAAATTATTATTTGAAAGCAGCTATTGTTAAATAAATTACTTTATTAGTTATATATATATTTTTTTTAAATGTATGCCAAATCATAGTCAGTGTAGCATAACAAAGTCATTTTGTTGTCCTGTGAAAAGAAA
>CM049802.1:2175463-2205463 GCA_027422405.1 Ptychobarbus kaznakovi
AAACTGCCTGGAACTCAGGGCTGTCTTCCTGGCTTTGATGATTTTTTCTTCTCTTCCCCCCGTTCTCGGGGGGCATCATATCATAGTCAGAACGGACAATATGGTGGTGTGTCCCACATAAACCGTCAGGGAGGTTCACGGTCACGCACCCTAGACAGGCTTGCACGCTGTCTTCTCCTTTGGTCCCAGGACAAGTTCCTTTCGTTGAGGGCGGTTCACGTTCCGGGAATACTGAACCTTTGCGGCCGACTTTCTGTCCAGCAGAAGCTCAGGCTGGGGGAATGGAGGTTGAACCGTCAGACGGTATCCCAGATCTGGAATCTGTTTGGCAAAGCGGAGGTGGACCTCTTTGCTTCTCAGGAGTCATCCCAGTGCCCGCTCTGGTTCTCCCTTAGTTTCCCGACGTCTCTGGGCATAGATGCGTTCGCCCACCCGTGGCCGAATGTCATGCTGTACGCGCGTTTCCGCCAATAAAGCTGATTCCGACAGTACTATGCAGAGTAAAGGTGAGCAGTGCCCGTCTCCTTCTCATAGCCCCATTCTGGCCCTCCCAGACGTGTTTCTCGGGAGTTAACTCCCCTCTTGTATCGGTCTCTGTGGGAGATTCCGATCAGACGGGACTTGTTGTCCCAGCTTCAGGGCAAGATCTGGCATCCTCAACCAGAGCTCTGGAAGTTGTGGGTATGGCCCATACAGGGCCAAGGGCTGTGACGAATGATTTGCCTGTTGAAGTCCAGGAAACCATAGCCAGTGCCAGAGCCCCTGCTACTAGGAAGCTGTACTCTTCCAAGTGGGGCGTCTTTGAATCCTGGTGTTTGGCTCGTGCGATTGACCCAGTTAACTGCCCTGTTGGTCCAGTGCTGGAATTTTTGCAAGAGAGGCTGACAGCGGGGGCAGCTGCTACCACCCTTAGGGTTTACGTAGCGGCCATTGCAGCTCGGAGAGAGCTCGATGAGATCCCCCTGGGGAGACATCGGATGGTCTCCGCCTTTATGCGCGGGGTCAGACGGCTTAGGCCGGTTCGCCCCAACGGCAGTTCCTTCTTGGGACTTGTCAGTTCGTCCCTCGAAGGTTTAGTGATGGCCCCTTTTGAGCCCTTGGAGTCAGCTTCGGATCGGACTCTGACTCTTAAGGTGACTCTTTTGTTGGCGCTTACGTCACTAAAAAGAGTTGGAGAATTTGCAGGCCTTCTCTGTTAGTGAGACGTGTATGGACTTTGCCCCGGGTCTAGTTAAAGTGACCCTGCGACCGAGGCCGGGTTACATTCCCAAGGTCTTGTCCACATCGTTTCGATCTCAGGTGGTCATGCTTCACTCTTTCCATCCTCCTCCCTTTGCCTCAAGTGAGGACGAGAGACTCCACATGCTCTGCCCGGTTAGGGCATTGAAGCTGTATGTGGATCGCTCCAAGGATTGGAGGAAATCCCCCCAGTTGTTGGTCTGTTTTGGTGCTGGCCGTCGTGGGCTTGCCACATCGAGACAGAGAATTTCTCACTGGGTGAGGGACGCCATTTCGCTGGCTTATGAGGCGCGGAACCTCCCTTCACCTCTTAGTCTCCGGGCGCATTCTACTAGGGGCGTAGCCTCCTCTCAAGCTCTTTTTAGAGGGTACCCCTAGAGGATATTTGTGTTGCGGCAGGATGGTCCTCCCCGCACACCTTTGTCAGGTTCTACAACCTTGACGTTGATACGGCTCCAGGTTCTCGGATCTTGTCTGTTTGAACCGACCGTAGGTTGTTGGTTCGTTATTGGACCAGATAGGCAGCGTTTTCAGCTTGGCGTGTTTGGTATATCGTTCCCAAAGCGTCAACGCAGCGTTGAGTTACCTATGATAGAGAACGTCTCGGGTTACTCGCGTAACCCTTGTTCTCTTAATAGGGAATGAGACGCTGCGTATGCTGCCAAGCTCCTCACGCTGCCGACAGGGTTCTTTTCGGCAGAGAAATCTGAGGAGTGGATGGCGCGTTCGCCAGTATGAGCTGACGACGTCATTGCGTCAGAGGTGGCGTCGCGCCACCAGCCAATGAATTGGCGTGATTCTATAGAGGCTTCAGACATTGGTCACGCAGAGGGCGTTCCCAAAGTGTCAACGCAGCGTCTCGTTCCCTATTAAGAGAACAAGGGTTACGCGAGTAACCCGAGACGTTCTATGTTCTACTAATGGCGCTTTTCCACTGCATGGCACGGCACGGTACGGTTCACTTTTGGGGGGTTTTCCACTGGGTACAGTACCTGGTACTTTTTTAGTACCACCTCGGCCGTGGTTCCAAGCGATCCGTACCGTTACCAAAACGTGACGAGTAAACTCTACTGATCACTGGTTGGCTGGAGAAAATTGTCATTACTGCGTCACTGAACTTGCGACACGAGACCCTCCTCTACAGCCCGACCCGCTAGATTTAAATCAGCACAGCCAGCGAAGGATTGGACGCAACTTCTGTTTAAACAAACGCACCTTTTTTGCATCAACTAAAAAATAACTGTTTCGTGGTCTGTTGGGGAAGTACAGACGTTCCTCTCGTTGACAGCCGAGGAGCGGATCCAGCGAGAGCTTGATGGGGCAACGCGGAATGAAAAAGCCTTATGTAAATACTTTTGAACTTGGTATATTTTTAGAATATGTTTTCTGTTTATATTTTTACCTTTGTATCTGTGTTTTACCTCAATTAAAAACAATCTGATCGAATAAGTGTACCTCCAGACTATATTAAAAATGTATTATTGTATGAGCATGCAATGAACCTCTTAAAAAAGACAAAGGATTAATGCCACGATTATAAAAACCATCACATAAATAAAAAAACAAGGGATACATTGTACATTTTGAAATATTCAAAAGTTTATTGATAATTCACTTCACAGAACATTCTTCATAAATAGTTAACTATTCAAGTAACGCAGCACACCTGCACGAACATCCCTGCTCTCCTCCTCTACAGCCTGTGGCACTGTCACTGCCACCACAGTCTCTGCTGCTGGGGGTAAATCCCAAGCATTCTTATAGGCTTCTCCATTGCTGATAAAAACATCCACATGTCGAGAATGAAGAACACCATTCCATCGATATGCTCCTTTGTTGTGTTTGTTTGTGGCGCGTTTACGATGATGTCACCGCAGTAGAGGCGGCGCAACTATATCAACACGTGAATAATCCCGCCCACTCTAAAGCGGTACTAGACTGCAGTAGAAACGCAAACCGACCCGAACCGTGCCGTGCCGTAACGAGTCGTGCCGAGCCGTGCCGTACCATGCAGTGGAAAAGCGCCATTAGTGTATGACATCAGCGGCAGCGCGTGAGATTTTAAATGCACCCGAACTGCTCCCACACCATAGAGCATAGATGTTATACTCTGATCAGTCTGCGCTGTTGGGCGGGCACAAGGGGGGGCCAAGCATATTTTGAGGGGGGCCGCTGCCACCCAGTGCCCCCTCTAGACACGCCCCTGGGCTTAAGGCAGCGCGAATGACGCGGCGCGAATTGAGGCGTTTGACGCACGAAAAGCGCAAGTTGAAAAATCTGATTTTTGGCGGATATTCGTGCTGCATTAACCAATCAGGAGCTTGCCCTAGTAGTGACGTTTTTATGACGAAGCGAGCGGAGGCGGAAATCTGAAACAACAATGAAGACAAAATCATCTTGCTCCGGATACCCGGAGCTGTACGATACATCTTCGTACTTTTAAAGAAACAGGAATTAAAAGGATCTTGCTTGGAAGAAAGCGAGTGAGGAGGTCGGACAATCTGGTAAGTTGTAAAAAACGCTCTTTACTCAATTTGAGCTATACATATTGAGACTACAAGCTAGCTAAAGCCTTGAGCTTATTCGCTGTATTTTACAACTACTTTCCCGCTGACGTGTTCATGTATTTATTCAGAGGAAGTGTGCAGAAAGAAGTGGAAGAGTCTTAGGGGCACATATTTACAGGAGAAAGGAGATGGAGAAAATGAGTGGGTCAGACCAGGGCGAGACAGAAGCAGCAGGGCAGGTGTGTTGACATTTACATTTATTCATTTAGCAGATGCTTTTATCCAAAGCGACTTACAATTGAGGAATACAACAAGCAATACATTATAAAGAGGCAAACAGTCACAGGGAGTGCTTGTCATACAACATTTCAGGCATTGTTCAGAGCAAAACTAGCTAGACAGGGAGAGGTTAAGGAAAGAGCGCAACAATTTATTGATTTTTTTTATGAAGGAGCAGAAGTCAAGTGATGACGGAAGAGATTTTTTTTTGCAGGTGTCGCTTGAAGATTGTGTCTTGGCAATTTTTAACTTACTCTCATCAGTCAAGAGACAAATCAACTCTTAGTCTTTTAAAAAGGTTTTATTTCCTTGCAAAGAAAGGTCAACAGTCCACAGAGACTCACAAGTCTCCGTAGAATGCCAGCAAATGGGGGAGGGTGCTCCTCTCCCATATATTTTCACAGTCAAGGTCACAGGGTTACAATCGTTCACAGTACTTTTCCTCTCTTGGAGAGGAAACAAATGGCATTCTACTAAATCATGTTTGTACAGCCTTACTCCCTTTTCATTTAGGGCCTATAAGACCTCTAAGATCAGCATAAAATGAATTTTCTTTGAAAATTGTCAGGGACTCAGCATTCAGGATGAGGGTGGGAAGTTCATTCCACCAGCCAGGAACGGTGAATGAAAACGTTCTGGAGAGTGATTTTGAGCCTCTCTGTGATGGTACCACGAGGCGTCGCTCACTAGCAGATCTCAGTCTTCTGGAAGGGATGTAGATTGTTATAAATGAGTGGAAGTAGGAGGGTGCTGAGCCTGTGGCTGCTTTATATGCAAGCATCAGTGTCTTCAACTTGATGCGAGCTGCAACCAGGAGCCAGTGCAGGGAGACAAAGAGAGGTGTGACATGGGCTCTTTTGGGTTCACTGAAGACCAGTCGTGCCGCTGCATTCTGAATCATTTGTAGAGGTTTGATTGTGTTTGATGGAAGTCCAGCTAGAAGAGCATTGCAGTAGTCCAGCCGAGAAATGACAAGGGCCTGGACAAGAAGTTGTGCAGCATGCTGTGTAAGGAAGGGCCTGATCTTTCTGATGTTGTGCAATGCAAACCTGCAGGATCGAGCAGTTTTTGCAATGTGGTCTTTGAAAGTGAGCTGGTCATCGAAAATTACACCAAGATTTCTGACTGAACTTGATGGGGTAATTGTTGATGAATCTATCTGACAAGTGAAGCAACACAACAGGGCATACTGTATATGTTGTTGTTTTTTTATGATGAAGAGTCTAAATTAGTTCCTGTCTGACTGGTGTAATGTGCAATGTGTGTAATGTTGTATTAATATTTAATATTGTCATGACAGAGCTGACTGGTTCTTTTGATGGCAGTGAGCCTTCAACATCTGCTGCTGTACCCACAGGTGTGTACAGGCAATAATGACCATGTTTACATGCATATTATATTTACAATAAGCACTCGGTTTGTGGATGTTTAATCCTTTTCTGCCTTCTCATTGTACAAAATGTGTTATCATTTGATACAGCGCCACCAAGAAGAAGAGCTCAGAGAAGGCCTAGGGAGCAGCCACCGGAGGTGGAGCGGCAGGTCCTTGAAGCACTCCGGACCCGTCCTGTAGCTCCAGCGCCGCCTCTTCCTCTTGAGTCTGGTCCCTTCCCTGCAGAGGTTGTGGTCTCAGCAGCACAGTTCTGCTTAATTTGGAACAATAGGAGCCCAAAGAGTAGTTTTAAAAAAGAGGCAGCAATCTCTGCAGGGAATGAACCAGACTTTCTCTCCTTTCTCCTCTCCTTCACGTTGGCCCTCACTCTTCCCTCTTCCAAGCAAGATAATTTTTATTCCTGCATGTAAATAGTTGTAAATGTTCTTTGTAAATAGTTTTTATATTTGATTTGATTTATTTTGCATAAATAAATATTCTCTACAATGAATGACCAAATGTTTTGGTGTGTAACTTTGTGCAAAACATAGTAAATCATAATTTATTTTTGTTACATAAAAAAATTATTTCTATGTTAAGACTGGAATACTTATGGCAAACATTTGTACATTCTAATTATATCTTATTGCAAATACACTCACAATAGTATAGTAAAAAAATAGTTATTTGTGATTGGACCAGTGTTGTGGCATAGTGTAAGGAGAGTGCAACAACGAGACTGGGATTCCTTTTGGAGGCTGGCTCCATTTATCATTTGAAAACTAATCTAAACTTGAACAAAAACTGATGAAAAGATTTACAAGAGTAAAGGATGAAAAAAGATAGCAATATTTATGAGAGGTTGAAAAGATGTGATTATTTACAATATATAAAGGGTGTAAATCAAAAGAAAAGACAAACGGATGGGATATTTACAAGAGCTAAACAAAGGACAAACAGCACCGGATATAATAAACAAAAACTATTCTGTTGGTTGCCACGGGACTCCTCCACTAAGCAGCAGTCCCAGATTGCAGTCACCACGTCAGGGACAACCTAGTCTCGTGTAGCCAGACTTTCAGACTGACGGCTGAAGGTCTGGAATATATGGCTGCATTCATTGGACAAGGCCCGCCCATGAGGCCGTTTGACCGACATGCCAAACAACCAATCACAGTTCGTTTCGTTCAGCGTCACGTTTCGGGGCGTGGAAATGTCACCACAATAACAGTGTGTGAAACTCGGATGTATTTTAAAGATTCTATGGGGCAAACTTTAAATATTGCACATACTTTTGGAAATCCAGCATTCAATCTACTCTGATAAACGTTCGTCGTCACATTTGTAAACACAACGGCTTGATTCTTTCGCGAGGGAGTTTGGCATCTTTGTTTCCAGGTGGAACGTTAAAGAACGCGACACACACGTCTCCCGTAAATCCTGTATAATCCGACGACGACTTCGACACTACTGAAGTGTTTCCATAAAAGTGTACCATAGACATTATATACGTAGACGCCTCATAGACTGACGCTGCCATATCAGCGCGGCCGCCATCTTGGATGGGTCCCCAAGGCGCCCCCCCTGCATTTATTTCTACTGAGGAAGGTGTATACCCAACTACAATGATCATAACTCCCCGAATTTTTACACGGTTTGGTTTGTTACAAACGGCAGAGATTTAGTTATGATACCGGACGCTGTCACACATTGAAAAATACGTGCTTTCATGCTAAAAGACTTTGTATTATGCTCTTTAACAAAGACATATGGTAGGCTATGGCATATTGATAAATATATAAATTAATTCATTTGATATTTTAATAAAGAAACAAGTGTGATATTTTATTTGAATTTATTACACACACACACACACCTAGATTTTCTCTTGCTTCTCCCAGACTCCCACTCTAGCTAAAGCTTCACTGAGTCTGGCCTTTAGACGAGTAGGAGAATTGGGCAATTCATAGGAGTTGTCCTAGTAGAAAGAAGGATGAAAATATTTTCAGTGATGTTTATATCATACCACTCACAGTTGTTTTGGTGCATAGCACTGCATATGTGCTGGCACACATTCTTAATTTCTTACCCGTAATATCACTGCCAGCACCATGAGTATGGGAAAGAGAGAAAGGGTGCATGTGTGTGTTTGAGAGAGAGTGTCAGTGAAAGAGGTTGTATTTATTTATTTATTTATAACATATAAAAAGTGTATATGTGAGTATGTCTGAAAAGAGTTGCAGAAAGCAAGGGAGAGATTTTGATATGACCAGAGCCATGATGCTCACAGCTGTATGGGACATATCAAATAGCCTACAAACACTCACATCATTGGGCTGAGGTTCACTTTCAGGGAAATGCTGAGAAAGGTCCACTGGTAGGCTCTCTTCAGCTTTCCTTGAAGTTTTTGTGTTCCTTGTCACTACAGGCTAAAATATAAGAAACATAATACTTAAAAACAACTTCATTAAAAACACTTGAAAAGGTTTTAGTATCCCACAGTGTATTGTAATACACAATACATCACTAATTCCTAAACATGCAGAAAGAACTAACGGTAAAAAAAACATGTTTATCAAAGTGTGATATTAACTTTTGTTTTACATATGAAATCACAGACATCTCTGTTAGCATGTAGAGTAAAAATACACCTACTCTTTGGAGATGACATGGGAAGTTGAAGACAGATGAGGTCGCACCATCTCTAAGCCTGACAATCTGACCCGTCCTGTCAAAATCATCAGGCTTGAAGTGCTCACTACAGAGCTTTGACGACTCAGTCGCAACAAACCCGTCTTATAGCAACTTCCCATTGCCTCCTCAAGCCTGTATCACTGGGAAACCTTCAAAATGTGAAGAAGAAAAAACAGCAAGAGACAACGAGAGAGAGTACCAATTCCTGCTGTAATAACGTTACACGTAAGTAACGTTAGTTACGATGACAGAATATTATAAATGGTAAAATAACCAAAATTATTGTTCAATCTTACTTGTGAAAGGTAATCCCACACGATCTGGTATCAATACTGCGCCGGTTATTGCAACCGTAAGATGCACAAAATACGGACATATTTGCTCGCTCTCCGTTAACTCCGATTGACTCTGGTGCTAACGTAGAGTGATGAGACCCAATCAATATGGCGGCGACGCTGGGTTACGTTCCAGCACGTCATGGGGCGTCTACGTATATAATGTCTATGATATGCATCAGACGTTTAGCCAACGGTCCGTGGGCGTGATGTCTGAGGCTGAGACTTGTGACAACCTAGCAGACTGTGGTGGACAATTTTTTTAAATTGTATTAACGGATTTAAACAATACTGTAATACGGTATATAAATGTAAAACAAAAAAAGCTCTCTGGACTTCTAACATTATCTGCAAATTTGAAATAGACAAGTAAACTGTACCATCATAATGTTAGTTATTTTATTTATTTTGTTTTCCTTCTTCCTCTGGCTAAATTAATTTAATTTTTTTGTAATCTTGTGTACTGATGGCATTTATATGCAAAGTTGTATTTCTCTTGTTGTTATATATGTTCATATGCAAAAAAAAAAAAAAAAAAAAGCAGACTGTGGTGGAGACACCAACACGGAAGCTGCCGCAGAAATCCTTCCCATGTTGTTGTGAAGTGAATTTCATGCGCGAATGAAGCGAGTAAACTCGAAATGTTCAAGCAAACTCCAATCGCGCGATTTATTCGCGCAAGTAGCGTCTGGTGTGAACGCACTGTCTACCGTGGAGTTTACACTGAAGTGAATGTATGTGGCGGTGTACAGAATGAGAATGTGACGTAACGCCGCGTTGAGTTCTGGGAAACCGCTTTGTTTATCTGCCATACTAGCAGGATAGCGCTGCTTTTCCGCTATTGAGTTTATGGCAGTATTTTAGTTTTTTTATCGTACTTGTGAAAAATGTCACCATAATGTCATTCATGCTGCATCGGAAATTGCAATAGTAACTCAAATCATCGTTCTGAGAGAAAACTGTATAACGCAGTATGTTTTTTCGCCTTTTTTTCTGTGTAAAAACAAGGAAGCAGGTCGAGAAGATGCCGAATAATAAATCTGTAAACTCACTGCCCCTCACTAAAATAATACATCTATTTTAATAAAATAAAAGAATCACATTTCTATGTGTTTTTGAAAGATTGAATAATTAACGTTATTTTCTTTGCGAGTATGGCTCGTGAATTAGTAGAACTTGAACAGGGGACTTTCTAAAATGCTTAAAGTGGCTTAATGTACCAAGACAGTGATAAAGACAAAATTGTAAAGCATATAATTTACTATGTGTAGATACGCAGCTCAAAATGTGAACAACGCGTTAATTTACATTAAGCATTTTCCTCTCATAAGAACACGCTTAATGCACCGAGAAATGTGATAATAAAAGACCACATTAGTGTAGGCCTACAACCTTACGAATAAATCAATATATGTGCAGAAAAACAGATGAGCTCAAAATATGAACATTAAATAACACTGTCTTAACCCATAAGCGCTTTCTACATTACGGTTTTCTAAAGGGAGGAAAACGTTTAACGTTTCAACATTCTGACTCCCCGCACGTCTTTTATCATCACTGTCTTAGTACATTAAACCAGCATTTTCAAATAAGCTCTTAGGGATCTGACTTTGCTTGTCATTTGTTGAAATAAATAGAAAACTCGCTCAATGTGAACCACAATCTCTGATTCTCCGTGATCATGGTAAAAATGATTATTTATGACGACAACAATTACTTTCCATCAAAGAAATGGATGGACTTCTGTTCTGTCAGCTTGTTGAACACACTTTTATTTGGATAATTGAATATGACGGCAGAAGCTGTGTAATCCCCCCGGGTCCACACCATCACACCGAGGGGTCTCGAACCCGGGATTCCGGCACGGGAGGCGGGCGCTCTACCAAGGAGGCTAAAGGCTACAGCCTCTAGCGTCAGTCACTAGAGCGCCTGTTTTTGAGGTCAGGGGAGTGAGGTTTAGCGTACATCCGTCACGGCACCAATGCCCCCGGGTCCATACCACCACAATTTCTGAACCGGGATTCCGGCACGGGAGGCGGGCGCTCTACCAAGGAGGCTAAAGGCTACAGCCTCTAGCGTCAGTCACTAGAGTGCCTGTTTTTGAGGTCAGGGGAGTGAGGTTTACACACAGCCCTTACTGGCATACATCCGTTACAGCTGCAGCGAGCGTCCAGCGGGGAAACTCACAAAGGAGGTGATTTTCCTCCTTTCAAAAGTAATATTGTTACTTATTAATTTCTGTGAACAATAATTAATTACATTACTTTTTCTTCATGCCCCACAGAAGTTTTAACTGTGTATCTTCCACATACAATTATTGTAGAATGTTACTAACAACATATTTCTGCCTCATCATTTGACAAAAATCCACATTGGATCGCAATCAGAAGTTATTACAAACACTCAATAGTGATTGATAGTGACATTCAAGTAGAAGTGTTGTATTAATCTCATTAATTGTCATGTGTAGCTTGAAGCTAATTGTATTTTCTTCATTACCCATATACGATTATATTGCATTATGTATTTTATGAAATCATATAAGTTTGTAAGAAACTGAGGAATTTTCCAAAAAATATTTGTAATTTTAGTAATATAATGTACCACATTCTGATCAGAGGGATGTGGGTGGCATGTAATACCAGAGTAAAGTAAAGCCACAACTTGCACAACAGATTTGTTCAGATCATCTTTTTTCTTGACAAAATCAATATAATGCAATATTTCTATCTGCTGAATGTAAGCTTTTCCATATTCCAAGCTTGCCTGCTGCACTGGGGACATCACAATTTATGTGCCAGTCGTGAAAATTATGAAAATAAATCTAGGAATTATTTGATTGATGGATTTTAAATCAGTGGAGTTGAGGCATCAAAAGTAACTAACTAAGCTGTTTTATGGATGGTAACTGTAATATTATTACTGAAATCTTATTGGTAATTAGTTACACTACTAGTTACTGCAAAAGTAATATATTACAGTAAGTTACAGTAACTAATTACTGCCCAACACTGCATATATGCCTCACTGTACAGCCCTGCTTGGATATTAAAATGTGTTGATCAGTGCCTACTGATATGGCCATAACGATGCTCCTTAAAAAAAAAAAAAAAGACATAATATACAGTTGCGTCTTTAGTTGGCTAGATTACATTCATGCATTTTGCAGACGCTTTTATTTATTCAATGAATTACAAACGAGGAAAATCACAAGCAATCTGTCATAGAGCCAACAAATTGCATGGTACAGGTAAGGTAAAAATGAGTCTAGTAAACAAGCCGAGTAATGTAGAAGGGTAGCCTAATGGAGGCCTACCATTCGTTATCATAAAGTTATAATAATAAAGTAAAGAAAAAAAAAGCTTTCACAAACCTCTTGTGAAAAACATTAGGCAGAATTTTTACTTCATATAATTATAACCTCATGTCAGTAACTGAATAATTGTATAGTTTGTGCTTTTTTCCTATTCTATTGCTCTCTTGAAAATTAAACGCGCACATTGTTAACACCCCATTTCTGGAATATTTCCTTCGTAACAAATCTAATCAGAGCTTCTCACTGTAAGCGTTTGTGTGCTCGGAGGTGTCTCTCAAAGGCTCTGACAGCCTACTTTATTTGTTACAAATGGCGGGAGAAACCAATTGTAACTGTCAGGTGTCGTCCACTTCAAGTATTTTAGCTATACAAAACATTCCGTTATACCGCTTAATACTGCAAACTATTTGATATCAAATTTTAATGTATTATCAATCATAAACGCACTGATTTGTATCGCAAGTAGTTTTACCATTTACTGCATTTACTGTTATTCTTAGTTAATTACTTAGCGGCTGATGAATCGGTAGTCTCGCGCATTCACGGAAAATAAGGTGGGCACTTATTAATTGTAGTTTTTTTTTTTCACTATTCACTGAAACAACATGTCTTGAACCAACAAGTTCCTGCTGTAAATAAATAAATACCATTACAAACTATCAACTATTAAAATTATTACCAGTAGCCTAATACGTTTTGGGGCATATTCCATTAGGACTCAGTGGTTTTAACATGCCACCAATATAAGGCAACAACCAACAGGAACATTACAGTTTCCATTTAAACCAATACAATTCCCATTATAACTGTCACTTTTTTTCCAGCAGCGATGTTCAGTAATTGACCAAACTTTACATTTCTCTCACCCAAACATACAGGTTGACAGCAGAGGGTGAATCTGTTGGAGGCACAACCAGGGTTGAGATTAACTGGATTATTTTCATATTTTTTTATTAATTATTCAGTAAGACTGGCAAAACTTCTATTACATCAAAGTCTGCTCCTGACAAATGACACATACATTCTTAGGCCATGTTTTTTCCTCAGCTTTATTTCAACAGGTGTGGACAGGCTTTAGTTAAGCATGGAATGGTGACAATGACAGTCCTCTCTCTCAATGCGAGTAAGTTATGCTCCTCTAAAGCAGTGGTTTTCAAACCTGTCCTACAAGCAGCCCTGCACTGCACATTTGGTATGTCTCTCTTGTCAGACACACCCAGTTCAGGTCTTTACTAACGAGCTGATGAGTTGAATCAGGTGTGTCTGATAAGGGAGACAGAAAATGTGCAGGGCTGCTTGTAGGACAGGATTGAAAACCACTGCTCTAAAGACATGTTCACTGACACCTGCTGGCAGACAGTTGGCGATTAAAGACAAGTATTAGTCTAAGAAAACGTCCTCAGCAATATTCATGTGCGAAGACATTCCATCAAATAACGATTAGTCCGAGACTTCATTTGAATCCTGTTTGCCTGAAATTGTTCACTATATTACAAGCTTTTTACAACTTAAAAATAGATTAATAACTATCACTACCATACCTCTCTATGTACTTGTAAATACACTTTTTTTTCCCGTACCGACACGTTATTCAGTACATGTAAGGCAGAACAACAAAGAGGGGAAAAAGTTCACAACTGTCCATTTAATCTACACCATTTATGAAAAAGTTAGCTCTTCTGCAGATCTGAAATGCAGTCTATTCTCTGGAGAATAAACATGAACGTACAAACAGTAAGATCTAGGAATATGACACTGAACAAGCTGTGGATAAACTGGGATGTGGTTATCAGTGCCAGCCTGCATGGCCAGAGATGAACATGACTGGTAATGAAATGACTAGGTACCACATTTCTACAGCAATACTATACAATATAAGACAACGTTCCAAAACCCTTGGTTACGGTCGTGTCATCCAAAGAGCAGATGCATTGTTAACAAACAGAAGAAAATTAAGCAAAGCAATTTTGCAGCTTTACATGCAAATTGATCCAACTTTTATATTGGAGGTCTGTCCCAAAAAAGCAGCATGCACTGAACTTGATTTTTGCAAAGTGATGAAAATCCTAGATCAAGTTCATACACTGTTAAAACGCACCTTCAAAGGCTTTCTTTGACACAACACTGCCCTACAAAATCAGTTCGTAGGCAGCATGTGGACAAGGCCTGCTTTCAACCAGATCACAAACATAACGCAAGCAGCTTAGCCGTGTCGTCCTGTAACGGGAAAATGACAGAAAAGCCAGGATTCACAATGCGGCACAAAGTGCGAGGAGTATACAACTTTTTCAAGAAAAATATTCCATGGTCCATCTTTAGAACAAACGATAAAAGGCAATCGACCTACCGGTTTCCCAAAGGAGGATGTGTTACGACTGAAGGAGCCATGCTGATTTATTAATGGCAGAGCATGTTGGCACTTTTAGACCTTTCGTTCACAAACTTACCAAAGTGTAATGAAGTCCAACAAACCCCCTGAGAGAACTTAAAGCTAATCGCTGTTCCCTAAAAGGGGCACGACCAGGACAAAGGACAAAAACATCTAAAGCTAAGAGTTTTTACAGTTCAGCTTCTGTTCCGAGTGATTATTCACAGTGCATAACATGGGGTGGCGACTGAGAGAAAAAACCAACAACAAAACATTGAACATGTTGCCTGACGTAGTAGTTAAGACATTTTCCAGGGATGTGCTACACTTTACCTACATACAGGCTCTGACGGCCACTTCTAGCTCTCAGTACACATCCAACCAAATGTGCAATGCTGCCTAGGTACAAGGGAAAATAATAAAATAAAGTTGGCCTTTATTGATGATGGAATGCAATACTTTCCTTCATCTCACTTTTTTTCTGAGCGAAGCCGACCTTCTGCACCAGACAAAAGTGATACGATGGAGCTTGCTTGAATGTAGAGGAATGTTATCCGATGAGGGAATGGTTGTTAATAAGGTGCAGGCTTTGTGTCTTTAGATGTGCATGTGAGATTGTCTGTTTATGAACGTATGGGTCTGTGTGAAGAACCCTCGTCGCTGATGCAGCCCGAGCGACCGGCCAGTGTTTACCTCCCAACAGGCGGCAAAGGAGGGGCTCCTCTCATTACTGCCAAACAAACAGAAATCACTGTTGATATCGTACCAGTACCAAATCATCAGACAAAAGCATTCAGCACAGTCGTGTGATAAAGCTACTGAAGATGAAAAGCAAGCAGCAGCTCTGTCTTTACACAAGCTTATGAAAGCTCACTGTGAGATGCAATACATGTATTTGCTGAAGCTTGTGTCGTTCTGAATCAAACTGCTAGACTGAACTGTTCATTTCTTGAGACTTACCTCTGTTAGCTTTGCTTGGGTATAACTTAGTGAAGTGTCTATACTCTTCTGGAGGAGGGAAGTCATCCAGAGGATGAAAAGAATACTTGGACTCGAAATCATCTGTTGGAAGAGACAAATAAAAATGTGTATAGCATTTTTTTACAGAAAATTATCATGTATACTACCATGCAAAGTATGGGTTCAGTATGATTTTTTTTTTAGGAACAATTTTAATCAGCAAGGACACATTAAATTGATCAAAAGTGACAGCAAAGACGTTTATCATGATGTTTGAACTGAATCCTGAACAAAATCGATCAGTTTCTACAAAATAATCTTAAACAGCACGACTGTTTTCAACCTTGATAATAAATGTTTCTTGAGCAGCAAATCAGCATATTCGAATGATTTCTGAAGGATCATGTGACACTGGAGGTTTTAATTCAAATAAGTTCCCAGTATTACTGTTTTTACTGTACTTTTGATCAAATGCATGCAGTCTTATTAAACTTAAACTTAAGAAATCTTATTAAACCCAAACTTTTGAACAGGTCACATTTATTTTTGTGATTTCTTATCCAAAAAATCTATGACTTCTCTTGTATTTCACAAAACTACAAAAAAGGTTTAGGCTAGTAGAGCAGTTTTAATTATGCAACAGCATTTTCACAGCAAATTCTCCAATAAAAACCTTTAATACTATGGTTTGATCATTTATAACCAACTGCCTCGTCTTTCCTCATTTTTATGTAACTTTGGACAAAACCATCTCCATTAATGAACAAATCTAAATACATCCATTTTCTTTCTTTTGTTTTTATTTATTAAGTGACATTCATGTGATGCTAAAGCAGTTTTGTTAGTCACTCTAGATAAGAATGTGCATTAAATGTGTAAAAATATTTAAAATGCCAATATCTGTCAAAAACACTGATACACAGATTATATTAAGTTTTCAAAGGGGCTTGACAAACCACAATTACATTATCGATGATCTTCGAAAGAGTGAGGACATTCCTAATAATTCCACAGGATTGTCTAAAAAGCCATTAATCTAATTATGTGTTGCAATTATCTTGTTAGCATCGTCATGCAATGACTCAGTAACAGCTGCGACTGTGGATGCCTGTGAATTCATTAAATGAGCAACTTGTTTTTATATGAAAATTTATCTGAATATTTTAAGGTTTATAACAGGTTTAATAGATGCTGACCTATTTTGCACAATGCCAGGGCCCAAGAATAAAGACGGGCCATTGTGAGTGTTTCTGTCATTCACATGACAGAGCCATCTCTTGCTCTATGAGATGAGCACAGCGCCAAAGTTTACATTTGGAGAGAACATCATCCTTTCTACATAAACGGAGGATGATGAAGTGAGGATGTGAGGGCAGGTGCGGAGTGAGAGTGAGCATAAAGGACTCACCAACAAAGGAACGGGAAATGGAAGTGTGTCCATTGCGGATGGGCGGGGGAGGGGGTGGGGGTCCGGCTGGAGTGCGGGAGGGGGGAGGAGGGGGCTTGCCTCGGCTCGGGACATCCGAGGTAGTGCTATGAGTCCGGTAAGAAGGTGGAGGCGGCGGAGGAGCATCCCGGCCATTTCGTGACGGCTGCCCAGGAACTGGAGGAGCTACAAAAAGTAAGAAGTCAAATTGAAACAACTAGCAAATAACTAAAAGATAAACATAAATAGACAAATCATTTAAAATTATAATTCTCATGCAGATTTAATCTGGGGTTGACATGCCCCATCCAACTTTTGATGTTATTATGATGAAGTTATGTGAATAAAGGCTTAAATGTCGATCTGATCCTCACACAAATATGATCATGACTCAGAATAAAGGGCCTTAATCTTATAAACTATATCTAGTGATTTTGTGGTATCCTTTAAGGAAACTGAGAGATGTGGTTCCAGCGACAGATATATGAATAAGGGAAGCTTCAAAATTCTACTTGTATGTTAAACAGAAAGAAAATAGTAAATAATGACAAAATGTTTTTGTGTGAAATATTCTTTAAAAAAAATTATCTAGAAAAACTAGTGCTGGGCAACAATTAATCACATCCAAAATAAAAGATTTTGTGTACATAATATATGTGTGTGTACTTTGTATATTCCTTATGTATATATAAATACACACACATGCATATATTTAAGAAAAATATGTTATGTCTATATGTTAAATATATTTATATACAATATCAATTATATGAATATAAATATATGCATGTTAATACATGTAAATATTTTCAAAATATATATTGTTCGAGTGCCTTTATATATACATAATAAATATACACAGTACACACACACATATATTATATAAACAAAAACGTTTATTTTGGATGTGATTAATCGTTGCCCAGCACTAAGATAAACACTAAGGTTTATATATTTTTTTATATAAGGTATATATATATTTTTTTAAACATTCTTTTTATTGCAAAGTTGCATTAAATCGATAAAAAGTGAAAGTAAAGGCATTTATAATGCTAAAACAGATTTATATTTCAAATAAATGCTGTTTTTTTTATCAAAGAACCCTGAAAAATATATGGATCAAAATTTACACAAATATATTTTTTAAAAACCATTTTTAACATTAATATTAAAAGCAGCAAATCAGCATGCTATAATGATTTCTGAAAGATCATGTGACACTGGAGACTGGAATAATGATGCTGAAAATTCAGCTTTATATCACAGGAATAAATATTTTAAAGTATAAAGTTGTAATAATATTTCACAATATTAATGTTATTACTGTGTTTTTGATTAAATAAATGCAGCCTTAGTGAACAGAAGAGACTATTTTCAAAAACATAAATAGTAGTGTAGTTTAAAACAAAAATAATTCATTTTAGTAAATTAGATAAATGTCACAGACAATAGAGCTCACCTGCTCCTCGTCCCGTGGGCTCTCGTGCTGGAGGAGGGGGTCTGGCGGCCTGTGGGGTGGGTGACGGTGGTGGAGGTGGCGCATGTCCGCGTGTCGGTGTGTGTCCACCTGCTGAAGGCTTCTTGCTGAGTGAGTTGTGTCTCTGGGGCAGATCCGGGGCTGCCTCATTCACAGGACTGGAGGGGCCATTGGAAACCCCAGACTGCTGACGGTAAGGGGGCGGCGGCGGGGCCAGGGAGGAAGAAGACGATGAAGACGAGCGGCTGCTTGCAGGTGACGGAGGAGGTTTCACTGGTGGAGGTGGTGCATTCTCACGGACCGGCGCTGGAGAGGGTCCTCTCTGCCCTGGAGTTGGCGGAAGTGGCTTTTCGCGATTGTACAAGGGCGCCATGGCTTTCTGCGGCGGGGCAGGTGGAGCGTTTCCACGCCGAGACATGGGGGGTGGCGGAGGTGGGGCAGAAGAGCTGTGCTTCATGCCTGTAGAGGGGCTGCTGCCTCCACCGGGGGAACGGGAGAGATCAGGCAGGGAAGGTCTCTGGAAACGGCCAGACTCTGGAGGAGAGGCCTGCTGAGAGGGACTGTCGGGGTCATCGTGGCTGCCGGGTGGGCGAGCTGCAGGAGAACGAGTGCCAGGAGGGTGCAACGCAGACCTGCCCGCAGAACCATCTGCAACAACCGGTTCAGTGGAAGAATCAACCATAATTACAAGATGTGAGTTTAGTTTGAGGACACTCCTTTGCATATCTGAGAAACACTGGCACAATAATCTAATATTAGTCATATTTTCAGACAATGATCACTGCAGAATGAATGAGCACATATTTTAGAAAAAAAAAAACAAAGTAGTAAATCTACACACATAAAGGTAAAGGACAATGGCATCTATGAATGAACCTTAAACATCCATGGAACCTTAAACATCCATGGTAAATCTACACATTCTTAAAAGTAAAGGTTCTTTTTGACCAACAAAACATAAACATTACTGCGCATGCACGAAATAGAAATAAATAGTTTTCCACTGAAATGGCTGTACAAAAAGCCGCGCTGAGCTCACAAATGCTGCTTTATCAGGCATCCAAGATTAAATGAAAATGACATCCAAAATGTTCTGAAGACAGTTGGTTTTCTTCAGAGATATAAAACACATGTGCCGCTTTTTGATTTTGAAACGTGCAGTGCTCATGTTTATTTAACGAAGTCAAAGCCATAGAAAATCTATTTGTTGCGGTCAGTTTTGATATTGTGGCAGGCTGCCACAAATAAATGAATGCATGGGAAACACATCCCACAGTAGGGATGCAACGAGTATTGATTTTGTTGGTACGATTATAGTCTTAGGAATAATCATGGTTTCACGATTATTATGCATTTATTCATTTCACAACATAAAATCACATAAACACTCTTTAGATATTAAAGTGTTATTTATTGCTGCCTTTTGAAACAGAAATAGCACAGTAACCAATAATATAGCACAAAATAATAATACTAAAGAAAAAAAAGTCCATCTCTCCTATAATTGGAATTAAAAAGTCAGTGACATTGCTGCCTGCTAGCACTGTAAACATCCATGCACAAAATAATAATACTAAAGTATTTCCCTTTTGAAAATAACAAATTAAAATAGATCACAAATGTATTTGGTGTTTTCATTTTTTATATTCTTTCTACATTTCTTTTAGACCTGAGGTTAAATTTGTACTATAACAATATAGTAAATATATATAATACTATAACAAGGATGATAAATCACAATGTTAATTAAGTATTATTAATATTACTAATAATTATTAATATTAACTTTATCCCACAGAGGACACTGTTACTAATGAGGGGAATAAACTGAATTATTATTGTAATCAACTGTCCAACATACTTATTCATTTTAATAATCTTTATTCATCTGATTTTACATATGGTATTATTAATATTACTAATAATTATTAATATTAACTTTATGAGAAAATCATGTCTATTATTTTGGAATAAACTGAGATCGTCCAACATACTTATTCATTTTAATAATCTTTATTCATCTGCTGCCCACACAAACATTTAGGAGGACAGAAACTTAGTCAACGCTGCCCAGACTTTCATTAATAAAACAGAAACTTAGAATCAAAGAGGGGGTAAAATGACGCTGAACTTTCATTAATGCGCAGAAGCTGTTTAAATAACTAAACAAATCATTATATATTTAGCATTGTTTGTAGTTTAAATAACTAAACTCAAATCTGATGCGCAGAAGCAGGTGAGCTAAAGCTAACGCTACTTCGCATCTCTTTCACCTCTCTCCTCTCTCTCCGCACTATTTCATCTCTTTCTGAAACGGGCAGAATGCTAAAGCTAACGAACTTCGCATCAGGTGGTCCTTGCCTTCATGTCGTGCATTAAAATAGTTTTTTTCACAACGAGAACAGGTTGGCTAGCCGTGCATTATCCCTTATGTATACTCTTTAACAGCGATATTTAAATTAATTATAATATTTACGGCGATATTTAAATGACACCTGGTCATTCTTGGTGTACCCAAAATGGTCCCACACTATCAACTTCAGACATTCTCTGGTGGAAATAAAGGATCGCTGTTTGGTTCCTCTGTCATAGTTAATCTAGTACGTGTAGTAGCCTCCGTGTCTCTGATAAGCACGTCATTTTAAGCTGGTGCACCGCCGCTAGTGTAACTTTGTTTTTGTTTTGCGCAAGCTGCAACAGTTCCGTTCTGTGCAACAGAAACACTCGGTTTAGCGGAACCTTTACGATTAATTAACCGTGATGTTTTAAAGCGTGGTTAATAGTAAAACCGGCTAATCGCTGCATCCCTTTCCCACAGCACAACAACCTGAGCCCAACTTCAGTCTACTCTTTACCTTGACTGCATTTGTAGTTGGCACCACTAGCCAGACCGATAAACAAACACAGACTGGAAGTTAACTTCAGGCCAGGCGTGTGCGACCGATGAAAGATACTATAGTGGAAAAATAATCTTTTGATTTTTAAAATGTTCCTTAGTAAGAAAAAATGGTTCTGCTAAGAACTGTTAAAGATTCTTTGAGGAACCAAAAATAGTTCTTCTATGGCACTGCTGCAAAAGCACCTTTTTGGAACCTTTATTTTCAAGAGTGTAGCTTGTCTTATCACTGGTGTAATGCTGTAAATGTGAATATTTTTCAAATTCTCATTTGAGCAACAGCATATAGAGCACAACAGAGGGTGTTAAAACAATTCCATTTTTGGATGAACTTTTCCTTTAAATAGACCAAAAGCAAAAAATTTTAACAATCATCACACCTCCTACAGGTCGTAATTTTGGTACGCCACCCTGAAACAACCCTCCCACTGGCTGGACCGGTGCAGAAGACCCTCCACCACTGGACACGCCTCCGCCACTTCCTTTCGGCTCTGAAGAAGCCCGAATAGAATTCAGTGATGTACCACATTTGCCGACCAATCAAATTCATGCAATTCTCAGGTGTCTTCCACTTACTCTCAATTATAGGTGCACTCCTGTCATTGACAACGCCAACTTTCTTCAGGTTGGTCCCTTTGCAGATATCAGAGAGCAAAGCCCCTCTGCCCTTTGCTTCATCTCGGTTCAGCTTGGGAGGAGTTGTGTTTGCCTGTGGAAAAACCGAGCATTTATTTTTGTTCAGGTCAAGTTTTCATAGAAGCATTTGAAGTTTGCATAGAGCATGCTGTGAATATTTTTGAGGTAAGGTTTTGCAGTTCCCAATAAAATTACCAGCCAACTAGAGAGTACTTACCTGGCTAAGGGTGGGGGGAGGAGGAGGAGGGGGGGGGGGAATGGGCATCTTGGATCTCTGTCCGGTGTTTACAGCTGAGAGTATGTGATAATTAAATCTTCATGAAGACAAGTTACCTATAGAAACAGCAAATAATTGTCAATCAAACCGATGATAAATTTAACACACACAATAAACACTCACCGGCCACTTTATTAGGTACACGTGTTCAATTGCTTGGTAACCAAGATTGCTAATCAGCCAATCAAATGGCAGCAACTAAATGCATTTAGGCATCTAGATGTGGTGAAGACGACTTGCTGAAGTTCAAACCGAGCATCAGAATGGGGAAGAAAGGGGATTTAAGTGACTTTGAACGTGGAATGGTTGTTGGTGCCAGACGGGCTGGTCTGAGTATTTCAAAAACTGCTGATCTACTGGGATTTTCACACACAACCATCTCTAGGGTTTACAGAGAATGGTCCGAAAAAGAGAAAATATCCAGTAAGCGACAGTTGTGTGGACGAAAACGAAAACCAGAGGAGAATAGGCAGACTGGTTAGAGATGATAGAAAGGCAACAGTAACTCAAATAACCACTCGTTACAACCAAGGTATGCAGAATACCATCTCTGAACACACAACACGTCGAACCCTGAAGCAGATGGGCTCCAGCAGCAGAAGACCACACCGGGTGCCGCTCCTGTCAGCTAAGAACAGGAAACGGAGGCTACAATTCACACAGGATCACCAAAATTGGACAATAGACGATTGGAAAAACGTTGCCTGGTTTGATGAGTCTCGATTTCTGCTGCGACATTCAGATGGTAGGGTCAGAATTTGGCGTAAAGAACATGAAAGCATGGATCCATCCTGCCTTGTCTCAACGGTTCAGGCTGGTGGTGGTGGTGTAATGGTGTGGGGGATATTTTCTTGGCACACTTTGGGCCCCTTAGTACCAATTGAGCATCGTTTAAACACCACAGCCTACCTGAGTATTGTTGCTGACCATGTCCATCCCTTTATGACTACAGTGTACCCATCTTCTGATGTACTTCCAGCAGGATAATGCACCATGTCACAAAGCTCAAATCATCTCAGACTGGTTTCTTGAACATGACAATGAGTTCACTTTACTCAAATGGCCTCCACAGTCACCAGATCTCAATCCAATAGAGCACCTTTGGGATGTGGTGGAACGGGAGATTCGCATCATGGATGTGCAGCCGACAAATCTGCAGCAACTGCGTGATGCTATTGTGTCAATATGGACCAAAATCTCAGAGGAATGTTTCCAACACCTTGTTGAATCTATGCCACGAAGAACTAAGGCAGTTCTGAAGGCAAAAGGGGATCCAACACGGTACTAGCAAGGTGTACCTAATAAAGTGGCCAGTGAGTGTCTATACAATGTGTGTGTGCATAAATAGGGTTAACTCAGAAGAACTAGGCCAATTTTCCCCATGAAAAATGCAGTAAGAACAGTAATATTCTAAAATACTATTACAGTTAACAATAGCTGTTTTTATTTGAATATATTTTAAAATGTAATTTATTAATGTGATGTTTCTGCTCAACAAATGTTTCTTAATATTATAAATGTTGAAAACAGTTGTACTGCTTCATATTGTTGTGGAAACTGATATTTTTTTATTTTCCCGATTCAAAGAAAAGCATTTATTTGAAACAGCAATCTTTTGTAACATTATAAATGCCTTTGCTGTCACTTGATAAATGTAATGCATCCTTGTTGACTAAAAGTACTAATTTCCACAAAAAAACCTTATAAAACTGTGGTATATATTAGGGATGCGTAAAAAAAAAAAAGGGTACGATATCATATTTTTGCGTATTTCATATGCTGCTGTTATGAGGTTCACCTGTAGGTGGCAGTGCTTCCCAAATTGCTGCGAAACCTGTAAACATGACAACAGAACTACGTGATGGATCAAACTAGGGTTGGAACGGTATGAGATTTTGACGGTATGATAATCGTCTCAGAAAATATCACGGTTTCACGGTATACGGTATTAAACAATCAAAACAGGGTTTTTTTGGTTGACAAAGCATGTGTTTATTCAAATTTCATTCATTCAAAAACAATCAAGTAGATTTCATCATTGATTATATATTAGTTTAACAACTTATATTCATCATTAATAATTCATAAATTCTGATTTGACTTAATTTTTCTGGATTCTGTACTTTTATGACATAATAAAAATATACTATCAAAAATGGTGGTAATGAAATTAATGTATAAAGCTTTAACAATTTAATTAATGCTTTAAAATGTAATCCAATGAAAATAACTTTTATGCTTTCGTTAAGGGCTGCACAACAGAGATTTACTAAATAAAAATGAGGGGGGAAATTATATTCCTTAAATGTTTCTGTTTATTATTATTATTATTTTAGAAGTAGGCTACATTATAGTACAATCGTAATTTCTGTTAATTTCTTCGAGTTAAGCAGACTTTCATTTTGACGGGTAGTAGTGAACTGAGGAGGGCAGTAATACGCATTTGAAGCATCTAAGCTGCCGCAAATCACAGAAGAAGAAGGGTAGTAGTGAAGAGCTTTCCGTGTCAGTGTATTTGACAATGGTTTTCTCAAATAAAATGATGAAAGGATTATTAATTGTTCTCTCAGTGTCAGTGAGGCTCTCAGTGTTTGTCCTCCGATAGCGAGACAGCAGGCACACGCATACTTGAGTATGTAGTACACGACACAAAGCCACTCACTCACAGAGAGAAACGCAAAACAAACAATTATATTTTATATAGCAGTGTTTTTTCGCTTTAATAAATCACAGACACTAGACCATGTAGTGATTTGACAGCTCTGTTTTTGATTTATTCATCAATCCATCAAACCGAGCGTTTTATGTGACATCTGCATTATAAATTCATTGTCATGACTGGATTCTGGGATTCACTCCGCATCACGGAAATCATAAGACTTTAATCTTAAGTTATAAATGGGATATAACTGCATCTGCACAGAGGGATGGTGTTCTAAAATATAGGTAAACATGTTCGATGTGTTTCCTCTTTTTGCGGCTGCTTTGAGACCAGTTTTTGTGAACTGTGTCTATCCTCGAGGACAACTAAGCGTTCGTCTTTTCTATATCCAAAGTATTCCCATACTACCAATTTTGATTTATATTTCGACGTGGGATAGAGATTAGAGATAGCCTCTGTCTCTGATGTTGTCTCCGCTGCACGTGTGGTGGAGCAAGAGAACAGTTAAGTGGAAAGTTGTTGCCTGGGCGCAGGTGAGATACTGCATCTTTTATTTTCTCCAAAAAACGTATATAAGCAAATGTACACGGTATGATAATCGTATGTGTTTATACCGTGGTATACCGCCATACCGGTATATCGTTACAACCCTAGATCAAACAGATGAAACTCTATCAACGCACCCGAAATTAATAAATAAAGAGAACAGTAGAAGTGAAATATGGCATTACTTTTCATACAAAACAGATGATAAAGGTGAACGAACTGACCACAGGTCATCAAATCTTGCTAAGCATTTGTCGCTTGCTCATCCTGATCTTTTCCGAGAATTAAAAGATCGACAGGTTAGTAAGTGCATCATTCATAAATTCAGATTTAATTTGAACTTTTATTCACAACTGATTCACGAAAGCTCAAACATGTGACGCTAGAACCAGTGACGTTTTGGTCACATAATATTTGCACTTGCATTTCAAACAATCAAATATTACATTAAAATGAATGAAATAACAGTTTTGCTATATTAATTTTATTATCAATAATATGAAGGGAATGTTTCTGCCGCGCTGCCGACCGCTAACATGAAGCAACTGAGAGAGAGAGAAATTTACATTTAAAGTTTTTCTTTGCCTATCCGAGTCTGAAATATGAAAACAATCTGAGGGAGAGAGAAATAATAATGAGATTTAATAAAAGTCAATAATTATTTATAAATGATAAATGTAGGCTACTACTAATACATGTTTAGTACGTTAACATTACTTTATACATTAAACACATACCTAACATTAACCAATATTAATCAATACTGTATATGATGATCAATCACTTTGTTTACTTATTTTTTTAGGCTGGTGATTTGTCACCTATGGTATCGATACAGAGGTATTACATTCTGGTATCGTACCAAAGCCAAAATTATGGTATCGAGCCATCCCTAGTATATATACAGAATATATATCCAATTTCCTAAAGCTGACATTCAGAAATCAGTGATTCGTAAGTACTTCATGATTCATAACTGCTGGAAAATGGTGCACGTTTATTATCCAAGTGTATAGTTCAAATAGACAACCCAGATGTGTATCATTACAAACAGACATACACTGGTCCATATTCTTCAGCATTTAATCATAATAAGTTAACAAGTTGACAACCTAGAAATCAGATAACATCTGACAGCTCGTGACTTTATCTTAACGGAGTCTAATTAGTATTTCTATCGATACCATTTTGTTGTTTTAGAAAAACATAATGGAAACCATATTAACTACAATTATTATTACTGTAAATAGATAAATGTATATAAGACGTCCGCATTTCTGATGCCCATGATGGCTAGAATAAAGTTAGCAGTTTATTGTACTAAGTTATAAATGAATGTAGGAACTATGGTAATTCAGATGCAACTAGATTAAGTTATCGTTACCGTTAGTTTTTTTGACAACACGGCCTGCAGGCTAACGTTACGGTCATTTAACCCGTATAACGTTACGTTGCTCTTTTCAGCTCATATCCTTGACTACAAAATCATTAAATATCACCAATCAAATGACACTGAAAAGCATGATATATCGTGTTCTATTTACATACATATGTATTTGATTGTGAATTAGCTCGACTGTAGCCTTAGCTTAGCTTGGCCTCGCGCTTGGCAGGTGCCCCCATCACGTCAAGACGTTTCCTGCCGTAACGTTACTGTCCGACGGTGCGTGAAGAAAATGTTCCGTCGGTCAAACCTGGCATAACGTGTTTATGTAATGAAGTAATACAATGTTGTGCCTACTTTTCTCCCGCAATGTCCGAAGTTTTCGCAAATCGGGTTCCCCTCATACATGATCTCGCGCGTCAATCGCCCTGATTTGCTGCTCTCTCTCCCGTTCAAACCGGAAATTACGTCACTATACGTCTTGATTATTATTGATTTTAAAAACATTAGATTTCATGCCAAGGATAATTTTTTTTCTGGTATAGCTCCCCCGCTACAATTCTTTGAATATGTCCTAAGAAAAAAGGAAGAAGGACATTTCCCCTATGTGGTTATTTGTTTATTTTATTTATTTATTTTTCTCCTCTTAAACACTGTTCTATAGTTTAAGATTGCTCTTATATTTTGTGTATCTGGATTTATTTCTTAATATTTTTTGTAATGTTCAATCATTCTTCTTTATTAATAATAATAATAATAAAGCTTTTTAAAAACAGCTTGCTTTATTAAATAGTTGCACGCAAAGCAGCAAAAAACGGAGTGTTTGGGATTATTCGGTTTCTATTATAACCCTGTTGTTTTTTTAATCGTATTGTTTTTACTATATTATTTTTCCCTCAAATTTATCGTAGGTTTATATTATAGCCTATTTTATAATTATTATAGCCTATAATACAATATTATAGCTATAGAACTGATGTTTACATACAAAATGCGTGCATGATCACTAGCTGTCGAGTTCAGTTGCAGTTTTGCTTCACCTATTAAAATATTAACAAAATATCCCCAATAAAACGGATTCTCAAAATGCAGATTCTCATGCATATTTCATTCAAGCAACGTTATTTTACGAGACCGAGGAAGAAAACAGCACAAACTCCCGGAGTGTCCTAAATCCCAGAAATGCCAAATGCTGACACGTGGTGGTGCTATAAGATGTGCTGTTTTGAATTACAGTTTTTGCCTTATTGCTTGAACACTTTTTGCAAAACTTCGGCTCATTGTGTCAAAACTTTACACACAAGCACACAAGACACAACACTGGGAAATAAACCATTCAAATCTATGTCGAATTGAAACTCTGCGATCAAAACCTAACAATCCTTTGTTAAAATAACACATCCGACAAAATGTACACAAAATTGCATCACATGAATACACTTTCAGATTAGCAGCAACACACTAGTGTACTTTATATAAAACACTGCAGTCATTAATTTTCACAGTTTTTATTTAGTTCATCAGTTAGCATTCTGTGAAGCTCAATGCAACACTTACAGTTTTTGTTCTGTTTTTTTCAAACAAAGGTTTTCACAACAACCAAAAATGAAAGTACTGAAAGGTTACAAATGACATCAACTCAATACTACACATCACAGTACTATACTTTACAGTACAGTACAGTAAATACAGTAACGCAAAAATAAAACACAAAATACACTACTGTAAATACAGAAAAACAGGCCAATTGTGCGTGGGTGTGATTACAGATCCTGCCGTCTGTTTGGGTCTGGCCACAGGATCTCCTCAACGTCATAAGCGATATTTTCTCCTACTAAGCAACGGGGAAAATAACGCCTTGTGTGCCGAATTCATCCATGGATTGACGTTACCTCAATGTCTCCGCATTCCTCTTCCATTGCCTGCTGAAGAGGCATGCGGGCATGAGGTTGGCGGTCATATACGCACCATCTCCAAGCGGAAAAAAATTATTCGATAGGGTTTAGAAATGGCGAGTAAGGGGGCAAGTATACAACTTCAAATTGATCATGGTTGGTGAACCAGTCCCGGACCAGAGCAGCTCGGTGGAAACTAACATTATCCCAGACAACAACAAACCTAGGCTGCTCTGATCGGTCCTGTACAACTGCATCATGAAGTGCACCGAGAAATGTTAGTATATGTTGCTAATTTTAGGGACCTAGTTTGGCATGATGGTGTAGTAGCCCTCGAAGGCTTATGGCGGCACACATTGTGATGTTTCCCCCACGCTGCCCCGGGAGCATATACATTTTTTGTCAACATGTGTGTTCCCTGGGAATCGAACCCACAACCTTTTGCGCTGCTAACACAATGCTCTACCACTGAGCCGTAAACTGTAGTGTATTGTAATATAGTTGTAGCAAACTTATTACAGTATTGGGTAAAGTAATGTGTTTATATTACTATAGTTGTTATATTACCACAGCAAGTATATAATTACCACAACAAATTAATTCAAGTACTTTAGTATGGTTCAAAAACACTATAGCATTTACTATAAATTACTATAGTATTTTTCCATGTGGGTGATAAAGGGGGCCATCAAGTAAAATGTGCCAGATAGTCCTTAGGTTGGAGTGCTAGTAGATTATTTGGTATTCTTTGCAAATAATTTTCTTTTTGAACTGACTATAAATATTACAACGGCTTTAACAAAACAGTAAATGCAAGCCTGGATAAGTGTGTCATTTATTGTATGAAGATGGTATCTATAAATGTCTCTCAATAACATTTATGTTCGGCCTCTGGCCAAATGTGCTTAACAAATGATCAGTCAAGGTGTCATTTAAATTATGACAATAACTTTGTATATATGTACAGTGCTAGTAAATTTATGAGTGTAAGTTCGTCACCTCGAATACAAGTCAAGGAGCTGAAACAGTTCAGTTTATACATAATTCAGTTTATTTATTTGCAAACAAACAAAAAACACGGTCAAACTAAAATGTTCAGTAAAAATGCATATTCACTGTGATTTCCCGTTGACATTCCGTGCATGTTTTTTGTTTGCTTTTGATGTTTTTTTTTCTTGCAGGTGGGCATGTTGAAATGATTTACTCTATAATGACAGCATCATCAGGAGTGCAATTATCACTGAATATGCAGAAAAATCACAAATCTCTCCATGACATGAAAGAGCTCATAACTAACCAAATTATCCTGTTTCTCAGACTGAGCTGCCAATCAATAGGACAACTTCAACATATTTGCATAAAAGTTAAATGAATAGTTGACCAAAAAAAATCATATTTGCTGTCATATTTACACACCCTCAGGCCATCCAAGATGTAGACGAGTTTGTTTCTACATCAGAACAGATTTAGTGAATGGGTGCCGTCAGAATGAGAGTCCAAACAGCTGATAAAAACATCACAATAATCCACAAGTAAATCCCAGAAATACAGTCCATGTCATATCTTGTTAAGCAAATCGGTTTGTAAGAAACAAATCCATCAATAAGGCATTTTGAACTTTAAACCGTCGCTTCTGGCTAAAATATAAGTCCATAATCCACAATAATACTTCCTCCTGTGACTATCCCTTGTTGTCCTCTCACATCAAAATCCACCAAAACATTTGTTTAA